>JAQHUG010000093.1:1913764-1960534 GCA_028555095.1 Dicrostonyx torquatus
GAAGAAGGATGACAATAACAGACATGTCAGCATGGACGGGAGAAACTCAGGGGGCGTCGACCTCACACAAAGAACTACTGGCAGCTAAAGAATGCCGAGAGAGGGAGAAATAGTTTTCCTAGGGAAGAGCACACTGACTAGTTACCCAGCACCGACCATGTGCCCTGAAAACATTGATACAAATAAAATTATAAAGACCAAGCAGGTTATACTAATGTATTTAGCAACACACACACATGCACACATACACACATGCACATGTACACACACACCAATTAAAGAAAAAAAGGCTACAAGTTTGAAAGTGAGTAGGGTAGAAGGCACATGGAAGGGTTTGGAGGGAGAAAAGGGAAAGGAGTGAGTATATTATAATCTCAAAATTATTATTTTATTGAAAATAATTTCATACAATATATCTCGATCATGTTTTCCCTTCCCCCAACTCCTCCCAGATTCTCCCTACCCACCCAACTTTATGTTCTTTCTCTCTCTTTCACAAAAAGAAGAAACAAAGACAGAAAATAGGCTTCTGACAGTAAAAGTCTGGTGCTGCCCCAGTAATGCTTGTAAGCCAGCAACCCAGAAGTACACGATCACCTGGGGTCAGGGTGCAGGATGCAGACTGTTCCATAGAAGAGGCTGAAGCAGAGGGTGGGGTTGGGCATGGGACAGGACACACAATACTCAAGAACCAGGTGGATGGGATGTGACTTTGAGAGAGTATTACAACTTAAAATCCCTCTAAATCTTGACTTAAGCAAGTGTTACGATCTGGCAATGATGTTTAATGGCGATCACTTGAAGAGTCTGAAAGATCCACTCCCTTCCTTCCACCACCAAAGCAGATCACATCACAATGGAAGACTGGAATGCAGGGACCTTGGCCTGGCTTGAGCATACCCTTAGTTAGCATGTGCTCAGAGTTGTCTGTGGTCAACTGCAAGTCAGCAACCCAGCTCTACCCTGGACATATGTCTGCCAAGAGACATGAGGAGAAAGTAGGCAAAAACCACTGGAGGCTCATTAGAGATGCTCCCAGAACACCTTTTCCAGGTCTGTGTCAAGAACTGGCGGTAGGTTTGCCCCCCACTCCCAAGTGGAGGAATCTCAAAGATTCCTGGAGCTGCCATTGGCAGAGGCTAGAGTTCAGCCCCATGTACACAGTCCCTCTGGAGAAGCAACAAGGCTGTCCACTTGAGGCTGCAGTGGTGGTGGTGGTGGGGTAATCACTGTCTGGTGTGCAAGAGGAGTACAGGAGCCTAGTTTCAAGTACATGTATGGGAAACAGGGCTCAGAAGGTGAAAGAAAGTGAGGGAGAGCACCTTGGGTAACACGATTGTTGTCCAGACTAGCAGGAACCAGAAAGTGAAAACAATGCTTACGTTCTCTATTGTACCCTAGAGTCAGGTCACCCTAGGAGATTAAACATACAGACAGTACAATTCCTCCAGCAGGGGGAGTGAGAGTGTCAGCAAACAGTTCACGGTCTTAGGAGGCTGTGACCTGAGGCTGACACCTGCCCAGGCCAGTGCATGCCCCAGAAAACACAGCAGCATCACTGATGACTATGGCAGGTTTGAAACTTGCAAAATGAAGCGAAGATTAACCATCTTTTAAATGTTAAACAAGTCAAAAACCATCAGATAAAAGGAGGAGACACAAATCCGAGGCAGAACACACTCCACTGCTAGCAATGCAGGACCTGCTGGTTCGCTCTTGCACAAACCCATTTCCCCAGCACCACTGGCAGCTGCTCACTCACTTGGCCATGATGCGCCGCACATTGCTGGCATATAGGGCCGGATTTCTCTTCTCCTCCTCAGAAGGGCAATACACGGGCAGGAACTAAGGACAGAAAAACCGTGTTAGCTCTGTTAATACAAGACACTGACTCCATCGGTCATCATAAATGGCAACTGTGACAACTTTAAGAGGGGCAGAGCCTGCCCATACATGCTTGCACACTCATAATGTACATACCGCACACACATGTATCTAGACCCACATGCATGCGTGCACATGCGTGTGTACACACATACACACCTACTTGTAAATTTTACAGCCCAGCACTGCTAACCTGGAGGACCCACTGTCCCAGGCTACAATGTCCAGTTCCTAATCACAAGCATACCTCCATCCCTCAGTGACAGTTTTGTGTTGAGGATTATACTTCTGCAGTTTCTACACCTGAAGCCCTCCTGGCAGCTAGCATCTACTACATCTCTGTGATAAATCAGCCTAAAAACATAGCATTTTAAACAACTTAGTGGCCCATGCAGATACCAACTCTACCAGCATGAAAGAGCAAAAGCCCATCCCTGATTCCTATTCTTAAAATAAAGATATTTTAGGAATATAGGAGCGCATCCTGAAAGCCTGTCAATTCCAACTATATGCATATAAGCTTTCAAGGTCACATTTCAGAAATTCCTAAAAATGACAACAGTCTCTCAAATTAACACTGGCACCACACACCAGCAATGTGAAGAAGAGCATGTAAAACATAAAGACTTTTCTCAGTCTTTTATCTGAAAAGGAGAGACCATGTCTGCAATAGGCCTGCCCACAAAACAGGGGTCCCAGCCAGGACAAGATCACGTTCCTTCTCAGGCCTGGTCCTGCTTTCTCCTGGCAGCTGACAGAAGACCTACCAAAAATATCCACAGCAGCAGAACCAACATTCTCTGGGCTAGGCTCTTTGGAGAAGTAGCCACCTGTCCATTTTTTTATGGCAAGTGAGCAGGCTGTTTCACTGAATACAAAGGTGCATATGACTCATCTCCGATTTCAGATGCAGGCCCATCAGAACTTTTTTTCTTTGAGAAAAACAAACAAAAACTCCAAAACCGAACAAACAAAAAACCCCCACAAAAACCACTACTCCCTTCACTCAGAGAACGTTCTACAGACTATACATATATGACTGTGTTTGTTGAATTTAGCCAAGAGTGTGGGTTAGGACTTAGGAATTTGCCAGCAGCTCAGAGCTGCGTAGGTTATATTCCATGACCAATGCTAAAGAGGATGAAGACAGAATGAAATTTAGCCATTCAAATCTAGTTGTATTGGTGTCAGATAGTAATGAAGATAAAAAGAAAATGTGTCTGTCTCTGTCTCTTCTTCCTTTTTTGTTTGTTTTTCAAAAAAGGGTTTCTCTGTGCAAACTTGGCTATCTTAGAACTCACTTAGTAGATCACGTAGGCCTAAATTTAAGAGATCCACCTGCCCCTGCCTCCTGAATGCTGGGATTAAAGGTGTACTCCACCATTGCCTGGCCAGTAAAAAGAAAATGTATATGTATCAATTTTATAAATTTTAGGTAACAATCACCTAAATAATGAATGATAGATTTAGTTTCCTTTTAATTTTTAAGAATCCTGTCCAGGTGCTAAAGAGATTATTCAACAGTTAAGAGCACTTGTTGCTCTTTTAGAGGATCTGGGGGTCTGTTCCTAATGTCCATATGGCAGCTAACAACCATCTGTAACTCCAGTTCTAGAGAATATGACAACCTCTCTGGTCTCTGTAGGCAACACATACACTTGGTGCATAGATAACATTCAGGAAAACACTCATACATACAAAATAAAAATGAACAAATCTTTAAAGAAATCCTATGCAAATGTATTTAAATGACACAAAGCACATAAAGTCACACAGAAGAAGTGACCAGAAAGTTCCTCTTGGACCCAGACAAATGAAGATACTCAAGGACAGATATGTAACATCATCTGTATAGGTTAGATACTGTGTAACTATCTACACAGCTCTTGGTCTAATAGTTTTTTAAACAATGTATCAAGCCTATTCCATTGTAACATATTATGATATGCAACCAAAAAGACACCCCATGCAACATTATATGACTTTGTATCCTTCTGGGTTAACATTGTTGTAACACTATATTCCTAGAGACACCAATGTAATATTGAGACACTGTATCACACAGCCCCAAGTCTAATACTGTTCAAACACTGCATCATTTTAGACCCTAATGGAACCCTGTATCTCACAAACCATAACAGAACTGACTCCTGGCCAGATACCACTCCCACCCCACCCAAACTACATAACACTATGTCCACTCACCTCGATTTCTACTTGGTTTTGAAACTGGCACAGAGTGAGCCACAGGATTTTCAACCTTAAAAACAGCATTGAATAATTTTACAACACGTTTAAAAAGTAAGGCTCCTAATTCTTGTAGCTGAATAATTCCAAATTCTGCCCAGAGCCTCTAGGAGGTGCTGCTGTGCAGTGAACCTGGAAGGAAGGGGAACCTTCCAAAGTTGAAAGGTCAAGAAAAAAAAAAAAGAAGAGTGTAATAAGATGATTTCATTAACTAGAGATCTCACTTTTCTGGTTAGATATTTGCTTTGGTCTTTGGTTACTTTAGAAGGCTATAATACTTCCTTTGCCCTCCTGCTTCCACAGCCTTGTCTCCAGGATGCTCATCTCCCTATGTATGCAGGGTAGACTTTCAGCTCTATGTCATGCATGCTATGGCTTGTTTGCCTGATTTCCAGGGTCCTGGATCTTCAGTAGTATTGCCGTTACTTGTTGTACTGCATGGAATTACAGAGTTACCTAGAGTACCCATCCTTGAGGCCGCATTCTCTTCTCTCTTCCTGGCAGTCAGTCACCCCCTAATTCTGAGCCAATATTTTTCTGCCCCAACATGTCAGTCTGTGCACAGGACAAGACACTGAAGCCCAGTTCCAAGTAATCCTTCCAGTCCACCCCGCCCCACCCAACCTCAGAAGTGGTGGTCTGACATCACTGCAGGGGCACTTCCTTAGCGCTTGCTACAAACACCTTGAAAGGCTAAGGAGGGACTGGTACCTGATTTCACTTCCTCCCTAAAGCCCGTAAGGCAGTTTTATCCCTGGCTGGTTCCTCCTCCCTACATACAAATGGCAGCTCCAGTTATTATGGGTTGTCTTGGCAGTCCCAAGTTCAGCTGCTGTAGCTTTGTTTCTCTTATTCCATGGGGTTGATAATCACAGTACAACTGATTCCCTGTGTCTGTTCTGGAGGATAAGGATACCAACTCTAGAAGGCCTCTCTCACCTAGCACCCCCTGAATCCTACTGCCTATAAAGAGCCTCCATCACCAAACACCAAGTGCTGCCAGATGGACAGTACTAGGTGTACTAGATGGGTAAGGGAAGGGCTCAGTCACCTTCCTGTGGGTGCTGACGTTGAGGAACTTACATTCCCAAAATCCAGGAGTATTACATAGCCACACGGAAACACTTAGCTTTTTTTCCACAATGGGCTGACTCTTGCTGTCAAGAGTAATTTTCACATTTGCAAAAGCAATGAGGGCACAGACAGGATGTCATGGGGCCCAACTTACGCTCCGGGTCCTTGCCACGTCCATGTGATGGTGTCCTGGGAGTGAGAAAGCAGATGAATCAAAAATAGAGACAGATCATATGAGGGCCATCTTTATCCAGCCCAGAGACACAGAGCTATTTTCCTCCCACATTAATATACCAGAGTAAAAGCACTTGGTGCCCTGGGTTCCGGGGCCCTCAATAACCCAGTCTCTCAAACGGCCATCTTTTTTATCGCACTTCTGAGGCTGCCAATTCTAACAGTGGCCTAAGTAGGGTTGGTACCCATTACCCATCTCTCCAGTGTCCCAGTCTGTACTTCCCAAGCCTTCAGTGTTCCCTGTCCACTCTAAGATGCTTCCTCAGGCAAGGTCTGCCTGATCACATGATCCCACTGCAACCTTATTCCAAGGCTGCATCTGCAGCCAAATGTCCAACCATGACTACTGTATGCATGCTCCTCCCAGGTCAACCCTGGGCTTTGAAGGGGGGCCCTGCCACCTGGGGGACTTAACTACCTCACTATATGTGTGCCCAGAGGGACTTCAGGAAGTACCTTAGCAGTTACAAACATTTTCACAGGAGCTAGGCAAGCACCCCACATGGTTTCTTTCCTTTGCCACCTTCAATCTCTTGCTACCCTGGTTTGGCTCCCTGGGCAGACTCTGTGCTCAGAACTCTGGCAGTGGGGGTAATCCTGCAGCTACACAGCTAAGGAAGCTCACACAAACCTTCGAAACATGAACATAGGCAAACTTCCTGCTTCTCTGATAACCAAATTTCCAAGGTTTCCAAGGGGGACCAGTGAGGACTATGGCCTCACCAGGCCGGCGAATCAACTTAGAATGGAAACCTCACTCCCACAAACAGGCTGGCAGACCGCTCTATTCCTGGGTGTGCTGACGCCCAGCAGAGGGCAGGGCCTTCCTCAGGAAACTGACAGGAAATGGACTCTTCCGTGGTTCAGCAGTACATGACAGAGTCATCTGATCCGTTAGTATTAGTAACTGATGGTCAAGGCGGCTTCCACTGCCTATCCATTTGCCTCGGGTGACCTCACGCTCAGGCAAACAGGCCTGGTTCCCACACGGGCGGGCAGGAATCAGTGTCATTGCTGCCACTAGGTTGTGAGCTGAGAGGTTTCTTTCCATACTGTCCTCTGTTGTCGACAGGGAGAGCCCACTGTGGTAAGCACCACCAAGAAGTGCCATGTGTGCCTCGTACCAACTCAGGGCCCTGGGGCTCACAGTCATAGACTGGCCATTTCTAACTGCGGAAGCCATCAAGACAGAAAATACCTGCTCCAAAAGTCGTAACACAAGGGAGAGTATTAAAGACACTTGGGAGAAAGGTTCAGTGGCAAAACCAGCTCTGAGCCTCGCTCGTCTGGAACCTTCCCTCCTCTGAGCTGGGGTCCTTCCAGGTTACCCAGGAGCTCTGGGACCAACTGTCCTGTCTTATCTTGTTTTTTTAAAACAAGTCAATGCGACTTCCAGCTGGAGCAGAGGAAGCACAACAAAGTTACTGGGTTCCTTACCTACCACTTCGTCTTCTAGAATGTAAGCAGCCCTGGATTTTAAAACAGCCCAGAGGGAGCCAGGCTTTGGGAGCTTCTGAGGACTGTCTGTGTAGGGTCTCACTAAAAGCTGGGATGGGTCATGGAGCAGGGCACTGCTTCAGGGTCTGTGAAAGGTGGAACTCTGTGTGCCAATGCTGAGACTATTCCAGAACTGTCATGAATACACCACGGAGCTGGCTGACACTTGGGATTCTACCTGCTGAGCCTGCTGTGATGATGCCAACTGTTCTCTTAACTACTGTGCATGGACAAAGGATGTAGAGACATGGCAATCCAGGTACAACCAAAATACCTAACCAGCTCTCACTCATCCCGAACGCCCCCCTCCCCAACACATGTCCCAGAAGAACATGACTCACCAGTTTGTTTGGGTAGCGTAACACCACAGGCTGGACAGGAACTCCAGGAATGAATGCACCTGCCAAGGAAAATACAGGGTTTCATTGCTGGCAACAGGAAACATGAGAAGGTGGGACCTAGCTGTGGTACTTTTGCTGGCCTTACTGAAAAGAGCTTTTCTATGCCAGCCTTCCAGGTCAGTGAAGACATTCTTTGGGCTCCTGGATTATTTCCTACACCCTCCCTGCACTGCCCATGAAGAGAGGAGTTGCTGTGCAGTGTGACAGCAATAAAATAAACAGACCAGACAGAAGGTGAGGGTCTCCAGCGTGTCTATACCTCAGAACTATTCTCTGTAGGTCTGCTCTGTTGACCTTGGTTTCTACACACTGCTCGGACCTGCATCTGGGGTAGGGCACTAAGCAGGATAAGGCACACCTGGTCTCACCTGGGGTAGGATGGTCTAGTCAAGCCCTGCCCCCACGTGTGACTAGCCTCTGTCTGAGCACTGGAGAAATATCACTTGAGAGGCCCCAGGATTGCCCCGACAGTATCCTATCCTATCTATATCCTGGCTATGCATTCCCTGATGAGTTGACAAGCCTGGTTTATGAAGTTCTATTCTATTTTTAAAAGGCTGTTTGAAGGCCCACACCTCTGAAAATCAAGGTGTCAGAAGCACCCAGACACAGGGGATGGACTTCTGAGGAAGCCACCATTGCTAGCCAAGGGGCCCTGTGTTCTTCTGGACTAGTGCAGAGTCTCATGGAAATCAGTGTTCATCAGTGGTGTGTACCCATTCTGGGAGGGGAAGGTCCTAGAGGGACATACCTCTCTATTCCTTAGTTCAGGGCCTTGGTGATGGTCCTGGTTTAGGATTGCTGTACCCCTGGAAAAATCTGCATGTTTATTCCAGTCTTGGAACCTAGGTGAATGTGTGCATCTGAACACACATGGCCATGAAGGCAAGTATAAGGTGGGAGAGACGGGCTGGGCTGGCGTCTCATGCTTAAGCAGGAACTAGCAGCAGGGATACCCACAGGAGGTGATGGCTCTTCCCAGACTAAAAAACAAAAAAGTTGAGGCCACACGGAGGTTTCATGTGTGTCATGGAGTAGGGTAGTTGGTTGGACGCTGGTGAACAGCAGATGTCTGGGGAGTGAACTGTATCTGGACACCACAGTTAGCACTAGTTGGTAACCGTGGCGTGCAACATACAACCTCCCCCTTCTCCATGATGCGTGTTACCCTTGGGGAGGCGCTCATTTATTCTCTGCCCATGGCCTTGGGGACATGGCCTGGTTGGAGTCCTTTATGGGCCATACGCAGGGTGAGGAGTTCAAGTGAGGTGGGTTATGGATTTTTTTCTGCAGCTGGGATTGTCTTGGCCACCACATGCTCCCTTAGCTGCTAAGCGTATTTTAGAAAGAACAACCCAGGGCACATTGAGAGAGAGAGTAAGAATTCATTTTCTTGTATTGTATCTCTGCCCATCAACGTTGCTATCACTATCTATGTCAAGAAAGTAAGAGCTCGGTCGTGTGCACACAGGCAGAACAAAAGGGTAGACTGGGGAGGTGGAAGACTTTGGATTACCATTCAGGAATAAAAAGAATGGAAAGACCATGAAGCTGGTAAACCTCAAAGACAGGGCAATCTGATGCGGCCCAGAGCAGAATACTATCAGTTGTACCCAGTGTGACCTAGTCTGTGGGAGATGGTGTACATACTCCATGCAAAGAGGGTTTATGAGTCCCACTCTCCTCTTAACAGTACTAAGAGCTACGGCAGGATCAAGGGGGTAAACCTTTTAAACCTCCCAGGGTATACAGAACTTTAACTAGGCAGAGTCTGGAGTGGACTTTGTACCCATCATTACAACTCTGCTGCTAAAGCCAGGAGCACAATGCTGGATTGTGCTAGGAGGGGATGTCCAAGTTGATGGATCACTGTTCATGCCCCTGGAGAAAGAGTGCTGTTCTCTTGTGGCTTTGAAACCAGCTTTCAAGGCTTTGCAACCTAAGAGCAAGCTACAGGCTGGAAGACCTCTACTGTCAATAGGAGCTGACAGGGTCCAGGGCACCTTGTAGGCCAGAGGGCAAAGAGATCTCAGCACATCAGGGTCTCACTGGTCAGGAACTCAGAGCTCAGGCAAACATTATCATCTCATGATAGTCACTGCCTTCATAATCCCATCTGCAAACACTCCAGTTCTTGGCTCAGACACCGAGACTTTCCTGTGACTTCTGGAAATGCCTCTAAGAACTTGTCATAAAAGACAACAAAGATTTCCATTACCATGGATGCCATTACTTTAAAAGTCATGCCTGGTTTCCTCATTTTGACAAAGATAAAAACAAAACAAAACAAACAAAAAACTACATACCAGGTTTGAAGGTAATGAGGCAGGTCCTATTTGTACATGTTCCTTCTGGAAAAATCATTATCTTAAAATAGGAAAAAGATAGCATTAAATCAAAGGACTTAATTAAATCCAGAGTCCACAGAAGCCCACCTACCAACGTGTTTTTTTCTATTACTAACATAATTTTAGACTATGGCTCCTAGAAAGGGGAGGGCCTTGATGAAGCCCCCCTCGGGGTTGGGAACAGGAGTGAAATGAAACATGCTATAACCACAAAGTAGGAGGCAGTAAAGGGCACCACGGTTCTTAGTCACAAATACATCACAGGAGAGAATGGAAGCCAAGAGTGGAGGCACTGATGAGGAATGGGGACACTGGGAACAAGCGGGAAACTGTGCAGCCATTGGCCAGAATTACAGAGTGAAGGAACTGTCCACGTGGACATGCCAATGGCTGACTCACTGGTCAAGGCAGAATATACAAACTAAAACTCCCCATGATGGAAAGCATAGCTCATATAGCTATCAAATCTGAGCCCTGATGAAAAGGTGATCCATTGAGCAGGCTGGATGGACTCAGTGGGCATGCCTAAGGAACACAGGAAGATTCTTTGGAGAAGAGGGAGCAACTCCTGTGTATATGTGTGTGTGTGTGTGATGGGGGGGCATTTGCCACATTTTACAAGCCTAGAGGCTGCCTGTGGGCACAGGTCCTAAGCGCCAGATCTACAGAGTTTTTGAGCACCACAGGGCATCCTGCAAAACCGCCAGCCTCTACCTGGTGGCGCAAGTGGAAAGAAAAAAACTGAACATGAATGACATTAAGGCATCTCGGGCTTATGGGGGCCATGGGCAAAGGCAAGCAGAGGAAGGACACAGACAACCGGACAAGAGGCTCAGTCCAGGATCTGGAAGTGCTGAATTCCTCAGGCTCACAGTTAATTCGATCAGCAATCAGCAAGGCACCACCCCACACAATGAAACAAGTGGACACTTGAGGGAATCTATTTTCATTTAAGCCCAGACACTGAAACCCAAAGTGCCCAACATCAAGTATGGTCTTAGATGCACACACTCCCCAAACACAACAGAACAATGTCAACTTCAGCACCAAAGAGGGACATGGCAGGCTTTGTGGTTTCCTCTTCCTCCCATTCTCAAATTACACATCTTTTGGGAGAGCCCATAAAAGCAAGCAGGACAGTTCTACCTGAGGCCACTTTCCATCCGACTGTGCCCGTCGCTTGATCTCCTCCACTGTCTTCCTTCGAGAGTCCTGATCAGACCGGGACACAAACACTGGCCGAATGTACCTTATCAGAGCTGTAGGAGGAAAGACAGGTTAGCAGCATCCATAGCTTCTAACCACAGGGTTAGAACAAAGACCTCTCAGGGGCCATAGTGAGCTGTAAACTCCAAAGATACCTACCTCCCTAGGCCATGCTGATGCCTGGAGGGTGAGGGACCTTCCAGTGAACTCCCAAAACCTATGTACCCCGGAGGAACAATATGGTCCACGAGACCATCAGCCAGGACACACAGGACATAGTGGAAACCTAACACTACCAAAACACAGACGATCTGCTGTTACTCTAGTAGCAGAACAAGGAGATTCAAGTACCCCTGGACCTCACTATTGGCTGAACTTGCCTTCCTGAAAGTCAAGGATGAAGTTCTAATTCCTGGCACCTGGGAATGTGACCCTAACTGGAAATAGGGTGTTTGGAGACAATCAAGTTCAGATGGTACCACCTTAACTAGGATGGTCCGAATGAACAACTGATGTCCTCGTAAGAGAACAGAGGTGGGGAAGAGAAGGTTGCATGACAAGGGAGGATGCTATGTGCCTGCAAGCCTGAGAGTACCAAGGACTGCCAGCTGCCACCATGTGCTTGGCTGCTAATGCCCTCCCTCCTCTTGGACTTCTAGCTTCCAGAGTGGCGAGAACAGGCTCTTGTTGCTTCTTTGCTGCAAGAACCCTAGAGATCACACACAGTCCTGAAGTAATTACTACATCACAGGGTCTCTACATTTGGTCTAGGTTCAAGGCACTTATATGGCCATGACTTACAGGGCTCAATGGAAAAAAATGTTGGGGACCAACAAAGTAAGACCATGTAAAAATAGGATAGTGCTCAAAAAAAAAAAAAAAGAAAAGAAAGAAAGAAAAAAAAACAACTATGAAGAGGTTTTAACATGAACGACCCTCAGGTAAGTCCATGTTCTGAAGGAAAACGGAGCAGAGCACAGGTGGCTATAGCTGATCTCCCAGGACCATTTGAGCTGTAGGTTCTTTTTGTAAATCATTTTGAGACTTGAAAAGATTACTCTGTGATTCTTTCTAGGTGGTTTTCCAAAAAGCAAAGAAAACAACTTAAAAAAAAAAAAGAAAATCCCTTCAATTTTATAATAACCCATTGTGTCTTCATAACTCTTCCAAAGAGTCAAACACACAGGGGCAGTGACATGTCCTTATAGGTCTTGAATCATTTTGCTGTTTTTGTCATTCTAACAATTGTTTCATCCTTTTCTGTCAACTTTATGACTCAGATCTGCTGAGAGTCAAAGGGAAGAGGAATGACATAATTCGCCCAGCAGGCTGCAAGGGTGACATCACAATCCTGACCTTATGTGCCTTTCTATTAAACACCATCATCTTCCTAGAGGTGCTGGGGCTCACCTGGTCTTGCTGTGTAGTGTGTTTCATGGGGGCTGAGTACAGAAACTTTCTGTGCCTGTGACGGCAAGGAATAGTGGAAGATGTTTGGGGGATAGCATGTTAAATGTGTTGCTTTTGTTTATGCTTCATTTGTTTAACTCTGTGAAGCTATAATTCTTTGCCTGTCTAAACCACCTGATGGTCCCAGTAAAGAGCTGAATGGACAACCGAAAGGCAGAAGAAGGATAGGTGGGGCTGGCAGGCAGAGAGGATAAATAGAAGGAGAAATGAGAAAGAAGAGGAGCAAGAGAATAGGTGAAGGATGCTGGGAGCCAGCCACCCAGCAAGCCATGGAGAAAGAAGTAAAGAAAGGTATAAAGAAATAGAGAAAGATAAAAGCCCAGAGGCAAAAGATAGTTGGGATAATTTTAAAAAAAAAAAGCTGGCAAGAAACAAGCCAAGATAAGGCCGGACATTCATAACTAAGAATAAGCCCCCATGTGTGATTTACTTGTGAGTTGGGTGGTGGGCCCCTCAAAAGAGTAAAACATCACACAACAGGAAGATGCTTTCCAGTCCTTTAGGGAATCTAAGGATGGATACAGGGAGGCAAGAAGGGTTCCAAGGATGGGACAAGGTAACAGTGATCATCTTGGCACCCAGGATGTTATCTTTGACGGTTCCTGGATAAGCCTCCTTCCATCAGACAAAATGATTCTGGACCTTGATGGGCAAGTTGCTCCTAAAGGCAGGAAGGGAAAGCACACAACTCCCTGGCAGTAGGCCATGCTGTGCAAATGGTGGACACAGCCCTGGTGGAAGTCCCAACAGACCTGCGATGGCACCCTTAGCGTCTAACTTCCAGATATCACTTGGCCAGTTCAATGTATGAATGAGTACTGGTTGATACAACTTGCCATAAGATTGCCCTGTCCAAGGCAGGTGGTGGTGCACACCTTTATCGCAGGACCCAGGAAGTAGAGGCAGGTGGTTTTCTGAGTTCGAGACCAGCCTGGTCTACAGAATAAATTCCACAACAGCTGGGACTACACAGGAAGCCCTGTCTTGGGGGGAAAAAGTTGCCCTGAAGTCTGTGGGGCACGTGGGCATTTTCTGGATGAATGGTTGATGCGGGAGGGCCCAGCACACTGTTGGAGTGATTTAAAAGAGCAGGAAGAGCAAACCATGGGGAGCAAGCCAGTAAGCAGCACTCCTCCATGGCTTCTGCCTCCAGATTTCTGCCATGCCGACTTCCCTAGGTGATGGACAGTTACCAGGAGCAAGCTGAAAGAAAGTCTTTCCTCTCCAGGTTGCTTTTGGTCATGGGTTTTTTTTAATCACAGCAAGAACAACCTTAACCCTAACTAAGACCATAAAGTTGACTCACAGAAGACTGACAATGTAGGACAGGAAAAGGCTGGTCACATTCCTGGCACGGACAGACCTAAATATGAAAATTAGGTATTTTCAACTTTCATCTCTTCAACAGAGTTAGGAGCTGTTGTCACATGGTTCCAAAGAAAGGCTGGAAGTTGGGACAGGCCGTTGCCTACCTAAGCCTGCTCTGAGATAGGAACCAGAACACGTCTTGGGTTCTCGAGGGGTGAAGAGGACCCTTAATTGCAAGCCCAGGACGTTGCCTTCAATGGTCGCTAGCTGGGTAAGGAACCAACTGAGATGAGCTACATTTGGAACCTAATCAATATTCCTCTCCCTCTAGCGACAGGGTCTTGATGCCCTAGTCAGGGTTTAAACGGATCCTCCTGCCTCAGCTTCCGGAGTACTGGGAAGACAGGCACACATCACTGTACCTTGATAACGAACATTTCTGATAAACCTGCCACCACCATTCACTCTATGGATTATCTATAAATGACTAGGAAATGTACAAGCTATAGGAAGAACCTCTGTACACAGTGATAACAATTCCATAAAACCCAACAGCCTCCTGGAGCCTTGTCAGGGCCACATGCAGTGACATTTGGGGCTTGTGACACCGTTCAGGGTTATCGAGGTGGACTACACATCTGCCAATTACAACCTCACCAAGCGTCCAAAAAATTCTTGGAATTCAACCCAACTTTCCAGGCATGTGGAGTATTATCCTTTATTTGACAATCAGACTGATAAAATCTACAGTCTATGACCCAAATAGCTCAGCTTCCCTTCAGGAACCTCGTCAAGAAGGGAAGTGACCATGGCCGTGCAGAGTTGTTTCATAACCAATGTCCTTGCAGCTCATTTCTGTTTTCAGGATCTATTGTGCTACTCACGGGTATAGGGCTACACACAGCCCCACTTCCTGCTTTCCTGCTTGGCATCTCTGCAAAGTCCTGGCTATCCTGATCAGGGGACGGAGCCTGACACTTGACAGAGATGAGGTACTCTCATCTGGTACTCCGTACAAACCGCAAACCCCTTGCCAAGCCCCAGCCTAGTCTCTTTCCCTCCCTACGAGCCAACTCTGTACTAGCACCCTGTGCATGGAGGAATTCATCCAGGGTCTATGAGCCTTGAAGCACTTGGTTCAGGATACTGACCACAGTGTTACTGGAACCCATGGTGAAGACTCACATTTCCCACGGAAGGGAATGACTGCACCTCTCAGGTGGGGGGCACACGGGCTGTGGAGGCCATGTTTGTAGTGGACTTAGCTACAGCCAGGTGCCTCTGAAAAGTCACAGGCATATAGTGAGGGAAGGGGCTGATCTGGGGCTGGAGACCTTGCTGCCATCTGCCTAGGTTCTAGCCTCTTTGATCACCTGCTTCCCCATGGCCATAAGCCAGTTCCTTAATGTTTCCATATGCAATAGGGAAAATGCCTGCTCACCAGCAAAAGGAGAAGGAGATGAAGGTGAGGACAGAACCCTCGTTGTAGACATACACAAATATTCTAGTGTCCATAGGTAGCTGGGATAAACTTTTCCTCATAATCTGGACAAGTGTCAGCAGGCTGTTGTGTGATGGCATGTAGCCTGAAGGCACCTGTCACCGGGGGAGGTGTCTTACCCACTCCCAGGGTCTTGCTTGCTCACCCACCCCTGAAGTTTTACCTGCTCTCAGAAGGTTCACCCACTCCCATAGTCTCATCCATTCCCGGGGGCTCATCCACTCTCAAGTGCTCTCACTCACTTCCCCAGATTGGGATGTCTCTGCTCTCCGCCTTCATCACAATGGAGGACATGGTCATGGTGACAGGGATGGCATCAAAGTAGGAGGAATGTGGAGCCAGTGTGAGGATGGCAGCCTCCGTAGGCAGGGCCTGCCGCCCCTTCACAGCCACACGGTGGAATCCGCCAGCAAACCACATGGTGCGCATGATGGCCTTGAGTAGGAAGTCCACAACCCTGTAAGAGATAGGCAATGTCAATCCGGTTCCTGCCATGACACGGGCATGTAGGGGGCATGGGAAAATGATGCTGGGTTCTTGGCAGTGGGGCGGGACATTGAAGGTTCCTGCAGCAACTGCCCTGAGAGAAGAACTGGAGTACTTGATTCTGGGGGCACCCATAGCCAACAGCTCCCACCTCTGACAAACAACTGAAGGGTTTTTCCCACCACACAGCATCTTGCAAGTGGGCACAGCTATTTGCATTGACAGCAGATCACACGCCAAGGCCAAAGACACCCACACTTTAGATATCAGCAGCTCAGGCTAGCACTCAGTCATGCACAAATAGACAAACCATCAAAGCATGTAGAACACCCATGAGAAGCTGCATGCTAAGCAGTTGAGAGCAAAGGCAGTATCTGGCGAGCCTTCTAGACCTTCTCACAGGTCTCCCTAGCTTGCAGGCTGACCACATGAATCAATACAGCTTTTGGAAGGACCTAGAAGGACATGAATGTAAATGAAAAACAAACTGGCTGAGGGCATCCATCTTGGTTTCCTACGATGTCCTTTTTAAACAAATGAGAATTCGGGCATTCAACCCTGGTATTTTCCTTTCTCCTTACCCACAACAAACCTCAGTCACCACTCAGATACCTCTCAGGTCACCCCTGCAGTGACATGTAGCATGGACAGCCCTGGGAGGGGCTTGGTCCCCAGAGGAGACTTGTTGCAAAACACATCAGATATCACTGACTATGGGCTAACCAGGTGAGTAAAAATACAGAAAAAAAGGGGGGGGGGCCCAAAGCCCTGTTCCTTGACTTTCCCAAAGTGCTAACTCCCCTGGTGGTTCTGAGAGAAGAGCACCAGCAGATCTGAGTCAAGGCCAATCACTGTTGAATACAGAGCCCCTTGAGGAGTCATCTTGGGAAGACCTTTGCTTACTTGGAGAATGAGCAGCTGCTGTAGTTACAATGAGACACTGGGGAGCAGACTCAAGGTTCTATTTCTAGGGACGGTGTGAGACATGGGTACACATTTCTCAATGTCAGTTGGACACTTCTAGATGGACTTACAATAAAAAGTACAAAAATAAAATGTAGAGCGACTGCAGAGAATGGGGAGTGAGGCTGTGGGAGCTGCACTGGAACAGGAGTCGGTTCTGCGAGAGCAAGGGGAAGGGAGGAGCTGGAAAGTAAGGACCACCACCCTGCAGTCTTGTTGACAGCAATGCCCTTCTGCCCTCACAGGGAAAGATAAGACAGCATGGGGGGGGGGCGTGGGAAGAAGCTGGGTGCCCCAGGCTGATGGTGTGAATGGGCTCAGTGAAGGTGAAGACCCTCATCCTGCTGGTACTGTCACAGGGGCAAGGAGGACAGTGAGCTCTGGGCAAAGTTGGAGGTCAAGTAAAGGCCAGGAAAGAAAGCTACAGGAACATGAAGGAGAAGAGAGATAGAATACGAGCTAAATGGCTTACTCGGTGCTGAAGAAAACCTGGGGCTTTGGGATGAAGAGAAGATTCTGAAGATAAGCTCTTTGCTCCAAACACAGGCACATGAGCCCCAAGACCAACACTCTCCAGGAGGACATGCATGCTTTCAGCCAAGCAGAAAGCCAGGCAAGGGAGAGCAAACTGGTTGTCAGTGGTTAATCAAGTCTGAGTTCCTCCTGCAAATCCTCTTTCTGGGAAGAGAACCTGACACTCCAGAAAGAACAATGAAAGACCAAACACAAACAGTGGGTCATTGGATGCCCCAGGACACCACCCCATAGTGTGGCCTGACATGGGGCTTGGAGAACTGAGGCTGAATTTGGGTTTTGACACTCTTTCTGCCACAAGAAAGCAAAGGAGATATTGAAACTGAAGGGGGAAAAAAAACCAAAGGTTACAGTCCAAATGAAAAGCAAAGAATGTGTGTAATTTAAAAACTTTAAATCATAGGATGTGGCTGTGCTTCTGCACACAGAGGAAGTTGTTTTCATACCCAGGATGTGGGGACTCCTCTCTGAGGGTGGGGGTAAGATAGTCGGTCCTCTAATCGCACGGTTAACCTATTAACCCTATTAACCCAGGAGCTTGCCTGTGGGCTGAGGATCAGAGGCTGGAGGACCTGGACTGCTAGCTGCCTGGCCCACCCCTGCACTTGCTCTGGTGGGTAGAAGAACCAGTTTAGAGGTCAGAACTACCAAAAGGCAGCAGCATGATTTTTATGACACTGTGCATTGAAAGTAACTTAAAATAAGCATCTTTTGTAAAACCCGTTGTCAGTCACTGAAAGCTTGAGGTTTTAAAGAACATCTGAATGCTACCAACTTTATCCAGAAAAAAAAGTCATCTTTAACATCAATCTGTTCACAACAGCTTTGCTGTGTGAGTGTAACACCGTCTGAGGCTGCTGAATGGATCTGCTGTTGTAACTCAGCAGAACTTCGATGACTCTGCAGTCAGTTATTTTAAACCCTGCTTCCTCCCAGTTCTGTGCCACTCTAACTGCAAAGCTCATTACTACGTCTCCTTTCAGGAGTCAGAAGCACCATGAGCACCCAGGGCCACAAACACACTTAGTTCCCATAGATACTGAATGATGCTTCATGAGGCACAGCATGGTACATGCAGGTTCAGTATACACGTGTATATTGTACATATGACACTTTCAACATATATGTACACATTCATCTATATACAATCTAACCCATATACACAATCATACAATCTAATCTGTGTACACATACATGTACACATGTACTCTTCTACACCTATACTCACCAACATGCACATACATGCCCACTCCAACACGTGTGCACCCTATACATATGTACATTTCAGCATGTGCACACTTGCAAGCTCTTATCTACATACATGTATAGTACAACAAGCACATTCATAAATGTTCATACTCCAACACACTTACCTGTACACACACACACTCCAATACCTACACGGATACTCTCATCTTTATATACACGTGTGCACATACCAACAGGTCCACACACATACTTTCACCTGTGTACACTCATACATGCACATACATCAAATACATGCCAAACATACTCCAGTACCTACACACATATCCATCCATACGCTCATCTAAATGCACACTCAAATAGGCACACACATGTATATTCTTGTGTGTACATTCATATATGTACATGCTTCATATAAACACACTCATATACATACATGCACATGCACTATTGTACACATATATACCCAGGCATAAACACATCCTTCTCTCTCACACAGAATGGCATGCACCCTGAGCTGACAAAGACCAAACAAAGCTCAAGGGAAACTGTGGTCATAAGAAACCTCAGTCTCTCACTCACTGCACATGAAACAACTCTCACATCACATGTGTGCAGTGAAAGAAGCTGTTGACAGACGAGTGACTTGGACACACAGGGGCAGAGCTCTTGGAACCAGTCTGCTGTAGCCCTTTGTAGTTTGCAGAAGCTCACTGAGCATGTATTCAGGAGAACCCCAAGGGAGCATGGCGGCCAGGAACACAGGCCAGGCCACCCACTTTGAAGAGGCTCCTGATGCTCAGAGATTCTGAGCTGGTGTGGGGAAGAAAGAAAGAAGGGTGATCAGGCCCTTGTGATGCCAGGCGGGCAGCATACAGAGCAATGGCAACATGTCCTCAGCACCTTGTCACCAAGAGTTGACACCTGTCACCCAAGCACCTTTAAATCCACCCACGTCTGCTTCCCAGGAGAACTTCTGTATTCAGCAAGCTCAAAGTAAGGAACTGGTTTGGCCTAGATTTGGCATGCTTGGTTTTATCATGTTACCAGATTCATATGTTATGTGAATTTTTAGAGGATGTCATAGATGATTAGGAAATCTCAGACAAATGAAGAACTGAGAGCAAGGAACAACTTAACAGATGACAGCCTCATTCAACACCCACACTGGGTGATTACCATCATCTGATGGTGACCCGGAGAGCTGAAGTTTAGAAGATGAGGTCCCCTCTTGCCTCTCTCAACAAACATCCTGTGTACCTCACAAAAAAGAAAAGCTGGGAGGTTTGAGTGAACATTCAGGTCACAGAGTATCAGGTTGTGACATTTTAGGCTTTGGGGCCACAGAGCCCCCACACCCACACAACTCAGCTCTCCATGCAAGGAGCTCCGGGGATGCCCATGTTCCAGGAAAAGGTTATTTGCGCAGCAGCCAATGTGGCCTGTAGAGCTTTCTGCCAGCATCTCTAGCAAGGATTTGTTTGTCTTCCGGAGCTAGAGAAAACAGTAGAGCATTCTTAGAGTGCTGGCTAAGGCACCTGTGGCAGGTGGAAAGACACAAAAAATACTTAAAGTGTCTATAGCATCTTGTAATGTGGTTTAATGGCACTTCAGTTTGGCTCTGTTCCCAACATACTCATCCTCAGACAGTTGAGATTCATTCATATCTAACACTTAAAAGCAGGGGCTAGTTCAGGTCTAAGAGAGACCCAGCCTGCAGCAACAGTGTCTAACACCCCGGAAGCTTGGGACGGGCTCAAGGTCCCTACTAGGGCAGGACTGTGTGCCAGCCAGAGCTTCAACTTTGCCAGGTTTGGTAAGAAAGTGAGATTTGATATCAAATCACTAGACTTATAAAGAGTGCAGGCTTGTCTACTTTCAGTGACCCCAAGTGGGCAGGATCAGTGGCAACTGTGACCTGGCACTCAAAAGCTGTTCCCCTTGAAACTGGTTTAAGTATACTCAGAAGATGTGCTCCCTCCTCTGCCCAAAGCACCCACATTGTGGAGGTTGAGGCAGGGACCTGTATCACTGTGGTGCTGGGTGAACTCAGTCCGAGAGCTGTCCACTCAGAATATGCTCCAACTCCCACCAGCAGATCCAGAGCTGAGTGAGGTCACCTGGGAGCTCTGGTTTTCGTCTTCAGGCTGTCAAGAGACAGGAGAGGATCTGGAACACAGGAGGCCTTGGTGGTGGGAGAATCTCCGTGCTCTGGGACATGGGTACAACAGCCCTATGACCCACAGAAACTTGAAGATGAAGCCTCAAGACCAGAGGAAGAGGCGGGCAGGGAGAGGCTAGTTTCAATAGAAGCAGCAAGAAGATAGCACTGGTCCCTGGTGAACAACAGGTCTCAATAAAGCATGCTTAGAAAGGGAGAGACAGGTCCACTGACTGAGCCCAGTAACATTGTGACAAGGATCACACTACACCACACCACACCATACCACACCACACACCACACACACACAGCCAAAAGAGCTACTTACTTCCTCCAAAAGGCCATGGGCTGCTCTGGCTCCTTATCCGGCGGTCCCAGGGAGGCCACAAGGGCAAAGGGCCAGGCCAGTAGCATCATGAAAGCAGCAAACAGGAGCCGGATAGGGAACAGCGTCAACGTCATGAAAGCCACCTGGGAAGACAGGTGTTATTTTTTAAGCACTCCCGTTTGAGAACATGTTGGAGCTACCTGCACCCTGGGGTCTTGCGGAGCCGGGTCACAGCTAGCCAGTGCACTGCCATCACTGTGGACACCATGCTCTCACTCTTGAGAAAGACACTCACGGGATATCTTGGGAATATGATTGACACACTCGGCTCTGCTCTCTCTCTGAGGCCATATCCAGCAGAGGAACTGGCACTCTAAGCTGCAGCCAGGCTTCCAGCTTGCTCAACACATTATCATACCTTCCTTCCTCTCCCTCAAATCATTAAGGTGGGGCTGGGGAGATATATCAGTTTGGAAAGTGCTTTCTGAAAGAGCTGAGGACCTGAGCTCAACAACCCCCGAACACAAGTACAAAGGCTGGGTGTGGTGAAGCCTGGGGCTGTCTCGCTTCCCAGTCAGCCTACCCTACTTGGTGTGTACCAGACCAGTAAGAAACCCTGACTCAAAACAAGGCAGATGGTGCCTAAGGAATCATATCTGAGGCTGACCTCTGGGTTTGACACGCACATGTGCACATACGCAAATTACTTATGTGCAGAGGTAGTATATGTAGTCTCAAATATCCGTGAGGCAGTGAGGGTGCTGCGTGGAGTTGTAAGACCAACCTTGGACCAGAGAGCAGAGGAATCAGGGCACCTCTCCAGACAAGATGAAGTTGGGCGGAAGGCCAGAGCCCAAGGGAAGCATGGTTCACTGACCAGTGCTCACCTCAGGGCAGCAGGAAGCTACAGGACCAGGTGGCTGTCTGTTGCTCTGAATTTGGAAGACATGCAGTGGGGAGTTCAGCTCTGTTGGGCAGAGCCAAATGCTGCATTAATGGAAGACATTTTCACAGCCTTAGAAATCAGTGTGGACTTGACACTGAGAATGAATTAGCATTCACACCTTTTAAAGGCCCAACAGTCACTTATGCCTTAAGGGCAAGACATATCCAGGTACCAATATCTCAACACACAGTTCATTCACTGGGACAATGACTATGACATCTCATAGTGACAACGGTCCCTGCCCTACAGAAGCCTGCAGTGCGCTATCAGGAGATATCTTTGGAGGTAAGAACATAAACCACCTCGCCTGTCTCTATTGGGACACATTACTTATTCTTATGCAACATACTAAAGTGCTGTGGCCAGGGTTTCTCCAATGTCAGATTCTTGCTTGCAATGCTAGGAAGTAACATGATGGGGCTTGTGTTAGGGGTGCTGGGAGGCTACCTGTCAGGGCTTGTGTTAGGGGTGCTGGGCTTGCCGGTGACTGATCTGAATCAATCCTTCACTGACTTTCAGGAGAGACTCCTATAATCAAACCCCCACTGACCCCATGCAGTTTTAACCAACACTTCCCACTGACACATCTGTGGCTAGCTGGCTGCAGCTTCCAAGATTCTAGGATCCCAGCTTTGCAAACTCTGTTTTTTTCCCCTGGGTTAATCTTATTTATTTCCCATGAGTTTTCCTAGAAGCCCTTAGCAGGCTTCCCAACAGCGCCAAACTTGAGAGTTGAGAAGGGAGTCTCTGCAGCACTGTTCAGCATGCAGGGTGGGTGTGATCTTGGGAGGAAACCTCTTGTATCGCTGTACTGCATCAGAGAAGGGGGCAGACAGCCCTCTGCAGCACTGCAGTGCAGTGTGTGGGGATACATGAAGCTGGGGAGACAGCTTGCTATGGTGATATACAGCATACTGGGGAAGGTTGAGAGGCTCAAGTGTCAGGACCAGCTCCCTCTATATTCCACCTTCACTTTTACTCACTGCTGGCTTTCCAGCTTTTGTCTGTATCCCAGGGAGCAGGAAACCCTCCCCAAGGTAAGCAAGGCAAGACTAACGGGGCCTGCCACAAACCTTCTGGAACCTACTACTGTACCTTCTGCCTATCTCTCCCAACATCTACACAGGTTACCATCTTCATGCAGACTCAGCCTAGCCACTGGTCCCTACTTCATCAGTGTCCACCCTGATGTAAACTGGTCTGAACAAACTGGGGGGACCACAGACATAGGAGAGAACAATGTTTTTGAGCCATAACAAAGGAAGCAGCTAGCCAGGAGGCTAAGACACCAGAGTAGCTGAATCTGGTAGTGATGGTATGGGGTGTGGGGAGAAGGAAAGCTCTAGGCATCTATGAGGACCATTCTTAGATCAGGCTAGAATGAAGAGTCACAGAGTATCTGACACGGGCTAGAATGGAGAGCAACAGAGTATCTGACACAGCCTAGAATGGAGGGCAACAAAGTATCTGACACAGGCTAGAAAGAAGAGCCACAGAGTATCTGACACGGGCTAGAATGGAGGACACCAGAGTATCTGACACAGGCTAGAATGGAGAGCAAACAGAGTATCTGACAACTTTCCAAACACCCTGTCTTCCAGGTGTGGGTGGCTACCGCCAAGGGCAGACAGGGTCTGCCTCTCAATCAAAGCTGTGAGGCACCTTTTCTTGCTATAGCTTATGAAATCAAGAGCTCTGTCCACACCAAGAGCATAGGGTGCTGGTGAGATGCTGGGAGGGAGACAGGGGTCCACTCTCCACATCCCCGAGGCCCAGTGCCATGCCGGATGCCAACTTGTAACGGGTATGGGAAAGTCTCCAGAGTCCATTGTACCAAAACTACATGCAGTATGGCCCCAGGAATGAGATAGCATGTAGCAGATTGGAAACCCTGTACTGGAACTGGCCAGTGAAGAGCTGGCTAAGAGCATAAATGAGGACGCAGCCTGGTACAGGCTATAAGATGGATGAAAGAGGGGAGAGAGACTTCTGCTATGCTCCCAAGAGTGAAAGGGTTGGGCTCCATGAAACTCTATAGACACAGAAGGTGTAGGGCCACTGATGCTGGTACCCACAGCCCCACCTTCCTAAGTCCAGCTGCGGAAAGTGGAGACCCTACTTCACTATAAGGAACCACATCACTCCCAAAGGTACCAGGCCAAGCAAACTATGTGGTCGTCTTTCCTGTGAGCTAGAAGGGAGTAATTGCACCACAGTTCAGTAAGGAATTACACTGGCCTGAGGGCTGTGTTGACTTCAATTGCCCTCTGAGGGTTGATTATAACAAATCAACCCATTAAGAGAGATATAGTCTAGATGAAAGGGACTGTATACACACACAGTCTATCACAACACCACAAGAGACAGTCTAAATTAGATTTTGAGGGCCCCCTGGGGAGGGAGGCCACAAAAGAATTCTGTCCAAGGCGGCCACTTCATATCAATCCCAACAAACCTAGTCTCCTTGTGTAAGGCTAGGTCTGGATAAGGACAGAAAGTGTGGACTGAACCCCAGTATCTACTGTAGCAAAATATGGGAGCAGTGAAAAACGGCAGAACTCAGGAGCCCACAGGCCAGGACAGAGCTGAGAAGGATCAATGGGACCAAAGGTTGGGGCATTATATACTCAAGGGCATCTGTCTATAGCACACATACACACATGAGCTCACAGAGACACACACAGAATGATACACATTCACATATCCATTGACAGAGAGAGGTACAAACACATGTGCACACGTACCCCAGTATATACATGGACACATTTATATACACATTGTACACATACATATAGATACACATGCACAAACATAATGCAATTCATATATACACTGAACACATACACATTAGATATACATGCATATACAATATGGGCACATTCATACACACACTGAACATATATACATACACACAAATATTCATGTACACAGTTATACACATATATACCAATACAGACAATGTGGACACTCAAATACTTAACACATATACATAGTACACATGTACATATAATGTGGACATATTCATACACAAACTGAACACATACACTGACACACAAACATATATTTACACACACTCACACATTCACTGAACACATACTCAGTTATATATGTACATACTGGTATACATATATAACACACTGAACACACACATGCATACACACATGCACACACACACACACACAAAGTTACTCATAACATGGATATACATTCTCTCACACATTGAACTCATGGATACACAGACACTCCACTCTCGCCACTACCCCTGGTAGATACCTCCAAACCAGCTCTTATATATGAAGCTGGTCACAGTTGGGACACTGAGACCTAGGGTATCCCTCCCATGAGGATTGTTCTCCAGGAAGTCTCCTATAGACACAGGCCTGGAGCAAAGAAGGATAAGCAAGCTTTGGGGCCCAACTAGGAGGCAGTGTGACCACCCAGAGACTCTCTTTAGGATCAGTGCTCTGAGAAGATAGGGGAAATGCCACAGTTAGAGAACTCCCTGCCCTTCCCAAGAGCAAGGATACTGTGGAGGTGTGCACTGTAAGCCTGCAGGGACTCTTGGGGTACTCCTGCCCCTACTCACTGGAACAGTTCTCTGTGGTTTGAGCCACCCAGTCTGTGGCCACCCTACAGCTTCTGACAAGATGGAGGAAAAGTAGGTCAAGGTGAACCCAGAATGCCACATTTCTCCTCAAAAGGGGCTAGCCCTGTAACACTTGAGTATGAGACAATGTCAGGCTGGCCATAGCGCTTTGTCTTGGCGGCCAGGGTGGCTAACATAGGGATTCTTTTCTTTTCTTTTCCTTTCTTTCCCTTCCCTTCCTCCCTTTCTTTTCCCCCTTTCTTTTTTTTTTGAGACAGGGTTTCTCTGTGTAACATCTCTGGCTGTTCAGGAATTCACTATGCAGACCATGCTGACTTCAAACTCACAGAGATCCACCTGCCTTGCCTTCTGAGTTCTGGGATTAAAGGTGTGCACCACCACTGCCCGGCAAGGATTCTTATTCTATATATAAGTGGGGCCATCTTGATGCACCGGCCTGTGACAATGAGTGTGTCCGCTAAGAGTAAAGTGCTCCAGCATAAAGCACTATCACCACAAGCAGCCAGCACAGACCCTTTCACCCTGAGTCAGTCTGGCAGGGACAGCTGACACAGACAATTCTTCTCAGAGTACATGCCAACACCAGTGTGTTCACTGAAGGGGAAACTAGCAGGATTTCCATCCTCCACATGGATGAAGATGGCACCAGTTGCCATGCGCACATTCTAAGCCGATGTTTGCTCTCAGAGTGGTTAACAGTAAGTGAGTAGAAGCAGAAAGCTTCTTGGTGGTGTGCAGTGCATCCCGAACCAATACATCTGTGCAGGGCACCACGAATCCAAAAGGATAAACTGGAGTGAAGTGACCAAGAGATGATCACACACAGAGAGTCCCTGCCTGGCTGCTGGGATCAGGTACCCAACAAGCTCCAGCCACAATCTGTGGGCCATCAGGTGGTTCTTACTTGCCTACCTGCTCAGAACCTCTGGAACCCTCACTTCTTCCAGGTGTTTTACAAAGCTGGGCTCCAAGAAGGTGCCCGAGGAATGGCTGGCTCTGCGTGTGGCTTAGGCTCACTAGATAGGAACAGCTGGTGACTTATTCTGGACGTGTGTTAGGATCAATGCTTCTATCTTATTTTAAAAATACTTCACAAAGACCCCCAGGGACATCCAGCCTCCCCTGTGGTCAATTTGCCCAAAAGTTCAAGATTAGTGACACTTCATTCCTGAGGCTCACCCTGCCTACACCCTCCCCAAGCAGTTGACAGACTGAATCCTGTCATACGTCAAAAGAGGAGAGAGAATCTTGGGGCAAAGCAGAGGACAATAGGGTGCTTAAAGTGTAATGTACGGGCAGTTAGCAAGGCTCAGCCTGGAGAGTGACTAAGGAGGGTGCTAGAAAGAGCGAGACCAGGAGGATATGGTCCTGAGGACCAATGAGGCAAAGACCAGAGGCCAGATAATCTTTGAAAGCCAACAGAATGTCCCAGTGGTGAAGATGCCCAAGCTTGACAACCGGAGTTTGATACCTAGGGCCTACGCTGTGAAAGAAAGAACTAATTCCTCCAAGTTGTCCTCTGACCTCCACAGCATGCTGTGTAGCAACCCCCCATTCCCGCTCACGTATGCACGCACACATGCACGCACGCATGCATGCACGTGCTATAGTACTAAAAATCTGGCCCGCATCATTCTGACTCCTTAGAAAAACCAACCAAGGATCACAGTCAGACACTCTCATGAGCAGTCCTCCCTGGGAAGCTATTAGAATGCTCCGAGCTTTGTCTAGGGCTCAGGTGTAAGCCAAACTAGGTTGATGGACAAGGTCCCATTCTGTCCCTGCCCTAGGCTGGTACCACAGTGACCCAGAGCCACTGGCAGAGGGTGTCCCTACACTCTGACGATGGTCATTCTCTCTGCCTCACTGTCCAGGACTTGGGCAAAGGCCCTTCCATACATTGAGTCTCCATAGTCCCACAGCCTTGGCCATCCCCAGACTTGAAGGTCTCTCTCTGACTACCAGGTATGTTCCAGTTCTATTAAGGGGTTACCATCCCACCTGACAGGGCAACTTCTGTGATCTGTGAAGAAAAGCCTGGAAGGTTCCAGGTCAAGTGAGCACCCAGTACTTCACATTGCACAGTTCCATACGGAAGGTGAGCAGGCCTTGTATGCTCAGTGGGGATGTGTGTAAGCTCTGTACTCAGGGGAGTTGTACTCTTCCATCGATCATGGAGACAGTCTGAGCCTGCCAACTTTATTGTTGCTGGTGGCAGTGGAGCTGGATGCCACCCCAGGGGCACCACTGGGGGACAGGTGAGTCTGAGTTCTCTGTGGGCCGGCTAAGGGTGGAGTTTCAAGCTACACAAAGCACCAAGGACTGATCCGAGGCAGCAAGCATAGGAACAGTGAAACAAACAGAGATGGCTTTCCAGTGGCCTCAATAACTTCAGCATTTGGAGGCAAACATAGCTCAAGGGTCACAGAGATGAACAACTGGGGGAGTCCCTGACAGGTGCAGGACACAGAGACTGGACAGGGTGCTACAACACAGCCAACATCTTAGCTGACCAACCACAGCAATGAACCAACATCCATGTATGCTCAGCCCAAGTCAGGGCATGCAGAACTGTATCAGGGATCTAACCATCACACTGAGAGTGTCACCAAAGCACCTAGTGTCAAAGACCTGCTACCAGCTCCTGAGGGCATGGATCAGAAGCCAGAGGTTCACATGTGATGTAGGAGGGTTCTTCTGTATTTTGTGTTACTTTCATTGGTTAACAAAGAGAATGCCTGGCCTATAGGAGAGGACACAGCCCTTAGGTGGGCGGAATAGACAAAATGGAAGGCGGTGAGAGAGAAGGAAATGAGAGAGATGCCATGATACTTCAGCCCAAGATGGATGCAGGTTAGAATCTTCCAATAAGTCACCACCTTGTGGTGACACACAGATTTCTACATATGGGTTAGACTAATATGTAGAAGAGGCTAATGATAATGGGCCAGGCAGAGTTTAAATAAATACAATTTTCATGTGGTTATTTCGGGCATAAGCTAGCAGCCACGGCCAGGAGCCAGACACTGGAAACAAACGGCCACGGTCCTCCCTGGTGCTGGGAACACACCCGCAACTCTTACAACACACATGCCATTTCCTCACCCAGAAATTCAGGGGAGGAGCTAGGAGATTTGCTCAGGGATTAGATGAGATGATATGCAAATGAAGGGCTGCTGGGACCACAAGAAGCAGCTGGGGTACAAGAAGAACTGCCCTAAACTCTTACCCACCCCACTCCAGGGGGAATGAGAAACTCAGGTGGGCCACCCTGAGTAGGTAACAGAGATTGGACAGCTGACCATGAACCCTCATGCCACGAAACCAGCCTGCCTGCCCACAGAGGACAAATAAAATCTTACTTGGGAGGCAGTGTTGTACTCAAACCAAAGGGGGGAAAATGAGGGGAATCTGGCCAGAGAGTGGAACAAGGCAGCAGCTGATCAGAACACAAGGCCAAGCAAGGCGAAAAACCATTTGGGAACACAACTGGCATCAGGTCCTGGGACCCCTGACCTTCTTGGGATGCACACATCTCTGACACAGGGACAGTAGTACCACAATGACATCACCCTGAACCTCCTGACCCCTGTGGTCAGCAAAGTAAGAGTCACCAGCATGGTGGCTGAGTCCTCGCTCCTCCCAGCTTTCCCTCTCTAGGGTATGGCTGTCCTGCCCCACAGGTCCTACCTGAGGGACAAACAGCCACAGTTGTCTTTCTCACTTATCAGCTCCTTTTGATTTCTCCTATAAAACAAATTCAGAATGCAGCCCAAGATGGTCCTCTGGCTCTTAGGTTTGGGATGGCGACAGTGGCCAAGGATGGGGTGGAAATAAGGCTACAAAGGTCACATGTCCCTGGTCTATATGACCCCAGGACAAGAAGTAATGGGTGAAACATTCAGTACCAAGACAGGAGCCAGAAGCAGGCGTCTAGCTTACATCTAGCCCTGATGTAAGCAAAGCTGTCCCTGAAAGGACTTATGTAAGTCTAGAAGGGAAGGCAGATATGGTTCTTGCACATTCCAAAAAGCTATCCTGGTAGGCTAGTGGGCAACAAGGCTCTGAAGATGTGGCAATGGACCTCCCAAACGGGTTAGAGATGAGAGGTAAAACTACAGGGAATTGAGACACCAGGGAAAGTTAGCCCTGGGGTCAACTGTGGGCCAACAACCCAAACCAGAAACTAATGATCAATGTCTGGAGCAGTGGGTATTAGGTATTTGCTCTGTCCATGACCTTGGACTATCTGGTCAGAGAGAGAGAGAGAAGAAGAAGAAGGAGGAGGAGGTAAGGAGAGAGGGGGGTGCTTCTTGTCTGCCTTCATGACCTCTTATAAAGAAGGAGTGTGGGGGGGGTCACACTCTCTTGGGTGGTGAACACCAAGTCAGGCAGTGTGAAGCAACATGTGATTGGTCCCAGCTTTCCAAGGACTCTGTGAATGGATTTACCATATTCTGTATTTATGAGTATATTTCCCCCCTTTTATATCTTAATAAATCCTTGATACCCTTTAAAAGACACATGTGGATTTCTCTTAACAGCAGTGCAAACATTAAAGTCTATCTACTAGAGCCGCTGCCCCAAACCAGACAAGACACAATTTAAGATACACTTTCCTTTTAAAGTACTGGAAGGCTTTAAAAAGCATTATAAATCCCACACACAACCCTCAGCTGGAACCCCAAGGCACATTTGCTGAAGCCCACAGTCCAGTGCTTAACACCACACAGACACCCAGAAGCCCGGGTGACTTCAACTAGATCCAGACCACACAGAAGCAAATGCGCAGACTAGCCAGCAGGCACCTCCTGCCTTATGTGTAGCCGCAATACTTTAATTAGGTCCAGAGTGACTCCGTCCTGGCTGAGCACGGCTCTGAGGCAGGGAGCATTCAATGGTCAAGTTCAGAACTAAAGCTCATTGCCACACCGAAAGTGGAAGAGGACGAGAATACTTCTTAAGCTGCTCCGGGGAGTTTTATCTTTTCACAAAGAGCTCTATCAAACAGGCTCGTCTGACACTAGCCACTGTGCAAGACCAATCCCACAGCACCTGCCCACTGCTCAGTATCCTAGATACCCCAGAAGCCCAAGATGAGGCTGGATATGGGGCACAGGGGACATCTGAAGAACGGCTTTTGCAGTGTTATACTGTTTGTTGGATGTTTGTGTTTCTCCTGTGATTTGCCCATTTATTTAAATCTTTTGCCCGTATTTACATTGCATTCATTCGCCCGTTTCTAGCTAACATGTTAATGTCCCTGTCGTGATGGCCTTAGGTCCCACCTGTGTATTGGGCTGGAGCATTCAGATGTTCGTGCACAGCCAGTGTCCACGTCTCCACCAGAACTCCCCTCAGAGGCTGTGCCTATGGCTATTTATAAGTGCTTCTTAGTTCTCCCACTCAAATCTAAAATTAAATATAGCTTTTCTAAGACAGAGCTATTTTTTTCTTCCAAACCTTCAGTTCCAACTCCCCAGGTCTACACTAGGTCCACGCAAGGGCTGCCCAGTAAAGTCTCAAGCCTATCAGAGCAATTCAGATGGTTCATCGACAGATGTGATCCTGTCTTTGGGGGAAACACTCAAAACTTACAGAATCACCTTCAGAACCACATGGGCCATTAGGAGTGATTTCCTAGAGGGCTGTCCCTACTACACACCACTGTTGAACATTCCTCCATCCTCTTTAGTCTTACAGAGTCCTCAGTCTAGTACACAGTATGGAACTATGGAGACTTACCAACCTTGGGTAAATGGCTTTCATCAAACTTTGTGGGTCTGGTAGGAAGATCCCAGAAACTGTTCTGTCAGCTGTATCCCCCCAGTTCAGGCCTGTGTACAGTGCCTCACTGACAGAAATGGCACTATTATGGAGAGCATCCTTGGGGTGGTGCCAGAACACCCTGGTGCTAGATCCTGGTGACACTGATGTGTGACCATAGAAGGCTGCGGACTAAGTAAGGCTACAGAAGGGCACACTGCACATGTAGATGCAAGAGGGATGGTCACTCTTGTCTCGGGCACAATCCTGTTCCCCATGGCTAACCACACATAGCTGACCTCTTTGCAAACTACAACACAAGTTGGGAACACATCTCTTGTTGGAGATGCCGTACGAGCATGCGAAGGCTAAGTCAAGAAAACCTCAGGTCTCAAGATGGCTCTGGAGCTCCTAGGACGTCACTCTGGTTACCTGCTAGGGTCTCCACAGGCCATTTTGTATGTAGCCACCTGGCCATTCCCTGCTCACAGCTGTGCTCCTACGGGCAGGTGCTGGGACTTGGTGCCCACTGAGCTCATCCATCTAGTTCAGCAGATTCCATGGCACAGGTAATGACACCACGTTATGTCATCATGTCTCCTAATGTGACAGGTAACCTTCACCTATGCAAGCCCCACACACAGCAGTGTAGACTGTGTAGCTGTCTATCTCAGCAGGGAGGACCCAGGCATGGCCCTACCGTCTGTTACAGTCAGAGGAAAAGCTCCATAATCACACAATGTAGCCTTTGGCAGGGAAGAATCAAGGCACTGGCACATGGGAAGAGTAACTGCAGGCCTGGGAGCCCCCAAGAACATGCTCTACCAGAGACATTGAAGTGTCAAAGAATACAAGAGCTCTAGATAAGTTTAGAAAGTAACACCCTCAACACACCCAGCCCTGTGGCTTATAGATACAGAAGCATAGCAACCTCCCCCCCCACCCCCCCAGCCAGACTGTGCTATCTTCTCTTAGCCAGGAGCCTGTGGACTAAGCACTTCCAGCCTCTTACACACTGCCTGGACAGTCGGCATCCTAAAAGACCAGTACAGAACTTCATTGCCGGCAGACCCCTGTGCCAACACATTGGTAATGAGACTAAATGGAGAGGCGTATGATGGAAGGCTGACTTGAACTCACCAGACACCTATCAATACCTGTGACGTCGAAGTCTACTTGATATGACCAAGAACTACATATGCCAAGATCCTGTCTGCTTTAATGAGCATGTGAGGGAAGGCACGGCAGGAGGTGAAGAGTGCACACAGAACACATGTGTACACGGCCTCTGCACTGACTACAGGACTCCAGACGGACTGGGGAAAATGGGCAGAAGACAGTGTCCCACACAAGGAACAGTAAGTGCAAAGCTCTGGGTGAGAAGGCCCAGGCTGAGCAGCATACATGGGCACCCAGGACAATGCTTATTCTCTGATTCAGGAGCATCCTGGCAGGCATGGTGGGAGCCTCTCATCTGGCTTCAGGGGTCTCTCTGGGCCTGCTTTCTCCACTCTTCCTACTACACATGCAATTGTCAACACAAGTCCTCTCCGTGTGTGTGTGTGTGTGTGTGTGTGTGTGTGTGTGTGGTGTGTGTGTGGCAGGGGGTGGCTCTGTCCCTCTCTCTGGTCCCTACAGTTCTTCTCTGACAGTCTTGTAGCCTAAGAGGTGAAACACTACAATGTAACAGACTGAAGCTGGGATCCTACCAAGGTGGCCTTCCACCCAAGGGCTCTGCCCAAACAGAAAAGTCCCAAAGACATATTTGGGGGCTATATGCACTATCTCCAAAGAATGAGACCCAAAACCAGAAGCTGGTCCTAAATCCCTCTCCAGAGCTGCAGTTGACCTACTTTAGGGAACACTGGGGGCAGGACTCCCCATAATTACAGTGCTCCAAGAGAGCTTTCCAGGCACTCAGCACCACGTGTGCAAACAGCCCAAGGCTACCAGGAACAGGTGGAACTGAGGCAGGAGCCCCGCCAACAGTTTCCCAGGGTCTGTGACTCTGGAGGAGGCTCCAGATTCCGATAGGCAAACAGTTTGGTCTCAGGGGACTAGAGAGAACCTGAGTTAAAGGACCTGCTTCTATAGGCTCCCACAGATCCTAACCCTGCCCCTGCTCACTGAGGGTGGTAGCTCCAAGAAGAGGTACTTCAAGCATGAGTTGGCAGGGAAGTGCCTGCATATAACATACTGTTCCTTCATCAGGTCTTTCCTGGAAGTGTCCAGGACATAGAAGCCCTGCCTAGGATACCAGCCAGAAAGGGCTCAGGATGAGCCATATTTTCCCCAACCCAACCCTAATGTTGAGATGCAGGGGGAATTCCACAGCAGTGTGTCCTCTAGGTCAGTGGTCTTGGGGGCTTGGACCCATGACTATCAGACAACACAGGAAGGGGACCCTGGGAGAGCATCAACAGTAGACGTTCACCATGAGTGGGGCAGAAAGGCCTGAGAGCTGTGTAGGAACTCAATCTGGTCCCATCTTCCCTGGGAGGTCAGGACTCAACTGAGGCCAGGAGAAAGACCCACTCAAATCTGTGACTGTCTCCAGGATTCACTGCTTGAGCTGAACAAGGGAATCATAACATTCAAGCCCAGGGGTGTTCTAGCTGTTGTCACTGTTCACAGGAAGGTTATCTGGGAAGGAGACGGCTCACATGCTCTACTGTTGGTAAGAGGGAAGCTTATACAACCTCTGTGGGTGGGAACCCCTGTCCCTAGCACACTCTTGAGCCCCCCCCCCGATGAAGAAGACCACAAGTACCACCAATTCTATATCACGTGGACATCCTATTTGTTTTAGCTGGTCAGGGAAGGAGGTGTATTGAGACTGTCTTTGCGCTTCTATTGCCATGAAGAGACACACCATAACCATGGAAACTCTTATAAAGGAAAACATTTAATTGGGGCTGGCTTACAGTTTCAGAGGTTGGTTTAGTCTATTATTGTCATGGCAAGAAGCATGGCAGCATCCAGGCAGACATGATGCTGGGCCAAGCTTTCAAACACATGAGTCTATGGGGACCATTCCTATTTACACCACCACAGGGACTGTGTCCCTGAGATTGGTTATTTCTCTGAAGGGTACAGTTGACTTGATCCCATGCCGCTAGAGGGAAGGTTACCACCTCACTGACCACAGGAACTACACAGTCTCATGGTGCTGGTCAGAATGAAGAGGTCTGTGAAGAGTAGGGGAAGATGAAGCCAGATTGGGACAGGGCTGAGCTTTTAGGAACTTCTGAGGCCATGTGAGAAACTCAAAGAACAACTAACAGGCAGGACATATGACAAAGTAATCAAGGACACCTTCCTGCAGGTGAGAGACTTCCTGTTGGACCAGAGGACCCGGGGTTTGTTCTGTCCACAGCTGTCCCCTTACACAATAACTTGGTAGGCAAAAAGACCCTAAGAGACTCCTAAAAAGGGTGGCACTTGCTACCTGACCCAGCCAGAGCCTAGCCCACAGGCATCAATCTCTACACACAGACCAGCACATGCTCTCTCTACCACATGGGCAAGAGTCAATTCTTGCCCTCCCAGACTTCAAGGTTAGTCCAGCTCTGTTATCTACTTGGGTAGTTAAATTGTGGTTTTAAAAAGCCTATAGATTGGGGCGGGGCTGCAAGTGACAAATAAGTTCTTGGGGAAAATAAGTCACTCTTCTGACTGGACAGCAGACAGGACTGAACAGTAATGTGGTGGCTCAGGAAAGGAGCTGTCCCCAAGACGAATGGCCTGCTCCAGTGGCATGTCCCAGGTTTAGTCATGGCTAGTACCTCCAACCGTGGCCCATATAGCATGTTCAAGGATTACCACATGGAAACACATTAGAAAATTGCCATAGCGATACAATATGATATGGGCCTCATCACACTATTGGCGTATGTGCACATCCCCCTCCCCAAAACTGGGTACACTCTGGGCTCATTTCCACCATAATTCACATCTAGACTACAGGTTTGAGGAATTCCGGTCGGGAGTGATAAGGATACTCTAACATACTGCAGCAGACCCACAAGGACTGAGTGCTGAGCAATGGCAGCCCTGGTCATCCGGGCTGGCTGTACTTTCCCTAGGATATGTTCAATGAAACTAGATATCGATGGGATCCATGTTAGGTAAGTCTTCCTGGATCACTGGATCAGGCATGCTGGAATGCAGCTTCAAGAGACGGGAGTTGATACAAGATTTGCCTTAACACTCAACACCCAAGCTTCATAGGCATGGGAAATGAAGTTCGGGGCACCCTCTCAAACAAACACTGTGGGGGGAGGGGGTAGATATTTGGACTTATGGGCACTCTGCTACCTGGAGGAAATGGACGAACAGGACACAGCGCCTGACAAGTCTGGCTGGATCTAGATGGCCACTATTTAGGGCACAAAGTTCTCAGTCTTTAAAAACAAGAAATGCTGGCTAGGGGGGTGGCTCACTGATTAAGAGCTTGCCACTCAAGTATGAGGAACAGAGTTTGGGATTCCCTGAATCCAAGCAAAACCCAGTAAGTGAAGCAGCTCACCTGTAACTCTAACCTCCTAAGGCAGAGATGGGATTCTCCAGAGCGAGCTGACTAGCCAAACTGACCATATCGCTGAGCTCTGGATGTGATTAAGAGACCCTATACTTCATTGGATGGGGTGGAAGAGCTATTGAAAGTGATTCCCAAGATGATCCTTGGGCCTCCATACGCACGTGCCCCTACATGCTCACACCTGACACAAGTAAACATGCATACACATGTGAAAAATGAAAACAGAAGAAAATGAAAAACAGGTAATTCAATTGCCCAAAATCCAGCGCATCGATGTTGGCAATAATGACTGAGGTTGCCTCAAGGAGATACGCACAGGAGCGCTGCCTCCAGGAATGCCTGCAAACAGCCTCGGGCTCCACTTCCATCCTGCAAGTTTCAGGCTGCAATGTGCGCCAGCCTACGGAGATTGCTAGTGGTACCTGATTGCACGAAACTGGCACAGGCCTAGAGGATTGGTGGCTGACCTAGGGTTCCCAGGAACCACAGCTTCCCTTAAGCTGCACACTCTTAAGTGCATTTCACAGGTTAGGTCACTGCTGCTGAACGGTGATGACCAAGGGTCACACAGCTGACTCACCGAGCAATTGTAGATGGAAAGGGTTACATTCACCCTAAACCAAAAAAGAGGAAGAAGGAAAAGGAGGAGGAGGAGGAGGAGGAGGAGGAGAGAAAGAAAAGGGCTTATATAGGTACAAAGGGCTGGAGTTGTAGTTGAAAAAGAACAAATGTAAGACACCAGCCTATGGTTCGTCCTGGCACACTAGCACCCAAACAATTGTGGAGGAAACTGTGACACCAGCTACATCCGGCAGGGAACCAGGCCCTGGACGCTGTGGAGAGAGAGTAGGCCTTGACATTACAACAATCTCGAGGCCAGCCCCAGGCAGCAAAAGGCTCAAATTATATTCATACTATTAAAGGTATGTGCTCTGCTGGACTCTGCTGGGTGCTGTGACCAGGGCCATAGTGAAAGGAGGCTCTCCAGGGTCAGCTCCCATCTGTGCTGTGGATGATGACACGCTACCTAGGCCTTATATGGGGACCAGACTGTGTGTGCAGAAAAGCGCAGAGCACAGTCAACAGCAGGACAAAAGCCAGCTGCCACTGCTAACACTAAGGGCTGCAGAAGGGAAGCCCAGAGATAAAAAGTATAACAAAAACTAGGACAGGGGTTGGGCAGATGGTCTAGCTAGTACGGTGCTTGCTGCACAAGCAGGAAGACCTGGGTTCAATCCCAGCACCCACATAAAAGTTAGCGGTGGCAGTGGTCGTCTGTCATCCCAGTGCTAGGGAGGTCGAAAGGACAACCTCTGGGGTTTTCTAGCCAATCAGTCTAGCTGAACTGGTGAATACCAACTTCAGTAAGAGATTGTGTCTCAAAATGTAAGGCAAGGCCTGATAAAAACAATCAAATGTCAACCTCTGGCTTCATGTACAAGTGTACAACACACACACACACACACACACACACACCAGTACCAAATCAGTAAGGACAGCAAAGTTATCTGCTGTCCCTTATAAGCTGACATTAGCACAAGGACATTCAAGTGAGTTCTTCTAGTGACTGCCACTGGGTTCGAACAGGCTCCGTGCCTTAGTGCCTTAACTACTGCACACACGTGTGCTTTCCAGTCAGCTAAGAAACAAAAGTAAAGTATGTACATGCAAATAAACACTCATGCTGCTAGAAGCCCAAATTCTAAAAGGCTATAAAAGTTAGGAATTTCCCTGGACACTATCTCTTCCCACTGTTCAGTTACCACCATCTAGAACATTAGGACTACAGGTTGACTATAGAAGAGGGACAGGCAGATGTCTACAATAAGGTTCCACACTGTTGTGAGACAGGGATAGTTCAGAACCTCACCTGACAGTTCAGATCTCATCTGTGACACAGGAACTCAGGCTGGCCTTCCACCTGCCTCTAAGGCTTAGAGTCTAGGGGCTGTAGCTAACAGTGACCAAACATCAGACACAGGGAAACAACCTTGGGTCGTCCTGAGACACACAGGCACCAACAGAGGTAGGCCATCATATGCCATGCTTCTTGTAGAAAGTATGCATTCCAGGCCTGACACTGGTTCCAAGCATTCTTGGAAGGGCTAAGCACTGTGTAGCCAAGCCAGCTAATCCAGTGTCTCTCTTCCCCTCCCATAAATCTCCCCGGTCCAGTGCTCGCCTAGTGTCTGTTGTCCAGAAGGTAGAACACCTGCACCCCACACAACATGCTGAGGTGCCCCTCTTCATTAAGTCTCCTGCAGTGTCCAGGTGCCCAGTGGGCGGCACCTCCCTGTGCCCATATGCCTGGGGCCTGGAGTCATCTGCAGAAGTGGCAGGATGTGTGCTGTTGAGATTTTGCTCTGGTATCACCATTCCCATGGGAGCCAGGCCACAGTGACAGCCCATCTGTGCTCTACCTTAACTCAGACACTAGAAGAGCCTGCCAGAGGAGACTTCCAGTACTCAGGGCAGGACTTGTCAGTTAACTGACCTCACCATCGCCTTCTCTGGGATGGGCTTGGGTGGTGGGGTTGCAGCCGCTTCTGAAACTGCACCAAACTAGGATTGGCTCTAGTAGAAGGTGGCTCTGCTGTCCAGGAAGTAAACTCAGATCTAGTTAAATTTCACAATCGGGAAAACCCATCAGAGCTGGGACGGGAAATGCTTGTACCACAGAGTCCATGGGGAGTACCCCAAAAACCCTGTGACAGAAAGCCACTTTATGACTTCAAAAATAACAAACTGCGAAGAATCTTTGCTGACAGCCCAAGCCCTTCTGAAGCCTGCCCTTCATCTGTATCCTTGCTGTAACAGGAAGCGGCGAGTTCTTCAGACTCCAATGTGCAGATCCTAGCCTGTTATTTTCTGTCCACTAATGTTTAAGCTGCTTGCTAAATCTGTAGTTAAGTGACAGATGGGCTGCCAGGGGCTGAGGTGGCCTGTGTGTCCTTAATCCAAAGCTATACAGTAACCCCTCCCAGGGCAGTTCAGAGTCACTTGGAGAAGAAGGAAGTTTCTGAGCTTCAGACTTAAGGGACCTCCTCCTTAAAGGGAAGCAGGATTCTTTTGCTTGACAGATTATCCATCCACCCTCTAGAAAAACTTTTCAATAAGGCCTTCCATAAAGGCAAAGGCTCTGCAAAGCATGGCTTGGGGGATGTATAACAGAAAATTCTGTGGACAATTACAAATGCGTTCTTTAGCCACAGGTGCAGATGCCCAAACAGTTATACACACCAAGGTTCTTGGCAGACCCTCGTGGGCATTTGCTTTTGGGCAAAAAAGGCCTGGCCCTAGAATCAGACTAAGTGGGTTAAGATTGTGGCAAGGATGGGTGCATAAGGATGGGGAGCTAGCTTTCTGAGAGGAAGATGCTTCACGCAGACTGAGTAGAAAGGGGAGGGGCAGGAACAGAAAGGCAACATGACAGAATGAGGCAGACCAGATCAGGATAAGGGTGGGAAACTACCAAGATGGTAATACGCCGAGGATTGGGAAGAATTATTGGGGATGGGTTGTTTAAGAAGACCAGAGTGGGGTAGCAACAGGGTGACCAGGCTGGACTGGGGTAGGGTGAACCAGAATGGACTTGGCTATGGAGGAGTACCCAAATCCAAAGGAAGGGGTCAGGGCTCCCTTGGAGGAAAATCTCAGGAAGGCTTCCAAGCACCAGATCCAGGAGGAAGAAGGAAGAGCCAATGGTTCCACAAGTGACTCTGAAAGGGTTGTAGGGTAGGAGGTTGTGGAATGGAACAGACGGATAATTAGGCTCAGAGATGACTGCACCCTAAGTCCTCTTGTTAGGCACAGCCCCGGCAGTAGGGACCAACTGATAGCAGCCTTGCTGAGACCCACAGCCAGGCAGAGCCCTACATATCTGTCTGCCTCCAGATACAAGCAGGGAAGGGAGTAAGACCTGGGGCCTGATAGGAAGCAATTTTGCCTTTCCCCCTCTCCGTGTTCAACTCTGTCGACCATCAAGTTCCCAACCCCATCAGAGGCTTTGAGAAGAAGCCAGTGCCTGGGAAAGTGACTTCAACAGGCTTCACAGACTTCACCTTAATATTACGCCTGATAAGTTACACCTTTAAAAACACCATCTCCTCACAGAGCTGGTTCCTCATAGTTGGAAATACTACTCAGCACATAAAACCCAGGGCCACAGACGTCTGAAACTGTGAGCTCTACTCATTACTCAATGAAAGGCCCCCAAAGTGACTAGAGTACCACAGATCCGTTCCCAGAGTAGGAGAGGTTCCGCGTGCCAGGTCTCACAAGGAGAGCCACAGGAACAGATGGTAACTGTGCCTGGATCCAGGTTCCCACCAACCAACCGCAGCACACCGGTTCCCTCTCACGTGGGAACTAGGTTGTATAAAGTTGATTCCGGGCACAACCACCCCAGGGAGCGTCGCTAACAGCCGAAATAGTGTACTCGACACAGGAAATAATCTGCAAACATGGATGTGGAACTCCTCCCGCCAGGTTATGCCAAGAGGTTCGCATGTCCGCTGCTGATCAAGATGACCACCCATGTTCGGGCACTAGGCTACCGAGACACACAGTCAGCCTCCTAACTGAGCGGAGGCGCTCGAAAGGGGCTGCTTGACGCGAGGGACAACCCCCCACCCTCCGCCCACCACCAGGCCTCCTACTGGCGGGAACTCGCGCCAGGCCCGGGATGAGACTGTGGGACTCAAGGGATGGAGTGCAGGGGGACGGTGCCTAAACCACAGAGGGTATAAGTCAGCAATGTGAGCAGGCGGCGGGAAGCGGGACCCTGGCGCGGGCTCAAAGGGTGCTGCAGGGGAGGGGCGCGGCTCTCCAAGGACCGGGCGGCGCCCAGCCCCTCCCCACCGCATCCCAGGCGCATCCTGGGCAGAGCACAGAAGCGACGCGGAGAACCCACCTGGGCCTTCTGCAGGGCGCTCAGCCGCAGTTCGTGCACGAAGGGGTTCCGCCCCGGGGGCGCTAGCCGCCGCGCGTCGCCTGCCCCTGAGCCGGAGGAGGGGGCGGCCAGTGGCCCGCGGCCCCGCAGCCTCATGGCGGCCCGCGCCTGAGCACCGAGCGGCGCAGATGGAGCACAGCCGACGGAGATCAGCGGTGTGGAGCAGAGCCGAGCGCAGAGGATCAGAAGGCGGCAGAGGTAGCAGAGCGCGCGGGAGAGGGCCGAGGATGCGCGGCCGCCCGGAGGCGCAGGCGCTGGAGGGGCGGCGTGACGTGGGTGGGGCCAACGGGACGCCCCGCCCCGACCGCTCTGAACTATGATTGCGCCTGCGCGGCTCGAGGCTCATGGACTTTCCTAGAACCTGGGGCAACCTGCGGTTTCCCCATGAGTGGGGAGACCCTGAGATTTAGACCGCGAAAGGAGGCTTGTGGGCTCAGCGGTCACTTAGGACCCCACCGACGCAGCTGAGCCGCCTGCGCCCGCACCTGAGACCCTGGAAAGAGGTTCTCGGAGCGACCCGAGACTGTTCCAGGCCCGCCTCTCTGCGCAGCGCTGTCCTCGCAGGCAGCTTCCTTCCCCTAACCATTGTAATCTATCACTCGCCATCGTGGGTGAAACGAATGCGTTAGGGGACCCTACTTTGTGCTACGCTATTAACTAGGGCTCAAAGTAGCCTTCCTGTTAAAATGTATACATTTGACTCCCTGAATGCCTTTTGTAGTTTGTATCACAGTTTTTAAGTAGGACATAAAATAGCTTTCCTTTCAAAAAACGTCTTTTGTAAGATCTCCTGAGTAAATTGGGAGCATAGGGACATTGGGGAAGGGTTGAAGGGGGGAGGGGAGCAGAGAAAAATGTAGAGTTCAATAAATATCAATAAAGAAAAAAAAGAAAAAAGTGAAAAAAATGTCTTTTGTAGCAATACCAGGTGTATTTTTATTTGTATAAATAAAGGCGGGTGGTGGGAGACTGAGCCAAGTTCTGCATAATTCCGAACCCCCTCGGCTTCCTGTCTCACCTCTCCCAAAGTCCTGTGTTCCTGTGGACACCAGAGCTCTGAGAGACCCCACCACATCCATTCATAGAAGCCTGTTCATGGGGTGAGCCTCTGATACCTGCTGACAAGTGGGACCATGCTGAGCCCTGTTCTGTGTTTTGAGAAGTTATCTAGGAGGAAAAGGCACTTGCAGGTCTTGTCCCTGCAAAGTTTCATTTTGTATTCCACACCTGAGTTCACCTTGAGACTCTCTTTGTTGACTCAAAGATGAGCCTTGCACCAACAGCGGTTCACATGGCTTTTCCTCTGGGCTATGAACAGGCTTAATGCTCTGTTGTATTGCCCTGTGGCCTAGCCACGAGTATTCCACTGACCCTAGCTTTTAATTCTCATTTTCTCTAGCCTTAGACACAAGAGTGCAGCATCTAAGGACATTCAGCTCCTTGTCAAGAAAACCCCAGGACCAAAAGGTCTGTTTGCATACAGACCTTTACCCCCAAGGAAGACAGACTGTCCAGGTGCCCCCTAAAGTCTATAGGCAAAGAGACCTGAGGGTGTCCTGCGTCAGGATTCCTGTAGCTTCAAAGTTGGGTCTCAGAATTTTGGACATCTTGTAAGTGTATTAGCCCAGGTCCTCCAGCCACAGAGGGCAGGATTTGATATAAGTGTGCTGGTACATCACTGTAATTGCACAAGTGAGGAGGTTGAGGTAAAAGGATTACAAATTCCAGGCCAGCCTGGATTAGATAAGGAGACCCTGTCTCAAAAATCAAAATAGCAACACAGTGTGTGTGTGTGTTTGTGTGTGTGTGTGTGTGTGTGTGTGTGTGGTGTGGTGTGCTTGACAGTGTGTAAGAGAAATGCCTATTGAGATGAGAAGTCCAATTAAAGCTCTTGGCTTGGGGAGCTGTTAGAATCTGCTGTAGACTGCAGTGTGTTCCACAGAGTTCTACTATGCAGTACCTATGGAGGTGGCCTTATGTGGAAAGAAACCTTTTTACAGATGATCAAGATGAATCTAATAGGTTGGCAGGACCCATTCAGTATTACTGATGTCCTTATAAATGGGAGTTTTGAACAAGGAGACAGGCACCAGAGGGGATGCCAGTAAGACCAGAGTTTTGCTGATATAGGCTACTCAACCACCCGAGCTGGAGAGAGCTGGGAGGGTTCTCCCTCAGGGACATCAGGAAGAATTGCCTCGATCTGGATCTTGAACTTCTATCTTTCTGGGCTGTGAGAAGATGCAGCTGGGTGTTCACACCCCCAGGAAGTATATTATAAATCCGCGAGAGGATGAGGTGAGAAGGACACCATGGGCACCCTGTCCCAGCCCCCAGTCAATGCAGAGTGACTAGGCCAGGCAGGATCAGTGTTCGAGTCCCAGGAGAGTCCCAGGTAGCCTTAGCTACCTGCCCTTCCCTGCCCTGCATTTGTGGGGAAATGCATCTCATGAGATGCATGGCTTGGTGGAAACCCACAGTGGATCCTTGGGTCAAGAGGCTTGTTTGGAGGAGGCTGGGGGAAGGAAATGAGTTGTTTAGGTCATGTTTTGATGACATACAAAGGCAAGGAAGTGACTACCAAAGGGGAGCCAGTCCTGCTCACAGATGCATGTACATCAGAGGGGAAGGTGGAAAGTCTTCTGTCTTAGCCTCTTTGTACCACTATAACAAAACAACCAAACATATGCGGTTTATAAGACACAAAAAATGATTCTCTTATACTTCCAAGCCCGAAATAGGAGCCAGCAGGCTTGAAATCTGATGAGGAATCAATCTCTGCTTCCAAGATTCCACTTGAGCGTGGTGTCCCCCAGAGGGGACTCCAAGTACTCACATAGCAGGAGAGAGGCCGAGTGGAAATCACAAGCCCTTTTATAGCTGTAGTGGCAGTAATGATTTCCTTCCCTCTCGTTCACTTGAATTTGCTATTCTTTCACTGCCTTTGTAAGGCAGGAGTGCAGATTGCTCGTTGCAGACTTTTCTTATTCAATACTGTCCACTTTCTTATAAGCACGGCTTTGTCTGTGTCCCACAAATGCTGGCCTGCTGGTTTTCTACTTTCCTTTGATTTTTAATTTACTCTCTAGTTTTCCTGGTGGTCTCTTTGACCCATGTGTTGTTTAGTTAGATGCATAGAAATGTCCGAAATATTTGGAAAGGTGCCAGACACTTTTCTGTCATTAATTTTAATAACTCCTTTGTGGTCCCGACACAGGCACTGTGATCTCATTGCACTTATGGTCTGTAATTATGCATTTGGGGTGGAGTTGTTCTGTGAATGCGGGTGGGTTACATCGGTGCATAGTTTTGTGCAGGTTTCACATCTTTCTACACTTGTGTTGCTTGCTCTGCTCATTACTGAGGCCAACCTTATTTGGGCACTTTTTTAATTTTACTTTTAGCTCTAGTCTTCTGTATTTTCCTGCAGTGTCTTTAGTACATACATCCTCAGAGGGCTTGTTCCTCCACTCATCACCTCTTTCTTACGATGGCACCTCTGGCCCATCCTTACTGCTGTTCGCCTTTTATTGGCACGTTTCCCCATCTTGTTATGTACTTCGCTTTTTAACCAACCTCTAAATCTAGTCTTTTTGCAGCTGTGTTTAGACAAATGGGCTTGGAGATTCATCTGATAATTCTAGCACTTAAGAAGCTGAGACAGGAGGATCTCTGTGAGTCTAAAGCCAGCCTAATGTATGTAGCAAGACTCATGTTTCGAAACCAAAACAAAGCACTCCCCAAAGCAAACCAAAACAGCGATGTTTAGATCTCCTGTGTCTGAGGTGCCAGCAGACTAAGGTTTAAATAGTCAGTCCTGCTGTTTGCTGCCTGGTTAACTTCTCTGACTTTGCTTTGTGCTTTTCTCTTTTGGACCAATTTAGCAGGTTTTTCATCTTATCTCTACTTGACTCATCAGCTATGCATCTTTACTTTAACATGTTGGCATCTGTTGTAGGGCTTAACATGTATTCTCTGAAGGCATTTCAAGTAGTATGACGCCACTTAACATGTGAGATTTCACAATATCCACTTTCATTTCCTTCCCACACTTCCTGCCACTGTTCTTATATATTTTAATTTTGTATATGCTAAACCTCTGCAGCACACTATTATTATTTTTGCTTTGAACAGTCAATTATCTTTTCAAAAGATTGTAAAGGATTTTAAGAAGACTTTTGTATTGTGCCAATGGTTGTCTTTTAAGCTCATTCATTGCCCTGTGCAGATCTGAATTTCCTTCTGCTGCTGTTTTCCTTTCTCCTGAGGGAATTCTACTAAATATTTTGATTTTTTTTTCTACTAAATATTTTGAAGTGTAGACCTGTTTGTTTATAATTTTATACACTGAGGTTGTCTGAGGTGTTTTTAGCTTGCCTTGGTTTCTGTGGGTTTCCTTCTGATGACTGTGCAATGCTGCAGCAGCTAGGCTGTGTCTTATGCCTCTGCGTGCTCCCATGTCCTTGCCAACACTCAGCACCCAGACCAGCATCCTTGTTGTGGTTCCTGACTTGAGTTGCAGTGAAGAGCCTTTTTAACATAACTCACCTTTAGTGAGATATCTGTTCAGATATTTTACACTTTTTGTGGTGGATCTGTTGAGACTGTTTGTTTCTGAGACAGAGTCTGCCTGTATAGCTCAGGGTGGCCTGAAACCCAGTTATTCTTCTACCTACTGTGTGCTAGGATTACAGACAGCTACTCTGTCATGCTTAATATATTCTGAATTCATTTCCTTATGGTTTATATGACTTGAGAATACATTCCAACATCCTCTGTCTTTTAACTCTTTGAACAGTATTTTTTAAAAAATAACATCACAGTCTCACTCTGTTGCCCAGGTTGGCCCCAAACTCGCAGGGTCAAGTGATTCTTCAGTCTCAGACTCCAGAGTAATTGGCACTGTGGGCCCGAGGCACCACACCTAGCTGCCGTATGGGAATCTTGAAAGAAATAGACTCTTAACAGTGCTGGGTCTTAGATTCATTTACCCAGTAGACAAAACACAATTTGTCTGGTTTTTATAATTTCACTCAACAATGTTTTGTGACTTGCCATGCATAGACAGTTCACTTCTGCCACGTGTGGCAGTTTTGAGCTACCTTAGATGATCCTTTTCAATTTTTGACTGTTTATTGCCAGCATACAAAAGCAACTTTGTTTCCCATCTTAATTCTGGTCTTTGAGTTTCATCAGAGTTTCTTGTGAGTTCTGGTAGCTTTTTACATTGTTTTTGGAGTTTCTACGCACAGAATCATGTTCTCTGCCAATCAAGACAATCTGGCTCCCTCCTTTCTCATCTTGCTTTCTGTTTCTTGCTGGGATTTACTGATTAGAACGCCTGGTCAACTTGATGGATGTGAAGCGTGCTCACCCTTCCTTTCCTTTCCATTCTGTGGGGTTGCAAACAATCTCAAGGATATTTGCATCTATGTCCATGAAGACTCTGCCCAGTAGAGGCTTTTCTCATGCTCTCTATGCCTTGTTTGTCATCAAAACAATGTTGACCTCCTGGACAAGTTCATGCCTGTTCTGTCTCCTCTGGATTTCTTGAACTGCTTTGCAGAATGCTATTAATTTTTCTATAAATGTTGGTAGACATTTTCAGTGAGGTTATTGTTTATCTACAGTCTAAATAACACCATTGAAATAGGATCATTCTGCCTCTTCCCAAGTAAACTTTGATGTGTATATCTTTCTGTCCATCTCATCTAAGTTGAGAGATGCACTATCAGATTGACACACTTTTGTTTTGTTGTTTTTCTTTTTTTTTTTTTTTCCCGAGACAAGGTTTCTTTGTGTAGCCTTGGCTGTCCTGAAACTTGCTCTGTAGACCAGGCTGCCTTAAACTCACAGAGATCTCCCTGCCTCTGCCTCCCGAGTGCTGAGGTTAAAGGTGTGCCACCACCGCCTGGCTGACACACTTACAATATTAACCTAAAGAATATCTGTAGAGCATGACGGATGTCACAATGCTCGTTCCTGCCTCTGGGCCCCATGCTTTCTCACCATGCTCACACTTAATGATGTTTTTTTTTGGTTTTTCAAGACAGGGTTTCTCTGTAGCTTTGGAGCCTGTCCTGGAACTAGCTCTTGTAGACCAGGCTGGTCT
>JAQHUG010000093.1:1960911-2002524 GCA_028555095.1 Dicrostonyx torquatus
TGTTATTTCCTTTAATGGATGTGTGCATGTTTCTCTGGGTGCACATGTGTGGGAGTGCCTGTGCACGTGTATACGTGTATGTGTGTAGGGCCTGAGACGAACTGTCTACCTTGTTTTTATTGTTTGATTTGGGGGTGGTTGTTTGTGTGTGCAGGTGCATAAGGAAACAAGAGGTTGATAAAGAGGTCTTCCTTGTTTCTCTCTACTTTATATATTGAAGCAGGGTCCCTCACTTGACCCAAAAAATTGCTGATCCAGCTAGTCTAGCTGGCCATCTTTCTTCTGGACTTGCTGGCCTCTGCTTCCCAAGTGCTGGGACTGCATACAGGCTTCTACACTTATCTGCCATTTACGTGGGTGCTGAGGATCCAAACTCCAGCCTTCACACTTGCATAGCAAGACCTTGACCCAACCAGCTATCTCCCCAACCCCTTTTCTTTTCTTTTTTGAGCGAGTGTCTCTCACTGGGGCCTGAAACTTACCAGCTAGGCTGGGCAGGCTGGTCATCAATTTCCAGGGTTCTGCCTGTCTCTGTTTTCCCAGTGCTGAGATTACAAATACACATCACTATGCCCAGATTTTTTCTTCTCCTTTCTTTCCTTCCTTCCTCTGTCCTTACCTCTCTTCCTTCTTCTTTTTTTCTCTCTCTTTGTAGATCAGGCTGGCTTCAAACTCAGAGATCACCTTCTGAGTTCTGGGGTTAAAGGTGTAAACCAACACACCTGGCCCTCTATGCTCAGATTTTTACGTGGGTTCTGAGATTCTAACTCAGGTCTTTGGGCTTGTAGGACAAACATTTTACCAATGAGCCACCTTCTTACTTTTTTTTTTTAACTAGTCCTTCCTCCAGGCTTTGGGAGTTTCTCTAACTTTAATTTGCTAATCTTCCTCATCTGGTTCCTTAAAGTGAATTCCAGGTGTTTACTTGACATTCTCCTTTATTTTGTGATACAGATTGCAATAGTGAAAATATTCTCTTGGTAATAGTTTTAGCTGAAGCCCAGGCAGTAATGTGTTATGGGCTATGTCATTGCTTTATTTGGTTTAATATACTTTCTAGATTCTAATTAGTATGTTGTTTGGCCCATAAATTGTTTAGAAGACAGGGTTTTAGGGGACAGAGGAGATGGTTTAGTGGCTTAACTGCTTGCCTCATAAGTATGAGGACCTGAGTTCAGGTCTATATTACCCATGTAAAAGCTGATCATAGTATTGTATGTCTGGAACCCTACTGCTGGGGAGGTGGAGAAGGGCTCACTGGCCAACCACTCTAAACTAAAGCAGTGGTTCTCAACCTTCCTAATGCTACGACCCTTTAATACAGTTGGGTGACCCCAACTATAAAATTATTTTGTTGCTAATTTATAATTGTGATTTTGTAACTGTTATGAATCATAATGTAAATATCTGTCATGCAGGATATCTGATATGTGAGTCCTGTTAAAGGGTCATTCAATGCCCCCCAAGGGGTCTTTACCCACATGTTGACCACTGGTCTAATGGGAAGAACCAGGTCACTGAGAGAATGTCTCAAAAGATTAGGTGGAGAGTGGTTAAGGAAGACACTCAACTTTGACCTCTGGCTGCCACAGGAGCATACATGGGCATGTGTACCCACCCTGACGTGCACACATGTTCATATAAAACTTCCCAAACACATAAGAGTGGGCTTTGGATTTTAAATATTCAGGAATATTCCAGATCTGTTACTGGCAGCTTACTTAATTCCATAGTAGTCAGAGAACATATTTAGTGTGACGTAAATCTTTAAATTTATGGACATTTGTATTAATTGCTCTTCTCACTGTGACAAAATACTTAGCAGAAACAACTTAAAGAAAGCTAATGGTGGGCTGGAGAGATGGCTCAGTGGTTAAGAGCATTGCCTGCTCTTCCAGAGGTCCTGAGTTCAATTCCCAGCAACCACATGGTGGCTCACAACCATCTGTAATGGGGTCTGGTGCCCTCTTCTGGCCTGGAGACGTACACACAGACAGAATATTGTATACATAATAAATAAATTAAAAAAAAAAAAAGAAAGCTAATGGTTTGAGGAGAATCAGTCCATCTTGGCAGGTTTGATGTGGCTGATCACACGGAGAAATGAGATGAATGCTCAACTTGCTTTCTTCACTGTTCCCTTTTGTTCAGTTTGGGATCACATCTCGTGGGACAGTGACAGCCACATTTAGGACAGCATTTCCTCCTCAGGTAAATCTCTCTGCAAACACTCTCACAGACACACCCAGAGGGGTGTGTCTGCTAGCTGCTCTAAATCCAGTAGAGCTGACGGTGAAGGTGAACCAGCACGTGTTCTGTGTTTGCAAATGTCCTTCAGGAAGTTGAGCAGGTTGTGTGCACCACGCTTGTGTACGGGAGGTCTAAAGATCAAGTAAAACTCCTCAGGTTCCAACTGAGACCTTGAGAGAGTCTGTCTAAGCTGGGCTCCTGCCTCTGCCCACCATGATCCTCGGCTTGCTGACGCATCACACACCACCCTCTGCCTCCCTGCCCTGTGGCCTTCTTTACTGAGTCTATGCTTCCCCATCTCACTTCCCTTCTCCTGGAGGGCTTTCGGTGCTAGACTTAAGGCCTGCAGAAACTCAGCAAGGTCTCATCTCCTGAGATCCTTCCTCCACCACACCTACAAAGATCCTTTGGGGGCTGGTGTTGGGTCTCATTCACAGAGTCTGGGTTGGGGCATCTTTGGGAGGGGCACATTCCATATCAAGATAGTCATCTAATCCAATCAAATCTAAAGTCAGGGACAGATCCCGACCTTAAAATAATGTCCTTGAACCTCTGTGTGGCCCTTTGTTTTTTTTGTTTGTTTGTTTTTTTGTTTTGTTTGTTTGTTTTTGTTTTTTTTTTTTTTGGTTTTTCAAGACAGGGTTTCTCTGTGGCTTTGGAGCCTGTGCTGGAACTAGCTCTTATAGACCAGGCTGGTCTCGAACTCACAGAGATCCGCCTGCCTCTGCCTCCCGAGTGTGTGGCCCTTTGTTGCCTAGGCTTCAGCACACTGAGGCTGGGGCCTGGGGTACCCTCCAGCAATGAGACCTTAAGATGAGACCATACTGACTTTACAATGGCCTTAAAACCTAGGGATGCAAGCCGGGTGGTGGTGGCGCATGCCTTTAATTCCAGCACTCAGGAGGCAGAGGCAGGCGGATCTCTGAATTTGAGGCCAGCCTGGTCTACAAGAGCTAGTTCCAGGACAGGCTCCAAAGCTACAGAGAAACCCTGTCTCGAAAAACCAAAAACCAAAACAAAACAAAACCCTAGGGGTGCTTTCCCTACAGGAGAGATGACTGTGTGGTTCTGGTGATGAGGCTAAGCCAAAAGTCACGGGAAGCAAGCCGCTTGGCTGACCTCTAGCTCTGTGGCTGATGGTTTGGAGAATAACTACATTCCCATGTGAACTTCAAGGCAGCTCCTTCCCTTCAAGGCAGCCTATCTGTGTGAATCCTCCACTGTCCTTACCGCATGTGTTTTAAAATCCCTTCTGTGAAGACACTCAGCTTCAGTCTGACCTTTAAGTGCCTGAGACCCCAGCTTGCTGTGGATTCTTTGGGTTTCTGGTTCTGCTCTACACCGAAGGCTCAGGAGACTTTGAGGTGATGATGCTCCAGGCTGCCCCTCTGTGTATTCAGCCATCCACACCACAGCAGCAGAGTCCTGGCAAAGACACTTCATGGAGGGATGTTCTAGCCATGTGTACCTACACAGCCCTTCCTGGTCCATGGCCCCAGTGTGAGCAAAATATTGTTTCTAAGGGAAAAGCAACATAGTAGCACACAGCAATCTTCATTTTATGTTCTCTTCTAACTGATACTTAAGTCCAAACTGGGCGTAGTGACTCACATCTGTAATCCCTACAGTTGGAAGGCTGGTTCGGAGGATTGCTTTGAGTTCTAGGACAGCCTGGGCTACATCGTGAATTCAAAGCCAAGCTGTGCTGCATAGTTATGTTCAAGGCCATCATGGGGCTACAAGGGTGGAATTCCAGAGAAAAGTAAGCAAGTAACAACCGCTGGATGACTTCAGCCTGTCAGAGCTTGAGGCCAATAAATGTTGACCAGGTGAAAGTTATAAGATGCAAAAATGGCATTTAGCAGATTTTCTCTAGCGCACTCTAGCCATTTCTGTCTACTCCCTTTAGTTTTAAGGTGCTTAACCAAATAAAGAAATCCAAAGAAAACACCATTCCTTAAAGTGAATGTCATGTGACGTCTCAGGGCTTCTTGAACACTGCCCTGGACGGAACCCACATTTCCGTGTCAGTGTATGTAAGTAGACTGTGCTCACATAGCTGTCTGAGGAGCTGACGTTTCTTGGCCACTAGGACATTACAGAACTGGTTCATGGAGCTTTCAGTTCTGCAGAGAGAAGACTACTGAGGTTATAGTACCTTGGCTACAGGCATCTGCTTGGTCTCACGCTTGTCTCCTGGCCCTTGTTATGTCCACAATAGCAGACGGCAAGTAAAGACAGTATGGGGGACTGCTTGGTGAAAGCCAGGCAATTGTCCTATGTTCGTGTCAAGCTGGAAACTGCAGATGAAGCTACTTCTAATGCCCCTTTCTTGCCACCAGAATGTGGCTCTAATCTCTTTAGCCATTGCTGGACCCCAGGCCCTTACAGCTTACTATTATCTGGATTTCATAGTACTTCGCAGCTAGCTGCACTTAAAGCCTGCCTCCCTCTGGGTTTCTTGCCTCGTCCTGTGAACATATTGTTCTTGGAGCACCCTTTGAGCCCCCACTCCCACACTGTTTTGCCCTCCTGTTCTGGCTTAGACCTGAGTCTCACATGCTGTCCTCTCATTCACCGTCAAATACTGTCCTGTGTATGACCTCCTTCTGCAGCAAAACCAAAACCACACACCCATAACTGGCTTGTGGACTGTCTTAGTTACAGAACACCACAGATCATGCAGCTTAAAGCCCAGGCATTTGCTTCTCACTCTCCTGGAAGCTAAGGTAAAAAGGTGCCAGTGGATTATAATGTCTGGTGAAGGCCTTTTCCGGTTTAGAGATGACACCCCCCAGTGTCCCCTCTAGTGTGGTAAGAGTGAGGCAGCTCTCTGAACCTCTGTTTTTAGGTTCCATCCTCTGAGTACCTCCGTACTCTCCAGGTCCTCTGTCTGTTGCTGTTCTCTAAGGGTATGGTTTTAGCCCATGCATTTGGGGAAACAGCTCCGTCTGCTGCAAGGCCCAACAGGCATTGCATGCCTACCTCATTCCCTTCTGAACTCCTGAATCCTCACTGAACCCATCCCCAGTGCATGGGCCCACACAGGGCAGGCAAAGGAGGAAGAAAGGATTTATTTGGATTACACTACCAACCGTTTCACTGTTGATCAATGAAGAAAATCAAGACAGGAACTCAAACGGGGCCGGAACCCGTAGGCAGGAGCTGATGCAGAGGCCATAGAGGTGTGCTGCTTTGCTCCCATGCCTTGCTCAGCCCAGGGATGGCACCACCCACAATGGAGTGGGTCCTCCCCATCAATCACTAACTAAGACAATGCCTTATAGGCCTGCCTACAACCTGCCTACAATTGTATGGAGGCACTTTTTAAATCGAGGTTCCCTTCTTTCAGATGGCTTTAATTTGTTGATATAAAACAATTCAGCACGCCTGGGATAGACTACAGTTTTTAGACTACCTGCCTTGGGGGTGTGGTCATGTGACTAGATTCTGGTAGTAAATGAGATATAAGCCCAAGACTCATTCAGTTTTTGGAAAGTATATTTAAAGGAGAGGAACTGCATGCAGGCTGGAAGGTAGAAGATATGGCTAGAGCTACAGCATTGGTGCCTGGCTGTGTCACAACTGTGCGAATGACAACCTGTGAGAAACAGTGGTCCTCCCTTCATAATACGGGTACTGAAGACTCGGAGTAACAAAAGCTAAGCAGTTTATTTTTCAGTCTTTTAATTTCAGGCATCAGCTTGAGAAAAGGCAGAAAGGGCTGGCACACCGATTTGGCACCAAACAATGGTTTTCATATTCCTAATTGCATTTCCCTGCTCCTGAACTTCTCATTGGTTGAAGTCTTCAGGGAGGTACACACTTTACAGCTCATCCAGCACAGTCCCCACCCCCAAGTCCCCATCTTCTTGGGGCTCAAGATTCCCTTCTTTTCTGATATGTGCATTCAGTCACATAGCAGACTGTCTGTGATTTTTTAACTATAAGATAAAAAAGTGTTCATGTAAGCAGGCGCCGGCCATCGACTAGGAAGACAGGGATCCAGTGCCTCCTGCTCATCTGTGATTCACTGGTGAGCTTTAAATGTGCCTTGCACTGAAAACAGACCATAATGATTTACTTACACAAGCTCTCTTTGCCATAACAGAGAGAGGGTTGGGCCTGAGGGAGGGCCTGCCAGCCCTAGGCTGAATGCCTCTCCCTTTATAAATGTGAGGGAGAAGTAAAGATTTAACTAGGATTGCTATTGTTTTAGTTTTTCTGCTACTTGCTAGTGAGCCTTGAGGTTCTTGGGGATGCTGGGGATAAGAAAGCAAATCCCATGGCCATGGAATTTGTCTTCACAGGGCAAATAGATTTAGACAATCTTTTAACTTCCTCTGGAAACTCTGATTTGTAGCTCCTCCCGGCCCTACTGCCTTTGCTTATACCATGGTAAAGACCTTTCTGCCTGGCCTCCTGGTCCCTTTCCCTGTACTGCCCCCCCCCACAGGGAGTCCTGGAGAGTCTGGTGATCCAGTCTCCCAGCTCTGACATCTGTGGGTCTGTCCCTATTGCTTTTCCCCTGTGTCCTGCTTTTTCTGGTCCTTAGAGTTGCTTTATACCTTAACCCTTCTGCCTCTCTTTCAGGTAGCCTCTGTTACCTTGTGTAATAGGAGACTGCTCATTCATTTCCCGGTCACTCAGACCCACATAATTGCCTAGAAACTATATTAATTCCAATGCTGTTTGGCCAATAGTTTAGGCATATTGCGTATTCCTAGCTAGCTCTCTCATCTTAAATTAATCATTTTCTATTAATTGTACATCACCACTAGGCTGTGACCTACCAGTAAGGTTCCAGTGTCTTTCTCCTTGGCAGCTACATGGCATCTCCCTGACTCCACCTTCTTGCCTCCTCCATCTCTGCTTAGATTTCCTGCCTTGCTATATTCTGCCCTGCCATAGGCCAAATCAGCTTCTTTATTCACAGCATACAGAAGGGAATCCCACATCAGCCTTGTAAGTCCACCACCCTGGAAGCTCCATCTTCTCAGCTGTTCATGATCTAAAGTGCCTGGAGCAAAGCTCATTAACAGGGGTGTACAGCTTGCTCCATTTTGCCTTGTGAAATGGTCACCCACAGAGCTCACTTGGAGAACCACAGAATCAGGTTACAACAAATTACAAAGTAAATCTCATAATGTTTTAAGTAAGTTTTCAATTTTGTAAGTTTTTGGCTTTATTCCTGGCTATCTCTAGTCACAGGTAGCCTGCAGGGCACAGGTTAGACTTGTCTGAGATGCTGTAGGGATTAGCAGATGATTCCTAGTGTTGTGGCTTTTGGCTCTGAACCACCAAGACATTTAGGTCATGTAATAGTCATTGTCTGAGAAAAAGAAAAAAAAAGATTCATTTGGAGAAGAAAAAAACTTTAGAAAGATTTACCCACACTTATCTTCATTTTCATTAATAATTAACTATTTTTGTATCAGCTCAGGTGGAGCACAGTCCTGACTCTCTGAATAATCCCCTCTGCAAACTAATACCCCATCATTTACATGAACCCAGAGAGAGAAGAAATTACCCTCAGCAATCAGGGAGGGTCCCCACAGGGAAGTTTGGGAGGGGCTGGAAGAGGTCCCGGGGAGCCTCAGGGTGATAGGTCATCAAAGCCGGAGCAGCTGGCCCTGTGACATACCAGGGTGAGCCTACCAGGTCTGTACCATGCTGCCACATCACAAGGAAGTGGGTGGAATGTATGGGCTGCACCCCCTCTCCCTTCCGCTCCCTCCGTCTGTCTCAAGTAGGACCTGATAGTGGATACCATCCTAGGTGTGTGTGTGTGTGTGTCACAGCTCCCTCTAGGCACCACATGAAGATCATCCAAAGGCTGTACTCACGCCTGCGCCAACTAGGAACACCTGTATCTGCTCACACCTACACACATTTACATCCTACATACACACTGATGTGCATGTGGTTTGTTTGTATGACACACCTGAGTTCCTGCAAGCAGAGGTCTTGAACAGATGCACATGGTTTGACAATGCACTGAGAGCACCTGTCTGGCTCTTCACCGTGGTGGTATTTATCTGAATAGCTCCCTTATACATAGTTTCAGCATGAGTGAACTGGGCCCAGAGTCTCTGAAGAGCACAGGCTTCTCACGCCTCTTGGCTTTAAAGAGAAAGCATGGGTCATAGCCATCAGACATTGAACAAGGTATCTGGATGTTTGGGGAAGGATGCTTGAGCCCCATTCTGTGACAACATGGAATGTGCCTGCCCTCCCTTCTTAGAACTCTTGTGCAATCAGAACTGAAGGACAAATGTTTCACTTCACTGGTGAATTCTTTTTCAAATATCTCTATTAAAAAGGCACCGGTGACCCAGAATAGGCATGTGTTTTGGCAGGTGCTTTCCCAGTTGAAGTGAGTGTTTGCTTGCACACTCTGAGCTGTTCCAAGCACCTTTGAACATTATAGTGCTCAGTTATGCTTTAGACAAACATTCCCCCAGGCAACATGTTGTTCCTGGTCACTTTCCTCTGCTGTATTTAGAGTGGACAGATTGACTCAGACACCTTTGGGGAGCTGGAGCACTGGGTAAAGTCAAAGCTCATCTTATCGCCTGATTGTTGCTCTAAACTAGGGTCGGGCTACAGTGTAACCACTGCCTCAGACCCTGGATCAGGCTACAGTGTAACCACTGCCCTCTAGCCTCAGACCCTGGGTCTTTCAATGGGTGGTCATTCTCCTCTTCCTCCCTGCCCTTCTCTGATATAGAGCAGGTGGAACTTCCTCCAAGTGCTTTCTTAAAGTGAGAGTGGCTGCTGGTGTCCAGAACAGAACTGGCCATCCTACCCTACGCTTCCTGTCTGCCTTCCAGGGTCAACAGTCTTCCATGAGCAAGAGGGACATTTTAGGAGTAGCAAGAGCAACCATGGAGTTTCTCACGAGTGGGACTTGTGCTTGTGGGCCAACTTGGGCAGGGATTGTGAGACTATGGAACAAGCCATACTTTCTTCAGGGTTGCATGGTGGACTGAAACTGGGGCTTTAGGAAAAGCTGAACCTCACCAGGTGTTACCTAAATTCCCCCTGAGAAGCAAGCACTCATTTATTGTGCCTTCATCAGACTCTAGGTTTGACATTTTCTGATACAACTCTGCCTGTGACCTAGACAGGCCAGACTAGGTGAGGCGGAGCTTTGTCTATGCAGTTACCAGGGAAACTCTCATCCCTGCTGGGTAAAGGCTTTTTGGGTGTGTTCTGTTGAGGGAGGAGCACCCACACCTTTGTAAGTAAAGCCTCACCTCTTTTGTGTAAGGAAGCCCAATGAATTTATTGTTTCTCCAGATTGAAGTTTGTCAAAAGTATGCTTCAGTTTGTCATTAGGGCCTAAGGAGGAGGGTGGACATTGAATTTTAGCACCAAATATACTTTAGCCTGTCTCAGGTAACAGCACTGGGGGTCAGGCTCAGGACAGAGGGTGTTGGGAACTAAGAGAGGCCTTCTTGGCTGACTGGACCAATGTGTTCTTGAAATCCTGAGTCCTACCACTTGTTGTAGGGAGGCCTCAGGCCTGGGCTCAGTACCCTCTAAAGGTCCTGGGGCAGTGCTGTGGGAGGCAGTGGACTCATTAAGGCATGGGCCCACTGGGACTCGAAGTTGTTGGACTGGCCCTCGAGGGCCTCAGCTGCTTCCTCTTCCCTGTTTTGCTTCCTGACCTCAAAGTGAATGGTTTTCATGGTGAGTGCATTATTGACAGAAACAGAGACTAACATGTCTGTGGCTTGTCACCATGTCAAAATTTATTGAAAAATAACAAATTCACAGGGTGCAACAGGTTTAAGGGCAGCGATTTTCCAGGTAATCCCACCCACCATGCAAATGTAGGTTCTTTATTTTTTTTGTTTTTTTAAGACAGAATCTTACTTTGTAGCCTTGGCTGCCTGGCTGGTCTGGAAGTCAGTGTGTATACTAGGTTGGTCTCAAACTTAGTGAGACCCACCTACCTCTGCCTCCTGAGAGATGGGATTAAAAGTGTGATCATCCATCCCTCTCAGAGTCTTTAATTTCAGTTTTAATTACTGATATTAACTCTGATATCACAGAGCACAAAGTAAATATATCTACGTAGCTATAGGTACATAAATGGCTTGTAAAATGATTACTAGTTAATTACTTAGTTAAGAGGCGATAGAAAAACATCTATGGCTAAGATGTGGAACCCAAATGTAGCCAGAAAGAAGAAGCTTCTTCTGTTATAAATCAGTCTGAAGGAGAGCCAGGGTTGAGATCAAAGATGTGGAGAGATGAGAGGACAGAACCATGTCAGAGCATGAAACTGTGGATTCAGGTCTAAATGGGCAAGATGAGCAGGAGGACAGGCAGCCTGTGGGTGAGTAGTACACACTAACATTGGGGGACAGAGTTGAGCTGAAGCCCCAGGCACAGTCCTGTGGGTCCTTCGTGCACACCTGAGGTATCAGATGCTAGGTTGGTGGGCAGTCATTGCAGTGTTAAATGTGTATCACTTTATGAGGTCCAGGTGTGAGGAAGTTACACCCTTTCCTTGGTTTGGTGTATCTCATAAATCTGATAAGGCCTGGTTTCCCTGATAGGATTTTGGTATGCCCATGAGTATTGTCTCAGTTCTCCTTGCTAAATTCATAGCATTCCACCCTTTTCATACTAGGAATAAGTCCTTATCAGACTGTGCACAGGGGTGGTGCTGTGCAGACTGTACTGTTTCCTTGTTTGCACGGGAGAGCAGTTATTCCCCATCCTCACAATGGAGTTGAAGGCTCCGAGTGAAACGGAGTCTTTCAAGGAAAGGCACAGCCTGAAAAATTCATGGTTTTATGCAACATGTAGTAACTTAGAGCAGAGTCAGACCTCAACATTCTTGCTCTGGGCTCCCACTGTGGTGTGCTGCCTCAACACAGTCCCAAAACAACAGGGCCAGCCAAACATGGACCAAAATGAAATACAAGAGAACCATTTCTCCTTATAGGCTTATCTCCTGTGTTTTGCAGAGTCAGGGATAGCTGGTACAGGTTTTTTGTTTTGTTTTTGTTTTTGCTTGACAGCATGCATCAGGAGGTAAAGGTACACTGTGGGAGCAGAAGTGGAAACATAATAACATTTCCTGAGAACTACATTTAGGAAGGAATTTTTCAGAGTTCAGAATATTGAACTCTAGCAAAAGCTATGAGAAAAGCCAAGCAAAGCCAGCTAGCATGTTTACATTGTAGTATCCGTGCAAAATGGGTTTTTTTTTCATTAAAGCTGTATCTAAGGTGCTGACTTAATTGTCTTCTCTGATTTTTCTTCCCATTTGTTTTTCTTAAATTCATTTATAAAGTTTTTAAAGATTATTTTTATGTATGTGTGTTTGCCCACATGTTTGTGTATACATCACATGTTATCTACTTTTATGTATGTGTGTTTGCCCGCATGTTTGTATGTACATCACATGGTATGTGTAGTGCTTGTAGAAACCAGAAATGGGTGTTGGATCTCCTGGAACTCCACAGATGGTTTTGAGCTGCTATGTGGGTGCCAGAAACAAAACTGGAGTCCTCTGAAGAGCAGCAAGTACTCTTAACTACTGAACCACCTCTCTAACTCCAGTAATAAAGTTCTTAGTTGTACATCATTTTGCAGAACATAACCTCTGGGAACCTGTTGTCATTTGATTGACAACATAAACGGGCCATCAGTATCATACATGTCTTGGGACCCCCACTTTCCTGTGCATTTGGGTTGTCAATTACTCCAAAGTAGGATCTTGTTATTTCTAGAGAATGTACCATCTTGCTTCACCAGAGCTTCCTATCAGATCCTCGAGTGCAGTTAGATTTCAAGTGGATGTGGGGGAAACATGCAAGAGAAATGCTGGGGTGCTGGCCCTGCCCTGGAATGTGGATGAAACAAGGCTGAGGTGACCCAGGGATAACGGGGAGAAAGATGGCTGGGAATGAGGTGTCAAGGATCCACTGCAGGGTGCCATCAGGGTGAAGTGTCCATCATCCTCTTGGGGAGCCACTTTCAAGTGAATTCTCAGAGAGGAGGTGTGGACACACGGAGCCTGCCAAGGCCACACACTGAATGAACCCCACAAGTCTCACAAAGCGACTAGAGCAGCCTGGGCTCAGAGGTCCCCAGCACCAGGAAAGAGGTCCTAGAAGCCCATGTTCCTGAACTATGTATGCCATGAGAATCCTACAGATAGCAGTCAAAATTGATTCCTGAGACTCATTGTGCCTCTTGGATAGCTAACTCGGGGGTTAGCTGGGAGAGGGTCTGGCTTTCTTCTGGCTGAGGTCTGCTAAGAGACTGCCCTTGTTGGAGAAGGTATTTGAAGTGCTCTTGGCTTTTTTTTTTTTTTACTACAATCTGCAGCCAGCAAAGAGGCACTCAGTTCACCTTCCAGACTTTAACCTCTGACTTAGCTTACCAAGGGCTCTGGAAGGACCTTCCTATTTGGAAGGTCCTCTACTCATTTTGTTGGAAAGTGTGGTGGTGAAGGGTGTTCCTCACCCAAGACTCCAGGGGTCTCCTGAGGTTTGTGGCTTCTATAAGGCAGGCTTCCCTTCCTCTCCCAGGACACAGGAGGTCTGGTGCTACTCCAGCCTCTTGGTGGTGCTCTCCCTTTCAGACAGTTTTAGAGCTTGTGCTCACCTGCCTCATGGCCACTGCATACCCAAGGAGAACCGTCCTTACTGAGCTATCTGCTATTCTCATTGGGAAACTGGGACCTGCTTGCAGGACTCAGAGGCTGAGGCAGGGGGTGTAGAAGTCTCGTCAGGTGCCAACTCCTGTAGCAACACACTTTCCAAGACAATGTAGGTACAATGTTCCTCCAGGTGCTTCCCTAAACCACCAACAAACCCTCTTGTGTGAGCCTATAGAAACAAGCTGTGTCCTAGATTTTTTCCATCCCGGGTGTGGGGACCCCATAGGTCAGCCCAGGCAGGGACCCTGGTGCCATCCAGTATAAACCATGTGAGATCAGAGCAGCAGTATGGTGGAGGTGGTGGTGGTGGTGGTGGAAGTGGGAATGGGAGTAGTGAAGGTGGTGGAGGTGATGGTGGAAGTGATGGTGATAGTGGTGGTGGGGTTGATGGTGGTAGAGGTGGTGGTGGTGGAGGTGGTGGTGGTGGAGGTGGTGATGGTGGTGGAGGTGATATTGATGGTGGTAGTGGTGGTGGAGGTGATGGTGGTGGTGGTGGTGGAGGTGATGGTGATAGTTATGGTGGAGGTGGTGGGATTGATGGTGGTGTTGGTGGTGGTAGTGGTGGTGGAGGTGGTAGTGGAGGTGGTGGTGGTGGTGGAGGAGATGGAGGTGGTGGTGGAGGTGATGGTGGTGGTGGTGGTGGAGGTGGTGATGGTGATGGTTATGGTGGAGGTGGTGGTTGATGGTGGTGTTGGTGGTAATGGTGGAGGTGGAGATGGTGGAGATGGAGGTGGTGGAGGAGGAGGTGGTCGTAGGGCTACTTCTGCCTCATGAGGCTGCTTGTTTTCTCATTTTGCATCATTACCAAGTCCATACCTGAGCTGCAGTCAGAACCATAAGCTGCTTCCAATCCCTCTCATTCCCGTGGTCCCTCTCTTCTTCTCTGCCGTAGCCTGCTTTTCTCTTTCCAGACAGACGTTGGGCTCCTTCTTATTGGTGGCTACCTCTTATTGCTGAGAAGATACCTGGTCGAGGACAACGGGTCCTGAGGGCTGGACTGGGGTATGTGGCAGCTGTGGTGATATGCTAAGAAAACTTACAAGGATTTAAGAGATTTGATAGCCCAGTTGGTAGAGTGTCAGACATTGACTCTGAGGGCCGGGGTGTGTCCCTGCTTGCTTACTTGTTGGAGAGGGATAGATGGATATCAGATGTCTGTGTTTATGAATGAAATTCTCTAAAATAAAAAGTGAGTGGTTTACAAGTATTTGATTAGTGATGGTTTCATGTTTTAATATCAGTGTTTTCAACTCTGCTTTATACTTGACTGTCCGTCCACTGTCCTAACAAGATCCTCCAGGGCAACAGCGTTTTCACATTCTGTCAGGACTAAAGCTTACGGCCAAACTTTCTCCCTTCAGAACAAAACTGCTGGGATTTGGCATCTCCATGTGGCCTGGCTGTCTGGTGGTGTCAGCACCTTCATGACAGGCGGATTTTCGTGGGACTGATAATGTCAGCAAAGGCTTATTTCTGACTAAGGCTTGGCACTGAGTTTCTTAGCTAAAAGCTTTTTCGAAGAGTGGGACTTTATCTTAATTGCTCCATTCAGCTTTGTGTGTGTGTGTGTGTGTGTGTGTGTGTGTGTGTGAGAGAGAGAGAGAGAGAGAGAGAGAGAGAGAGAGAGAGAGAGAGAGAGAGAGAGAGTGGGGAGGAGCAAGCCTTCAGTTCTCATATTTTCATTTTTAATCTGAATATAATCTCCGGGCAGGCAACCTCAGTCAGCACAGCCTGATATCAGAGTTATTCTGGAAAATCAGACTTCATTCAACAAGTCAGAGCTTCATGAACAGCCGTCCTGATTTCCCACCACGGCTGGGCAGTGGTGTGGCCCCAACAGAACACACAGACCTTTCTATCCCCAGCTGGGCACTGGCCAAACCTCTCGCCTATGGAACAAAATCACTCAGACCCAGAGCCAGCTTCTCTCTGGAAATCTCAGCACAACAAAAAGCCTCTGTCTCTGGCCTGACCAGCTTCGGACAGAGAGATTCCTGGCCCCCCTCCATGGCCTGTGGGTGATGAACTCACAGATGGGTGCCTGGGGAGAAAGTGCCTTAATTAGGTCAGTCTACTGGGCAGGATGCACCCTACTTTTAGCCTAGCAGGTCAAGAGGACACCCCTGAATGTGAGGACCTGAAATTTGCTGGACCCTAACACTTCTCCCTGGCTCTTCGGGACACCCCTTTCCTTTATCCCCTGAAGTGTGTGTGCCCAGCCAGCTCTCTTTCTCAAGCAAATATTGGCTCAGGTCACACCCCTCTGCCATTGAGGCTAGAGGAGCCCCCCACCACTCCCAAGTCTGACATGAATGCTCCATCTGTGGGGTTGTCCTTTGGAGTTTCAGACTGTGTTTTATTTGGCTATCAACCTGAGCTGTTTGGACGGTTCCCTGGCAGGAAAACGGGTGAGAACTCTAACGAGGTTCCCCGAAGCCCTGGGCAGCGGTGTGGGGGAGGAGTACAGCAAGGCTGTGGATGGCTGAAGGCTAGGTCTATTGGACCCAATAGGCTAAATATGTTTGTTGGCCACCTCTTTACCTCAGTGTTGTTCTTGTAGCTCAAGACAGCGGACTGTGCAATGAGGGATAGGTGACACAGATGCACCCGGTGTGGATCAGAGAGCTCTCCATGCAGGGCCACACAGGTCTGCATTGGAGTAGAGCAGGGCTGGAAGCTTCAGATGACTGGAGTGGGTGATCCTCGGACTTGTGGTAGACTTCTTTAGATAATTCTGTGGGCTTGTGGGTATTGGAGACAGAGTGGAGATATCTGCTGGCCCAGTGGTCGGACAACACAGGATGGGATAACACAGGTTGGGAGTCTTCTCCCCCAGGGCCTCTGACCTATGTAGAATAGGAAGCTCCTGGTTAGGGATGAGCCAAATCTCCTAAGTATCTGTGGGTAATGAGCAGGAGTCCTCATCATCCAGCGAGGTTCAGTGACCTGACAGAGTGCAGGGTCTTCTGGGCTGGAGTGACCTTGCTCCTGTGACCTGTTGTTGGATTGCTGCACTGGGTTTACTTCAAGTGACACTAAGCCTTCGTGTTAGTGTGTTAGACTTCACCCTGGCTTCACCTTTAGAGATCAGTTATAGGAAAGGAGGTGGTGGGCATTGCCCTCACTTTCTTCCGAGACATATTTGTCAAGTGATCATGGCTCAAGCTACAGAATAGAGGTTAGGCTGGGGGTAAAGCTGGCAGGTCATTTGGGGACCCCTCGCACTGCTGGCCTTGAGCTTTTGTCCCAAATCACAGCTTTGAAGATAGTTCAGATTTTCAAACCTGTGGTCTTCAGGCCTACTATAGAGAACCCTACAGGAGAGGAAAGGTACAATATGGTGGCCAGGCCCCTCGTGCATTTTCTTGTCTTCCTTCCTTCTTTCCTTCCTTCCTTCCTTCCTCTTCCTTTCTTCCTTCCTTCCTCTCTCCTTCCTTCATTCTTTCCTTTCTTTCTTTTTTTTTTTTTTTTAATATTTTGAGGTAGGATTTCTCTGTAGCTTTGGTGCCTGTCCTGGAACTAGCTCTTGTAGACCAGGATGGCTTCAAACTCATAGAGATCCACCTGCCTCTGCCTCCCAAGAGCTGGGACCACCACCACCTGGCCACACCTTTTCTTGTATTGACCCCTGCTCTCATCTCCATGACAAGGAAAATTGTTCTCTCAAGAATGATTTTTTTTTCCCTCAGAAGAAGAGAAAGAACTGAAGGCCAGGACCAATTTGAACGATCTGGTGTCTGATTGATCCTGAAGAGAGGGGACTAGTATAGCTCTGGGCCTTGTGAAAGACAACCCTGGGACCCAAGGTCATGTGTGCCTATCCAAGGTCACGTGTGCATATCCAAGGTGATGTATTCCTATCCAAGGTCATGTTGTGCCTATCCAAGGTCACATGCCTGGTGTTGTAGAATCCCTTATAATTTCGGATATCTAATGGGTATATAGATTTGCATGTGTTGTATATATGCACACTGTGGTTCGAATAAAAATGGCCCTCATAGGCCCATAGTAGTGGCACTATTAGATGGTCTGACCTCGTTGGAGTAGATATGGCATTGTAGGAGGAAATGTGTCACTGGGGGTGGGCTTTGAGGTCTCAGAAGCTCAGGCCTGGCTTAGTGGCTCACTACCTCCTCCTGCTGCCTGCAGATCCAGATGTTGAACTTTCAGCTACCTCTCTAATGCCACATTTGCCCGCGTACAACCATGCTCCCCGCCATGATGATAAATGGACTAAACTCTGAACTGTAAGCCATCCGCAGTTAAATGTTTTCCTTTATAAAGAGCTGCTGTGGTCATGGTGTCTCCTCGCAGCAATCAAACCCTAACTAAGGCATGTAAGCTGGGCGTGTGTAAATGTGTATGTGCAGGTGTGTGTACATTGACCTTAGGTGTCTTCTTCAGCTGCTTATACTTTGAAACCTGGTCTTTCACTGAACCTGGAGCTCACTGGTTGATCTAGACTGGCTGGCCAGAAAGCCTGGGATGGGCCTGCCTACACCTTATACCAAGCTGGGGTCACCATCACTCTTAGCTTTTATTTTTAAACTTATCCTGACCACAGTTTCCCCTCACTTCTCCCCTCCCAGTCCCTTTCTCCTACCCCTCCACCTCCAGTCCACTCCTTCTCTTTTCCCTTTAAAAAAGGTGTGGGCTTCCCAGGGTTATCAGAACAAGGCATATCAAATTCCAATAAGAACAGGCACCTCCACAAGGTCATATGCTCAACTGTGTTCCTAACAGCATTGTTTGTCATAGCCAGAACCTAGAAACAACCTAAATGCTCCTTGACTGAAGAATGGATAAGGAAAATGTAGTACATTTACACAATGAAGTACTACACAGCAGAAAAAAAATAATGATATCTTGAATTTTGCAAGAAAATGGATGTATCTAGAAAACATCATTTGACTGAGGTAACCCAGAAAGACAATTATCACATGTACTCACTCATAAACACAAAACAAAGAAAAACAGCCCACAAATCACAATCCCAGAGAACCTAGACAACAATGAGGACCCCAAGCGAGACATATATGGATCTAATGTACATGGGAAATTGGAAAAGACAAGATCTCCTGAGCGAGTTGGGAGCATGGGGGCCTTGGGAGAGGGTTGAAGGGGAGGGGAGAGGAAGAGAAGGGAGCAGGAAAAAAAATGTAGAGCTCAATAAAAATCAATTTAAAAAGGAAAAAAATGAGTAGGCACCTCCCTTCATATTAAGACTGGATGAGGCAGCTCAGTAGAAGGACAAGGGACACTCAGCTTTTATGTGGGTGCTGGAAATCCAAATTCAGGTCCTCACGACTGCCCAACAGGCACTTTAATGGCAGCCGTTTCTCCCGCCAACATGGGTGGATTTTAAGTAGACATCGGTGGTCTGCTGGAGGGGTATGTGTGAGTAAGATCATGTAAGGAGGGTGGGGTACATTTGAACCAGGTCATCAGCACAAGGTGCACATGCCAAACAGAAGTTCTCCAGATCCAACCATGCATACTGCATACACAGATACATAGGAACCTGTTTCGATCTGGGTCATCACCTCAGGCTCCCAGCATCTCAGCGACTTCTCTATATCTGGAGTGATTTGGTCTCCTGATTCAATGTGGGTGAGTTACTGTCCATAAGGCTACAGGCCAGAGATATGGCCACATGGCTGTGAGGGCAGGCAGAGGAGGATCTGTGAAGTTGGTGTCTGCTAGCTCCCCCACCTCTCTCCCTGGGTGGTGGTTACGAGACTCCTTTATTCTAAAATGCTCCTGTGTATAAAGATAGCCCACTCAGAATACAATATGAAAATGGACTTCTTTATTGAAATGAGAATTATTTACTCTTATACTGATAATGCTTTAATTTTAAAGCTCTGCTGTTTTTCTTTTCTTCTTTTGGGAACTCGGGGCCTCAAACACACAAGGTTGGTAATCTATCCCTTAGCTACAACCCAGTCACATTTTTTTTTCTTTTAGCTGCATGGACCCTTAAGAATTTAATTATGCTAGGTGCAGATGCCTTCCCTGATGTGTTTGGGGAGGCTGTATGGATCCTGGTCTGCCTTCTGCGTTTTTCCCGATGACGGCAGCAGAGAAACATCCTGGGCTCCCCATATCAGAGGGCAGTTCCATTGTAATGCTCCTTACAACATGGGTGGCTCAAGGGGAGTCTCTGAGCTGCTCAGAGCATGATCAGTTCTGCCTCCAGAAGGTGTGAGGTTGGTGTTGTTCTGGGAGCAAGGTAGGCTGCACCCATGGGGGATGGTTGCCTGGGAACAGTGTTTGATTTGGGGTCCATCTAGGGTGCCATATCTCTTAGGGTGTGTATCTACAATGGGTGCTAAAGGGCTGTATTTTAGACTGAGATCTGGGAAGTCATTGAGATTCAGATTTCTTCTGGAAACCTCTTGAGTGTTATGGACCAAAGGTAACCCTCTCCTCTTTATCCTCGGTAAACACCAGAGGCTTCCAGAAACACTTTAGGCTTTCCTAAGATCTTATCATGCTAAGTACACTTCTTCAGTTCTTATTCATTTCCGCACAGTTGCTCAGTTTAGAAGTTGCTTGTTCAAAGGGACTGTTCAGAGCTTTTCGGGGGTGTGTGTGTGTGTGTGTGTGTGTGTGTGTGTGTGTGTGTGTGTAGTTGGGTGGGTCTACATCACATCAGAGCCCAGGATATAAAGTGTAAAGTGTACAAACCAGACACTTTCCTCCCTCCCTCCTTCCTTCCTTCCTTTCTTTCTTTCTTTCTTTCTTTCTTTCTTTCTTTCTTTCTTTCTTTCTTTAGTAAAATTCAAGCCAAGCTCATGGCTGGAAGACCTAGCTGAGGTCTGGATGAGTTATTATGGCCTTAAGGACCCATATTCTCCAGGATGCAGAGGACCTTTTATAGAGAAGAGGCTCAAGCTGGAAGGAACTGCACTGCCCAAGGGGCAGTGGCTGGAAGTTGACAAAAGTCCCTGACCTCTATACTCCTTTTCCTGTCTCAGCCTTAACTTCCTGCCCTTACCAGGCCTTGGAGTCATGTGTTTCCAGGACAAGCTTTGGGAAGAGAACAGGGTTTCTGGTCAAAAATTCCAAGCAGGATGTCTCTACTTGTTGCCATAACTGGCTGCCATGGGATGGGACAGGACTGAGTCTGACACACCCAGGGATATTTGTCCTCTGCCATTGTCTGCATTGATCCTGAGTCTAAGAACGTGCTTATCATAGACCCTCAATGTACCCCATGCCTGGTGAGTCAGACAATTCCCATCCATGGGCAGCTGTGGCCAGGAAATGCTGGATGGGTTCCTGTCTGTCCTAACGGCTTCTGGAGGAAGTTGATGACCACCAGGCTGCTTAGAAGGAAGTTTTCCTAAGAGATCCATGTGAGGATGGAAGTCCCAAACCCTAAGCCAGGCATTGCTGCTGGTAAGTAGATCAGCTGGCTACAGCGGGTACAGCCCAAACACTGCTGCCACCAGGAGCCTGGCTGGTGCTCTGCTCCTTCCCCTGCCCTCATCCCTTGAGTGTTCTCTTTTCAAGAAGCCACTTGGGCTCTAGCCCTTCTGGTGAAGGCTTCCTTAGGACAGGCTGGTGCTGAGGCTGAAGGATTAGGAGGAGACAAGAGGGACAGTAATGGGAAGATTGAGTCGCAGAGACCTACACCGAAGGTGAACACGGTGGGTGTAAAGTGGGGAAAAAGACAAGGTGACAAAACGTTGTTAAATGTGTGCTTTATAGAACTTTTGTGACAGGCAAACCTTCAGCAAATACTGTTTGGAACTAGCAAGAGAAACCATGCAGCCTCACCCCTGAACACTTGGGACACATGGAGAAAAAGCAGGAAAGCCAATGTCCTTGTGTTTCTCCTCTTCCAATCTGCTAGAGTTAGTGCGCACTTCATAAGGTCAAAGAGTCCTTTTTGGTTGAAAACCTGGTTCAGCTCTAAATCGTGGCCTTTCAGGTGCCTGTTTGCTCTGAACTCTCTAATGTTTCTGGAAAGCCTGTCCCTGGGTGGCACTAACACAGGACTTGACAGCCCTGGAGACGCTTGAATCATGAGGCCACTGTACTTTGAACTGGTATTCCCACGTTGTGTGGATGACTGGTGCTCCCAGGAAGCCAGCTTTTCTTGTGGTTGTGGTCTGTGGATCAGGGTCAGCTCTCTGTGGTCTAACCTGGGCTGACCCAACCCAGTGTGTGCATCTGCCTCCTATCTCTGGCAATTATCATTGAAACCTACAGGTCGAATAGATAGAGGACCTAGAAACACAGGGCCTAGGGTGAGCTGCAGAGCTGTGGCTTCAAGGCCAGCTGAAAGCCTTTTAGCTAAAGTCCAACTTCTCAGAGCCACCAAAGAAAGGCATGGCTGGTTTGTAAAATTCTTCCTTCTCATGTGGATAGCGGCTCAAGCACACTCACATGCACAGCTGTGCACACACGTACAATCATTCACCCAGAAGCTGAAAAAACCATACATACACATGCATATATACCAATATAAACACAGCATGCACACACCAGCTCATGTATATGTACACACATTCCTGGAGCCAGGTAGGTAGGAGATTTTTGCCTCTGGCAGCGCCGAGAAGAGCTGAACAACATATAAAGGAAGTCAGTCAATGCTGTGTCCAATGAGGCTAAAAGTGCACCTATTTATCTTGTTTTCCATCTCAGATTAGCTGTGCTTGGTATCCTGCGAGGGCATCGACTAACACGGAGATAGCCCCAAAGAAATGTGTGCACTTGACACCAGGGTTGTAGTTCAGTGGTAGAGTGCTTCCTCAGAACTAAAAATAAAATACAATAAAAAACCCATACTCACCAGTGTGAAAATGCATCCAGAATGAATGTAATCCCCTTCATAAAGGTTGAGTCACCATGAAGAAACACAGTTTAGGGAATCAATCCCCTTAAATATACATGGTTCAAGAAACGAATCTGTAAAATAAAATTCCCATAGTGTTGGGAGTTTAGAACCAAAGTTCAGAGTTGTCAGGCTAAATTTCTTTCTTATGTCCTTATCCATTTCAGGTGTCTCAGCTTCGTCTGGGCCTGGGATGTCTCATCTGTTAGAGGTGGCCTTGTTAAAGGGGATATACCAGGCTGCCTCCCACGCAGCAGCCATCAAGTTCCTTCCCGGCCTCACATACTGTCAGCCAGAGTCAGTTTCTAAGGAGGCCAACAATAACAATCTAAGACATAGAGTACTCATGGCTTCGTGAGAAGTGGTGTCCTTAGCTGGGCTCTGCATCACCATCCTAATGGACCCAGGACTGAGCAGGATTCATAGATCAGGGTGGTGATGGAGCACACCCAGGTTGATGGCTGCCCAGGGTCATCAGCCTAGTAGGGTGTGTTTTCAAAGGTCCAAAGTTTGGGATCTATTGGGGCTCATTGGTTCCTACCCTCATGAGTGTCTTGGGGCTGCAGCAGCCATAAACCATAAATAAGGAGATTAACATCAGAGGTCCCTGGTCTCTCTGTCAGTAGCCAAAGCCTGGGACCTCTAAGGTTTGGACGAATCAATCCCAGGCCCTGCTTGTCCCAGACTCTGGCAATTGTGACAGTACTCAGCGTTCTTTGAATCTGAACACATCATTCTGATTTCAGCCTCTAACTTCTCCTTCCCTGCCTCACTCCCTCCTTCTTCCTCCCTTTCTTTCTCTCTCCTCACCTCCCACTGATCCCAACATCCTTCTGTAGACTCAGGGGATATCCAGTGTGTGCCTCATGTGCCACCGTGTGCTTTTAATCCTCAGACTCATCCCCTCCCACACCTCCCCACATGCTTCTGAGCCCCTGCCCTGGAATGCCTTTCCTTCCTTCCTGGAAACTCTTTATCCTTCAGAACCCTATATAAAACTTCCCTTTCTGAGCATCCTTCTGGGCCTTATACCCATCCTAGCTCTCACTGTCATGGGTGTTACTGTGACCGCAAGTTTAGGGGTTTTCTGTACTATATTTGACGTTTCAGCAGAAAAAGGAAATGATCAACATTTGTTTGCTGTGTGCAGACAGTACATTCCAGGGACTGGGGAGATAGCTCAGTAGGGAAGTGCTTTGTCTCACAAGCACAAGAACTTGAGTTGGAGCCCCAGAATCCATGAAAACTGAATAAGGTAGCAGACTCTTGTGATCCCAGTGTTGACATGGAGACAGGAGGATCCTGGGGCTTGCTGACCAGCCTGCCTAGTTTAATCAGTATACTCCAGACCAGAGAATGACTCCTGACACTGACCTCTGACCTTCACATGTATACAGGAGACAGACAGACAGGAGAGAGAGAGAGAGAGAGAGAGAGAGAGAGAGAGAGAGAGAGAGAGATCACGTCATCTCTATCTCCCCTGGAAGATGTGTACAGTAGGGATAAAGGGGACAGCTCTGAAAAGCCACATGATGGGAACTGGGATGGCGGCTGTGAGGGAGGCACTGCATGTGGCTGAGACAGACTGTCTTGCTCGATCCTGGGAAAGCAGGGCTACTGCCTCTTCTTGGCCTCCATGCCGTCAGCCTAGGGCTACCTGCAGGGAGGTAAGGAGAAGGCCATGGCAACCTCGTCTCTACAGCAGCCTCTCCTCCTGAAGAAGAATTTGCCTTTGTCTTTTGGATCCTGAGAACTCACCAGTTTCTGCAGAAGCAGCTTCCCAGACAGCAGGAGGCACGTTGCTGGGCCAGCAGCCAGCTGTACACACAGATGCCTATTTTCTCTAATGCTAATTGGGGCACTACACATCCCTTGGGCGTGCAGGGTCTTGTGAGTGGACCAGGGAGGAACACAGAAGTCTGGTAGCTACTGTAAAGTACTCGTAACTCCTGAGGTCCCTACAGAACTGAGAGAGCACTTGTCCCAGGGTCACCAGGCTGGAGGTTCTGTTCCTGGGAATCTGATGGGTATTAAGAGAAAGCTGTGAGCCTAAGACACCATGCACGGATGGACTGGGGAACTCCCTCCCTGAAGCTTTGCAGAAAGAGGCAACATTGGGGTGTGACAGCCTTGCTTAATGTTTCTGTCAGGAAATGGCCATCTCTGGGACCTCCTCAGACACTAGATGCTTCTGGAGAGGATACAGTCAGTGTGAAGACAAGGATATTGCTGTGGGACCTCTAGCATCACCTGTGTCAGGAGGAGCCATATAAATGTGCTTCTGGGGTGAGCACCATGGTATTTGATATGCTGGTCAGACCTACAGGCACAAGACTTTAATATATAGCTCCTTTCCCATCTGTCCTGGGCTCAATCAGATGTATTGATCACTCTTTGCTCTCTTTGACAGTTTCTGACTCAAGTCCATAGTGGATGCCATCTGACTGACCAGAATTATCTTCTCAGGACTGCGATGAGACCAGGGTCCACACAGGATGGCGGGTCTTGGGTTGTCTGTTGTGGGTTGAAGAGACTCTGAGCTATAGCTGGGGCCCATCTGGGAAAGGCTGTATGGCCTATTCTGGCAAAGGATGGGATGGGGAGATCTTTTCAGACCCTCCTGAGAAGAGTTCTGGCAGGAAATTTTGACTCCTCCATCCATGCCCAGAACTTCTGCATCAGAGAGGTCCACGCACATGATCAAGAAGAGTCCTCAGCAGGTGCTCCTGTCCTTTGGGTACACTGGTTGCTTTGTATCTATCTGCTCTGCATCACTTTTTCCCTTGTAGACAGAGCCAGCTTCCACACTTCTTCATGCTTCAGACTGTACACCACAGCCCCTTCCCTCAGTAGAGCCTGTCCCCTCACTAAGACACCACAGTGACCTGGAGATTGCTCCACATCCTCCCTGACATACAGGCCTTGTGAAATCCTGGCAGGGAACATGCACAGGACTTAGAGTCAACCTCATGTGCTTCCCGTGCCCCAATTTAGCTACGTCCATGGAAACCACACCCCTTGTCTGCTGGAGAGCAGGTTGTTCCCTGGGATCCTTGAAGGAAAGAGGAGCCAGGATCTGAGCCCTGTCCCTACAATCATGGTTCCTCAGTGCTGTGGGCTTTCCCACTGGATGCCTGGTTTGAGCATGCTCTTCTCTCAGGGAGGAGAGGTAAGCATCCTACAGAGAGGTCATAGAAGCATGTCAACGCATTTTGTCACTTTAGTCTCTGGTTTCTAGCTGCTCATTTATGGTGGCTTTTTCATTTCCCCTGTTTCTTGTCTTAGGGTTCATTTTCTACCTACCACACTTTCAGACAAAGCCTTGTCCCAAAAGAGATAGTGGCTGATCCCTAAGGGCTGGGCCTGGCCTCAGTTCTGAGTCCTACAGTGTAGGGGTGCTTATTCCCCAAGTAGATGAGCCCTGCTCACAGAGACTCACAGGTCATCAGGGCAGGGGCTATGGAGCAGGATGAAGGCAGTCCTGGCATTGTGCTTTACAAAGTCCCATCCAGGCGACTCTGGTGCTATCTGCTCCTATCTGAGTACTTATTTTTCCAACTCTCCCCGCAAGGTCACTTACAAAACCCAAACACTCCCATATCTCTGAGCCTTGAAGGAATCTCCATGAGGAAGCAGTGAACCTGCCCTTGTTCCCACCATGTTCCACTCTGAAAGTCCACCTGGAGAGAACTGGGGAGCCCCAAGAGGAGTTCAGATAGATGGCAAAACCAGCAGGAGTCTGGCTGTCCTGAGTCAAGAGTGTACATATGTCCTTCGGGGTCATAGGATGGACACACTAAGAAGCTTGTCAGTGTTCTAAGTCCTAAGCAAACAGAATATAGAAGGGTAGATCCCTACTTATACCAGGAAAAGGCCACCTATGGCCCAGAAGATGGTCCTGGTTGGTATAGTCACAAGTGAGGGACCAGAATTCACCAGGGTGCTCCAGGCAGCAGAGATTCTCTGACCTCCACCCTGGTTAGTACTGGGTTATCAGGGCCTCACTGCCTAGGCAGAGCAAACATGGGCTGGACCACGGGTCTGTGAGAATCACAGGTCAGGCTTGCACACAGTCTTACAGTCTTTAGATGCAAGAGAAGGACCCTGTCTGCCCCAACACATAATTTTGAGAGTTCCTGAACGATAAAGGACTTCAGGCAGGAAGCCACAGTCCTTGTTTCTAGATGCCTTCAGAGCATCTGCTACAGCCCCTGTCCCCAGCTCACATCAGCTCTGCTTCACACTGGCCTCCCAGTCTGTGCCAGCGCCCACCTGCCCAGATTTCCTCAGCTCACTCAAAAGAACTTGCACTCAGAACAAAGGGAAGATAACTTTGTACCTGTGGATCGTAGCCAATGTAACAGTTTACACACATTAGGTAGATGAGAAATCAGATGTAGCAGCTAACAAACATTGTTGCAGCCAGCAGATTGCTTGTATCTTACCACAAGTGGAATGAAGACAGGAAGCCAGACAACAATGTCAGTATCATCTAGTCAGGCACACTGGTACACGTATGCCAAGCATCCTGCCCAGAAGGCACTGCCCATCAAGAGCTCCTTTCAGGGAGCCACACTGTGTTTCTGTCTGGCTTCCATTCTTCGGCAGCAGTGAGAGATGACTCTGAAGGTGTACTGCAGACCCTTTTCCCCAGCACACACAGTCCTAGGTGAGGCAGCATGTGTGTGCTGTCCTGGTCAGCTTGAAGCTAACACACATGAGCTGGAGCAAATGTAGCCACTCTTTGGTGGTGTTAGCATACCTCCTCAATGCCCTCCCTGCTCACTCTCTCATGCCTCTGTAGACCCTGTCCATGCATGCTCAAAGTACATTGTTCCCTTGCTTGCTGCCTTTTTATGGAGATGCTGAGCACTTGCTGGTGTGGGATGTGGCTCTAGATGGAGGACAGGACGCACTCTGAACAATTGGGGAGAGATGGGAACAAATGTAGGTTACCCATTGCTTGTGAGATCACTCCAGGTCACTCTGAAATCCCTTTTCTGAGGAGTTCTAGGGACTACCAAAGAGTCTGGGCTGGAGATTCCCTCTGAAGAGACAAAGGCCCTGTTTCATTACAATAAAGGGCAGATGGTGACCAAGAGTTTCCAAGAAGGCCAACCATGTGACTTCTCCTGAATGAAAGTTTATCATCTGCCTTAAAGTATTTACTCAAAACAGGTACTTTAAAACTTGAAACCACTTTCTGGGCAGCATTATAAACTGGCATCGAACCTATCAGTTCTCATTCTGTTAGGGCAGGTGAAAACCTTATAGTTACAATCACCCCAGGCCAGCAGTGCTTGATAAATGGCAATCCCAGCTGCCCTGAGTTCCTCATCAACAGCTGTGGGAGGTGGTGGGAGGAGGTCATGAGGTTTGATGAGGCTACAGTCTACAAAAGCTGAGCTGAGGCTCCTGGCACACTGAGTTGTGGGTATAAGTGCTCAGATTGAGACTCATCCGCAGCAATTCATAGTGTCCTGTTCAGATTTGAGTGCTGGGCACACAGCTGTGTCTATAAAACTGGAATTGTGTGTTACTGGTATAAATGGTATAAACCATTTTCTTAAAGCATAGTATATTTGTTATAAAAGCAGGTCTGTAGCTAGAAGTATTTCCTGTCCTGCTGGACCCCCTGGATCAGTTTCTCTTGACCTGCCTTGTTCCCAAAGTCACTTATGAAATAACCATTCTGTGGCTAATATATTAAATATAATTGTTTGGCTGATGGCTTGGGCTGCTACTGCCTAACTCTCTCTTATAAACTAACCCATCTGTGCATTGCCTCCTGGCTGTGGTATTACCTCTGTTCTGGCATCTTTCTCTTTAGGCTGCTGCTGACATTTTTCTTCTTGGGCGACTACTGACTCCACCTTCTCTCTGTCTGCATCTTTGTTTGGACTTCCCACCTAGCTATATTTTGTCTGTCCATTGGCCAAAACAGATTTATTATCAACCAATAAAAGCAATAAATTCACTCATGACTGTTAAATAAGCCTTTTAAAACCAACCACTATTTTTACATTTCGGTCCTTTGAAGACTCTTCAGCATTTGCAAGTCTGGTGGCTGGAGTATTCAGTAGGGTTTGAGCTATGTTTGGTCTTTGCTTGGAGGAGCTTCCTGTATGTCTGGAAAAGGCTGGTGAGAACATTCAGACATAGGCTGTTACCACTGCCACATGTGCACAGGTCGACGGTGGGCGTGTTCCTCACAGGTGTCCTCTCTGCCCACCATGCGAGCAGGGGAGGTCAAGGTGAGGCTTGCACACAGTGGTCAGCAGTTAGTATGCTGTCTGAAGCAACACTCATCAGACTTTTTCATTTTTACCCTCATTTTATACAGAAAACAAAGTCAACCATACTTTCTGGAAAAAAAAAAAAGTTGAAGCCCTTCTCTTCTCCTTCCCCCACCGGATGTGCTATGCAGCCTCATCTGTGAGGTGGATTACAGTTGACAGACAGTTTGGGGTTGTAGCTCCGGATCCCTGTGTCTCCTGGGAAGAACATCTGACAGTTTTGTGCTGGCTGATGCAAGCAGACACCCTAGTGCTTCTGGGCAGGGTGGAAAGGGATGAGAGTGTCCTAAGCAGCCAGGAAGAATAGAGCTCTGGCTACACACAGCTCCGTCATGAGCAGGTAGATATTAGTCCCTAAAAGGGATGTGGCTTTCTCTTTGCTCTTTATTAAGTCCCCACGAGTCACTGCCACTATCCTGAGGACAATTCAGTAGCCCTGAGAACTGAAACCAAGACCTCCTGCCTACAGTATGGTGGTAGCCACTCCTCCAACCCCATTTACAACCTCCTGAGCACAGCAAACTAGAATTCGTCCTTTAAGCCTATCCCAAATTCCCCAACCACAGGTTGTGTGCTGTGCTGACCACAGGTATGTGCTATTGTTTTAAGTCTAAACCTTGGGGCCATTAGCTGTGTAACAATGAAAACTCCCAAGACCTGTCTGGGAGTGTCCACAGCTCTACAACAGAATGGCTGTGTGTTTTTGTAGTGTATTCACATGCCCTTCTCTGACCTCTGCCTCTCTAGTGGATGATTGGATCGTTTTCAGCTTTGGGCGTCACGGTGTGGCTACCATTGCTCTTCAAGTCCATGCAAGACCCAGTTTTTTGTCCTCTTGGGATCTGTGAGCAGACTTGTTGAGTCACAGGCGATATGCATAGTTCTACAAGAAGCTCCCCGATTTTTTTTTTTTGACAAAGTGGATTCAGTCAGAAGCTTCCAGAGACTGCTATCTGTGAAGATCTGTGACTCCTCAGAGCACAGGAACTTGGGATAACAGAGAAGACAGAGTAGGGGCATCTTTGTTCTAGCTCTCACTGGTGTGGAGGGAGGTCCACTGAGGTCCTTTGAACAAGCGCACAGGGGCATAGCTCTGTATCCTCTACTGTGTGGCTTTCTTGTGTTTTTCACTCATCTTGCCTCTGCAGGGCAAGTGTGTGAGGGCGGGGCTGCCCTGGGGAGGAGGCTGGAGGCTGCTAATGCTGTTAGGTATGGGCCTCTATGGCCAGAGATGCTCTGATAAGGGGCATGTAGTAGTTTGAAAGAACATGACCCCCAAAGGGAGTGGCACTATAAAGAAGTGTGGCTTTGTTGGAATAGGTATGGCCTTGTGGGAGGAGGTGTGTCACTGTGGAGGTGGGCTTTGAGTTCTCATATATGCTCAAGCCATGTCCAGTGTCTCAGAACACTTCCTGTTGCCTGCAACATGTAGGACTCTCAGCTACTTCTCCAGTGCCACATCCCACCATGATGATAATGGACTGAACCTCTGAACCATAAGCTGCCAACCCAATTAAATGTTTTCCTTTACAAGAGTTGTCACAATTATGGTGTCTCTTCATAGCAACAGAAACCCTAGGACAGGGCTTTTGCTCCACCTAAGCCTGAAAGAGATCCTGTGACTACCAGATGGGAGTCCTTGGGAGAGAAGCTGCAGGGACAGTGGGCTGCTGGGTTGAGGGTCTGCTAGAAATGGGAAGACTGAAGTGAAGCAGGAAATTTTATACACAAAGGCCCTAGGATCTCTCAGCCAAGCAACCTACAGGGACATGGAGGTAGCACAGAGTTCACCTGTGGCCTTGGAGCCTCTTCAAGTGTCAAACAAGGCTAGGTATAGGTGTGATGGAATTCAGTCTCCAAGATGTCCTGAAGATGGGTAGTGATGACCCCAACCCTCTTCTCGTGGCTTAAGAGGAAGGCCAAGGCAGCTAAGGAAGCTCATGGTGACCTCGTTGAGAACAAGAGAGTTAGATCTTGGATGCACTTGTTCCCATAAGTAGCTGACAGCAACATACAACATTCCCATGGATGGGGGCACAGGGACAGAGCTGTCTCAGAAGGGAAGAACCCTGGCCTGCTAGTGACGGTCTGTGTTACAGTCAAGAAGATTCTTAACTGCTGGCTACTTCAGTTACTTGCACTCCTTAGTCATGACCAGTGCCCAAAACAAAGGAATTTCTTCATAAATTGTTTATGGTGCTTTTAAGAGGCCCATGAAATTTAATAAGCACTCAAGTGTGTAATATTTCACTGTGTGCCTCTGACTACAGTGCTGCAGTTGGTACTTGGCACGCCCACTGTAATAGTGAGTTAGCTTTCTATAGTACAATGAGCTATGCTGTGAGCATCATGTCACGTGAATCTGAGGCATCTCAGATTACTTCCTAAGATAAAACTGCAGAGGATGATGAATCAGGGGGACACACATTCAGGGACTCTGGAAGCAGTTCTTATGAATTAGAGTATGTATTGAGTAAGGGAGGCTTTTGTATCCTGGAACATTTTGCACAGTAAAATCTCATCTGGAAGTCTTTTGTGTTTCTCAGCAGAGTGGAGGATGCTGGGTTCTGGTCCAGGGTACCTATGAGAGTCCCAGGGTGCTTTTGAGAGCCCCAGGGTGTCCTGTGAGGGTCTCAGGGTGCCTTGAAAGCCCCTTCAGTCCTGTGAGGGCCCCAGGGTACTTGTGAAGGCCAACGGGTGCTTCCTCAGGGACTTTCTTCAGCAGAGTGAGTGGACAGGATGCTGAGACTTCTGGAGCCTAATGTTTCTGGAAAGCATCTTGGAGATGCTCCTCGGGATGTAAGAACTAGGGAGAGAAGTTATCTGTAACTGGAGAATATTTTCACCTCCTACTCTGTTGTCTGAGGTTCACGGGTGGCCATTTGACACAGACAAGGTTACAAGCCTGTCTTCTGAGACCAATAGGGAATTACAACTACAATGGCTGTAGCATGGAAGGGTTGCATTAGCAAGAAAAACATCACCTGCCCTGTGCTTTATGGCTCCTGGCATATCCTCTCTGGAGGAGTGTGACATCACTATGATCTTGGATTTTTCTTTAAAGATATTGAAAATAGAATAAGGTGGGGAAATAGTTCAGTGTTATAGCATGTGTTGTGCAAGCACGAGGACCTGAGCTTGGGCCTCCAGAACCATGTAAAATGCTGGCTGTGATGGTGACATCCGTAAACTCAGGGCGGGGCATAGGGAAGAGGCAGGCGGATACTTGAAGCTCACTGACTAGACTGTCAAATCATGAATTCCTCCTTTAGTGAGCAACTCTGTCTCAAAGAAATAAAGATGGAGGGGGTTGGGGAGTGATACCTGACATTGATCTCTAGTCTACACAGGTATGTATGCACACAAATGAATGAACTCATACACACACATGCACACACACAAGTACACACGAGAGAGAGAGAGAGAGAGAGAGAGAGAGAGAGAGAGAGAGAGAGAGAGAGAGAGAGAGATAACGTGGGTCATAAAATAGACAATAACAAGGCTTCATAGAGGGAAAGCACACAAATAAAACGGTAGAAACAGTGAAGAATGCGACACCTGTGCAAAGATTCTAGCTGTCAGCTCTCAGTGAAATTTCAGACAACTCCATGACCTCATTCAGTGAGGAAAGACAAGGGCCTCTGTGGGAGAACAAAAATTAGATCAAAAGGCAAACTTTGTTTGGAAGTATTTGCATTGTTATTTCTTTAGGCATTGGTTTTACTCCTGTCTTCTTTTCCTGGAGATCCCATGGCTTGGAGGCTGTGTCTTCTCATCTGCTGGTGTCTTTGTAAATACAGCACAGAGATTGTCCGAGTCAGAAAACTCAGCAAGCAAATACTTGAAACTCTGCATGGCTTTAGCAGCAGTTTAGAATGTGACTGGAAAAAGAATTAGTCACCAGAAAAGAAGTCATAAGGAAATGTTCTGAATGAATCATAGGAGAGTACAGAGGAGCCTTGGGAAGGCAGCCTGTGGGCTGGCTTGTGTCCCTTTCACATGCAGGAATCTGTGTGTGGAAATCTGCCCCAGCCTGCTCAGCACCACAGGACTGGCTAACTTGTGCACAACACTCCCTTAGGTTTGTAGTTCAGGGTCAAGGTGTTGGCAGAACTGATGTCTCAGGAGGGAAGGCTGGAAGGTGATTGGGAGCTAGCCTGAGGGTTCTTCCCAAGAACGCTCCTGTGCAGAGTGCTCTGTGACTCACTTCTCCCAGGGCCCATGGAGCCTGCCTGGCCAGTGACTTCATTGGAGAATGGGGAAACCTGACTCCTGCTCAGGCCCCAGTGGAAGTTCTGTGGCTTCCCTCAGCCTTTCCATCTTGGAGCATCTCATGATGGGGTGGTGTCAGCTGTGATGAATTTGGTGTGTGGAAGAACGTGGCACCCAAGAGAGAGGTGCACACCTTGCCTGCAGTGGCCACCAAGTATTTGGGATCTACCTGCCCACCTGACTACAGCAGGATCCTGGGCTTTTCCTTGGGTTCATATGCATTGTTATTGGTTGCTCGTATCTCTGCTCCTTGAATTATTTATTCACACCCTGCTCGGTTTTCATGTTTTATGGATTTGTGGGAGATTTTAAATCTCCTCCACTGCAGTATAAGCACCATTTCTGGGACTTTTGCCTGTCTTCATATTTTGATTTTTGTTCCTTCTTGCCATGTTATTTTGTAATTATTCACATGTAGTCAGATATCTTTTTCTTTTTTCTTTTTTTTTGGTTTTTCGAGACAGGGTTTCTCTGTGGCTTTGGAACCTGCGCTGGAACTAGCTCTTGTAGACCAGGCTGGTCTCGAACTCACCGAGATCCGCCTGCCTCTGCCTCCCGAGTTCTGGGATTAAAGGCGTGCGCCACCACCGCCTGGCTTCTTTTTAACTTTCTAAAACCCATTTTTCATTAAAACTACTGATGAAACCTATTGTACTTTCCCTTCCCAGAGAGATTCATGCAATTCCCCCACTTAAATCCTCCTTGTTACTTAGCTTCTCTGGGTCTGTGGATTGTGGCACAATTATATTTTGCTTTACAGCTAATAACTACTTATAAATGAATACATACCATGTTTGTCTTTCTGGGTCTGGGTTACCTCATTTAGGATTGTTTTTTCTACTTCCATCCATTTGCCTGCAAATTTTGTGATATCACTGTTTTTAACAGCTGGGTAAAACTTCATTGTGTAAATGTACCATATTTTCTTTATCCATTCTTTGGTTGAGGGACTTCTAGGTTGTTTCCATTTTCTGGCTACTTTGAACCTAGTTGGTCAAGTGCCCTTGTGGTATGATGGAGCATCCTTTGTGTACATGCCCAAGAGTGGTGTAACTGAGTCTTGAGGTAGATCGATTCCCAATTTTCTGAGAAACCACTATATTGATTTCCAAAGTGACTGACAGTACAGGATTGGATTCTACCAGCAAAGGAGGAATGTTCCCCTTGCTCTACATCCCTGCCAGCATGATCTGTTATTTGTGGTTCTGATCTTAGCCATTTTAAAATGTGTAAGATGAAATCTTGGAGTCCTTTTGATTTGCATTTTCCTGAGGTCTAAGGATGTTGAAAAGTTTAAAAGGTTTTTTTTTTTGCCATTTGAGATTCCTCTGTTGAGAATTCTGTTTAGATCTGTATCCCATTTTCTAATTGGATTGTTTGGTATTTTGATGTCTAGTTTCTCGAGTTCTCTATAAATCAGCCCTCTATCAGATATGGGGTTGGTGAAGATCTTTTCCCACGTGTGGGCTGCAGTTTTGTTCTATTGATGGTCTTTGCCTTACAGAAGCTTTTCAGTTTCCTGAGGTCCCATTTATTAATTGTCGATCTTAGTGCCTGCGCTATTGGTGATCTATTCAGTAAATTGTCTCCTATGCCAATGCATTCAAGTCTATTGCCCACTTTCTCTTCTATCAGGTTCAGTGTATCTGGATTTGTGTTGAGGTCTTTGATCTGCTAGGACTTGAGTTTTGTGCAGGGTGATAGATATGGATCTGTTTGCATTCTTCTACATACCAACATCCAGTTAGACCAGCACCAATTGCTGAAGACGCTTTCTTTTTTCTAGTAGACTGGGGGCAGGTGGAGTAGAGAACAGGTGAGGTCAGGTGTTGTGGGGAGGGAGGGAGAAAAGGACAGAGGGAGGGAGAAAGGGAGAGACTACTGGGAGAAATGATTGGAACTGGGGACATTTCAGGGTGAGGTGGAAACAGTGCAATGGAAACTCAATGAAACCTAAGAGTAACCCTAGCAAAGACTCCTCGTAATGGGATACATGGAGTCTGAACTTGCCATCTTCTGTAACTGGGCAAGACTTCAATTGGAGGGATTGGAATACCAACCCATCTCCAAAAACTTAGACTTAAAGTTTGTTCTGCCTGCAGAGTGTTCTGGGACTGGAGCCTAGCATTAAAGCCACCAGAGAGATTCCATCCAGCAACTGATGTGAGCAGAGTCCCATAGACTAATATTAGGCGGAGCTGGGTTGTCCTGTGGAAGAGGGGGAGAATGGACTGGAGGAGCCAAAGAGGTCAAGGACACCACAAGAGCAACGCCCACAGAATCAACTGACCAGGACTCACGGGGGCCCGAAGAGATCAGGGAGCCTCTATGGGTCTGATCTAGGTCCTCTGCATGTATGTTATGGCTGAGTAGCTTGGTATCTTTGTGGGACTCCCTAACAGTCAGAATGGGGCTGTCTATGACTTTTTTGCTTGCCTGTGGAACCCTTACCATTCTACTGGATGGTAGCCATCCAGCCTTGATGTGATAGTGTGTGTTTGGTCTTATTGTAACTTGTTATGCTGTGTTTGGTTTATGTCCCCGGGGGGCCTGTTCTTCTCTGAGAGGAGGTCGGAAGTAGAACTGGGGGAAAGAGGAGTTGGGGGAGGAGAGACTGGAAGAGGGGAGGGAGGAGGAACTGCTGTCGGGATGTAATATATGAGATAAGGATAACAAACACAACCCAAAAGACAGTTCTGCTTTCTGCCTGGTTGGGGAAACCCAAAAGGAGCCAAGGAGATGCCAAACAAGAGGCTCCCTCCCACAAGGGCTAGCGAAGCTCCTAAACAGCTTGCTGTGCCAAACCTGGTATTGATAATGGGAAATGCCCTTTGCAAATTCAGTTCTTTGCTGGTCAAAGAGGCAAGCAGGGCTTTTTGTGTCTTTCCCACCTCCCTTCTGAATATAAACTTTTGATCTCCTTTAGCATCTGTCCCAAATTAGCCTTTCTGTGCTAAGACCATTGTACCCAGTTATGTTGGTGTTCTGGACTGAATGACTCCAAAGGTGTAGTGTTCCCCTTCCATGGATTAAGAGGAAGATGCACCAGGGAGCAGCTTCCAGGTCCATGGAAACCCTTAATGAGATGGTGGCTAGCTCTGACTTCCAGCACCTTGGGTGCTTCATTCCACCTGAGGAATTTCCTGGGCTCCTGTTTCTCTGCACACCCCACAGACAGTACAGGCAGTGGAGGTCAGTGGGAGTCTAGGGTAATCCCTATGACTTTAGTCTGCACCTGTAGTGCTGGGATACTATGGATGGTTCCAGGGGCAGCTCTTGACAGACCAAAAGCATCATCAGTGCATGTCTGGTGCCCATGGAGTACAGAAGAAGTCAAACTCCCTGGACTGGAGTTACAGATAGTTGTGAGCCCCCATATGGCTTCTGAGGACCAAACCCAGATCCTCTGAAGAGCAACAGTGTTCTTAACTGCAAATCCATCTCTCTAGCCTCATATCAAACTCTGTTGGTATGTGTCTACTGCTGGTAATAATTTCCTGTCAGCAGCCTGTATGACACCTTCTTAGCAAGCTGTTTCTTTTAGACCACCAACTAGTTCCCAAATCAAGACACAAAGACTTAATAGTGATGAATGCTCAGCCTTAGCTCTTATTTCTTGCTAGCTCTTGTGACTTAAATTATCTGGTTCTTTATCTATGTTTTTCCTCTTTTTAAAACCTACCTTTCTCTCTCTCTCTCTCTCTCTCTCTCTCTCTCTCTCCCTCCCTCCCTCCCTCCCTCCCTCCCTCCCTCCCTCTCCTGCTTTCCTGATTCTCCTGCATGGCTGGCTGGTGGCTGCCTGACTTCTGGTCCCAGGTGTGTCCCTCTCCTTCTCCCCCATTCTCTTCTTCTTCTCTCTTGAGCCTAGATTTATCCTTCTACTTACTCTCTCTGCCTGCCAGCCCCACCTATCCCTCTCCTGCCTAGCTATTGGCTGTTCAGCTTTGTATTTGACCAATCAGGTACCTTAGGCAGGCAAGAGGAAACAAATGCAACACATTTTTACATAATTAAACAAATGCAGCATAAACAAATGTAACACACCTTTGCCTAGTTAAAATAATATCCCACAACATCTTGTCATTATGAAGGCAATCCAGTAGAGAAGGAGCTTCCAGCTCATAGACTGATTTCAATGTCTTTCAGCCAAAGCTTGTAGCATCTTCAGCAATGAGGGCTTACAGTCTAGTTCTGGCATACGACTAACATTAGTGGCCATCACTTTATGGTTTATGAAGCCTGGAGGGTCTTCTAACCAACAACTTATCTGAAGATAACCTATCTCAGACACTGGGATTTTCATCCAAACATTTTATGGTTCTAGTGAATATCTTTTCCCATCCACACAGTGTATTTTAGTTTAAAATGCATTGACTTCTTCAGTCACTATTCTTCCAAACTATATGCTTTTACAAATTTTAAGACTCTCAAAGGGTTTGTATCATATAAAGAAATCTTCTTATAGGCTAATTGGCAGGTGTCAGTTTGTCTTACATAGCTAATGTAGAATGCATCTTTTGTAGCCATGATGGTCTCTCTAGAATCAATTTGCATTGCTCTGCCCAATTCAGGCAGGGTTTCCTGGGTTCACAAACTTGGCAACTGACCAACAGGACCCCGCTTTCTCTAGAACTCTACTAAAGTCTCAAGTCAGGATGGATGTTACTTCTTTTGAAGATGAGGGAGGGTCTGTCTGCCTTCCTGGGATGATGATTCAATGTGACTAGGCTCAGTGCTTACCCTCTTTTCCCTCCATCTGTATGTCTGCCCCCAAAAGTCCCCTTGCTAAAAGGACAGCAACACTGGATCAGGGCTACCCTGAGTGTTTCATTTTAAATGGTTGCTTTTCTAAGACTCTTGTCCCTAAATAAGTTCACCCTCACAGATGCATGTGGTAAGGACTCTGGAGACTGTCACACACCCATAACCCAGGTCATGATAAAATAGGGGCTGTAGGAGACCACGGAGGGCTTGGGAAGCCATACTTCCAGGAGGTAGGTAGGGTTCCATACAGTTTTTTTTTTTCTGAGATCAGGACTGTCCCCAACATTGAGGTTGCTGCTCCAGACACTAAAGGACATTGTCCTTTGAAACCCACAGCAAATGCTTCTCAAACAGCTAGGGACAGCTTTCCATGTCCTTCTCATAGGCCTGGATCTATACCTTCCAAGGATAGGCCTGCCATGCTTAGAGGAGCAACCCAACAGGCCAGGTTATGCTCAGTGGCCTGGGATATAACAGGATCTTTGAAGAAATGAGAACTATCTAGTAGAATGGTCAGGTGGTATCGGACAGATATGCTCTGTGACAAAAATTAACAGCCCTTTCTGGTGATGCAGATGACTGGTAGGAGGTTAGGCCCTTCCCCACAGACCCTGTAGCCAAGGTAGCACCACTTTCAGCCCCTGGTGACAGGAGGTGTCCCGTGGATACTCCCAGCCTAGAGGTGCTTCCTTCTCAGACTCCATGTGGAGGTGAGTCACAAGCAGGGGATTCTGACTCAGTCGACGCAGGGGGCCTCCTGGGAAAGCCTGCTTGCTCCAAGTTCAAGAACGTAGGAATACTCCTCAGGAACAAGAGGCCAGGCTGTCTGGCTATCCCAGGCAGAGGGTCCAGAGTCGTGGTAAAACAGCTTCCTTTAAAATCCCTAACAGGAGCTTCTGGGGAGGTCTCCCTACCTCCCCCCCTTCTTGTGCCCACGCAGACCTCTTTGCCAAAGATCAGTTTCCCTTTGGAGTCCTACCTGCCACCCTGATAGTCAGGAGATAATGGTTTTGTTAAAATTGAATATATATACTGAAGATATATATGCATATTTATGCAAAAAATCAATAAATGCATATTCTCCCATTCAAGAGTCCTACTAGGTGCTGTGTGTTTGTTTTCTGGTGATCTTACTATTTGGCTGTCTTCTCTTTTGCCTCACTGAGAGGTCATAACTTTTCTGTGCTGCTCCTCATGCACACGGGACACCGTTTCCCTGTGTTTACGTGGAGTAAGGAATGAAGTTTGGGATTTAGACAAGTGGTTTGCTGATCCTCCTCTTCCGCCTTCCGTTTCTTCTTTGTTGGATTTCGTGTGTGCTAACTGATTGCAGCTTGAAATCTCCGGGGGAATAAATAAGCTTCATGAATTAACTTTCATGCAGCAGCGGGAAAAACCCTGCTCACAGTGCCACCGTGTGGCCATGAGGTCAAGATGAACAGCAGCTCACAGCCACGGGGGTCTAGCCCCTTCCTAATTGGAGTTCACTCCCTCTTTGTGGTCCCTAGAGTGCGGCAATCTGGAGCTTGTTTTCATGCTTAGTTGCAAAGAGTTTGGAACCTCACAACCAAGCTTTAACAACCCTTCCTGTAGCCACCCTGGTGATGTCTCTTGATAGTTATGCCAGGTAAGGCCTTCAGGTATGGTGGCTAATATGTGGGAAGGAGTCTTGAAATATGAGAAAAATCCTAGAAAACTAAAGAACTCATAAGAAATGGCCTGCAGGAAGAACTCATTGACAAGTTAGCAACCAGCCGTTGGCCAAACTCAACCATAATGAAAGAAAACTGGCCCTCCTCAAGGATGAGGTAGGAAATGTGTCAGTCAATAAAGCCATAAGTGGAGGTCCAGGGTCAGAGGTACGTCTGGGTTTGTTTCACTGTGTCCCATTCTCAAGTTTGGATGAAGGTATATTTCACCAGGATTTGTAGTAAGAAAAGCTCTGGGGTAGATGGTTATATGTCCTACCATCTGTTCACGCTAGCCTGAATGGCCCAACAGGGTGTTTAAACCCCTCCTTGCTATCCCACAGACACGTGAGGTCTTCTCCTCAGCACTCCACAGTACTCCAGCCACGGCCTAACAACTGCCAAGCAAACTGGTAAGCTCATACCAACCTCCAGTGAAACAGGCCGATCTCTGGGTTTGCCCTTGCCATGGCCCTGTGCATTACAGGCCCAGAAGAGTTTCTGTTCTCTTTGAGCTCTGCAGCAGCTCAGGCTCTTCAGCCTTATGCCTGGGCTACACCCAGAGAGACAGAACTGGGGGTTCTGAGTCATGGCTGACACCAATGTTTGAAGGAAAACAAGGATGAAACTGATGTTTGACTACAAAGATGAAACTTTTAAATCAAAGGACACTACAGCTCACTGTTGTGATGATGAAGACAGAGGGTACTCACACACCCTCAGTAGGCAAAGGTCCTCCAGGATGATGAAGACACGAGGCACGAGTTGGACTTGACCCATTTGAAAAATAGTCATGAAGGTCAGTAAATATTTCAAACACTGCTAGGGACAGCACAGGTTCCTATAGTTTTGTTTTATTTTGAGGTGGGGTGAAGGGTAGAGAGTAGATGTGAAGGGATGGAGAAATGAATGGGATAAAGATACATGACGTAAAAAACACAGAACAAATAAGAAAGAAAGTAAAAAATATTTATTATCAGTAAATACAGGTGGCAGGTCACACTGGGACTAGGGTGCACACACAGGACTGTGTACTGCTGCTTTCTACTTTTTCCAAATTAACATCAATCAAACATGCTTGCTTTTGTTAACTTCCCTGAAGAGGACTCGGGAGAAGGGGTTAGAGAGCATTAGGCAAAGGCACAGCGGCTTACCTGTTCTCTTCCATGTTCAGGTGTATTCTGGGGCATCAAATCTTAAAAAATGCCAATGTTGAGTGAGAGATTTATTTGAACAGGACCTCAGATCAATATGAATATGGATCTGAATAGCGATCCAGTAAGTTTTAACAAAATTATCGAAGATCAAATTTAGATGCATGTTTGAAGAATTCTATGGAATTAGTTATGCCAGGCTGCAGCGAAGCCTGATGGTCAACCTGGGCATTTGTGTGTGGGATGTGTGTAAATGCTTGTGTTCATCTGTGCTCACATGTGGCTGTATAGTCTCTCTCTGTGTGTAAATGTGTTCATATTCCATGTGAGTGTGGTATGCGGGTGTCGGAGGGAGACGTATGGTGTGCAGTTCCTATACTTTCTTGTGCTCCAGGCAGAGTGTACTTCATTGCTGCTCTTTCTCCATTTTGTTCTCTCTCTATGGTCCAGGAGGGCAGAAGTGTCCCACACAAAAAGCAGATATTTCACACATTACTGGATAACCCACAAATGGATTTTTTTTTGCAAAGAAATTTCTTTGTGGCCTAAAAGCATTCAGTGACATCATGGGGGAGGCTGGAGGCTTTCCTGGACCATCCAGGGCCAGTTAACTGAAGACTGGGATAGGCATCCACCCTGACCACTGACTATTAGTTATGCTCAGTGCAGGGACAATGGACTATTGTCACCACACCACACCACACCTTCTACCCCTTCTGCCTTTTAGGTAGGAAGAAACAATTCAGAATGGAGGTCAGGATCCCTCCGGGGTTCCCTGAGGTCTCCATCTAAGGACAGGAGCTAGTGTGGACCTCCACCCAGCACACAAATGGCCCCAACACATCTCAATGTAGAGGGTAGACTACAAAAGAGATAAAGAGGGAGGGAGGTAGAAAGGAGGACCAGTAGTGGGCCCACTCTCCTTCCTCTACTGGGTCTCCATGGTCAGCCCCAAACACTAGAAGTGGATCCAAGTGCAATATATTTGGAAGGTGCCACAGGCCCAGCTTCCGGACCACGTGTCCCCAGAAGATGCCATTTGTGGACACCAGTGGCTCCTGAGTGATCTACATCCCTTCAGAGGAAACTCTAGCAGGGCATCAGTGAGATCCTTAGAGTCCCTGTAAATAATTGAAGAGGTGCCTTTCACCCACAGGGTTTACATGGAGCCATAATCTGCAGCTATCCCCCAGGGTCTCCATAAATATTCATTAGGCTCCCTTTCTCAGCAGGATAGATAAGGATCCATGATCCCTACCTGGGAAACACAGGCTGAGGGCACCTAATTCTGGTTCCATTTGACCATGTAAAGCTGGACAGGCAGAGCCAAGGCAGGGGGAAGTAATTTACCTGACAGATGTGGATAGTCTCCACCTTGGTCATTAGAGTGCTGACGTCTCTGAATAGGAGTCTCTGGCATGGACCTGGAGTAAAAAGAGGTACATGCACACTTGCTGAATACATTCTTTTAATCTTTTTTATCTTTATTGATATTTATTGAGCTCTACATTTTTTCCTGCTCCCCTCCCTGCCTCTCCCCTCCCCCCTTCAACCCTCCTCCAATGTCCCTATGCTCCCAATTTACTCAGGAGATCTTGTCTTTTTATACATTCCCATGTATATTAGGTCTATGTAAGTCTCTCTTAGTGTCCTCATT
>JAQHUG010000093.1:2002704-2020326 GCA_028555095.1 Dicrostonyx torquatus
CACAATTTCTTTATCCATTCTTTGGTTGAGGGACATTTAGGTTGTTTCCAGGTTCTGGCTATGACAAACAAAGCTGCTATGAACATAGTTGAGCACATGTCCTTGTGGCACGATTGAGCATCCTTTGGATATATACCTAAAAGTGGTATTATTGGGTCTTGAGGAAGGTAGTTTCCTAATTTTCTAAGAAATCTCCACACTGACATCCAAAGGGGTTGTACCAGCTTGCATTCCCACCTTGCTGAATACATTTTATATGCCTAGACAAATATCTAAGCATAGGCAGGTGTGTGTCCAGCCTCCCAGGACAATGCCAGGATCCTCCCCTAAAGATATAGAGAGTGAGTGGTTGGAAGTCATTCTCCTCGGTGACAGGAATGCATAGGGCCCCATTTGTTGAGGCTCAATCATCCTCCAGGTTGTGGTGCTGGTGACTTCTGTGACTCCTATTCCTGTTGATAGTGTCTCCTGTGGGCGTCCTCCTAATCCTCCTATCTCTGCTCTTCCTTAGAGCTGCTCTTCCCACTTCCAAACCTACATTTTTTAAATTTCAATTTTCTTAGCTATTTTTGCATTAGCCGATGGAGCAGTGGGTTTCATTGTGGCATTTTCCATGTCATCTTCCCCATGTACATCTGTCTGTCTGCCTCTGTCTCTACTTTTCATCAGACATCAGTTGTAGCAGTTTTCTATAACAGAGCATCATTTCTCCAGAATAGCAGGAATTTACCTCCTTGCAGCTCTGGAAGCTGTAGTCTGAGCTAATGGGTTTGATAACAGGCTCCTGCTGCAGGCTCTGGGTAAGGATGCCCTGCTTCTCCAGGCTTCTGGTGTCCAGTTGAGTTCCTGGATGAGGTGTCAGCTCTACTGCCCAAGGTGACGTCACTATGGCTCCACCATACCTTCAAAGGGCATTTCAAGTAAAGGTACAGCCTGAGGCTCCCTGGTACTCTGCTCACCACAGTTGCCTTCTTTGTTTTCTCAGCATAGTGCCCATCACACCTGAAAGCTGCTGATTCAGTGGCTGTGTCCAGGGATTGTGTCCAGGGATGCTTTCTCTGTGCTACCTGGAGGCCTGAACCTCCCTGTCCACTCTGCTTGCCTTGTTGTGGCGGGGCCTCTGACCACTACTATTTAACCCCTACCATAGCAGAGCCCACCGTGAATGATCAGAATCTCCTGACCTGGGATGCAAGTCAGCTTGCACACAGTGGCAGCATGTCCTCCACGTAATGCCCTCCACCGAGATTCACCGTCTTTGCTCCATAATTACCATCCCGTGGACTCTGTTGTCTCACACGGTGTTTGCGTGGTGAACATGTCCGTTAATGTCCGTGTACGAAGGCTTAAATGGTTAAACGTCTAAAGCAAATATACTCTGCAAATGGAAATCAGTCCTTATTTTCTTTTAATTTCAGAGTTGTCTGTGGCAAGCTGACTTGAAAGATGTTGAAATTGGATAGGTAATTAATTCACACAAGCCTACAAGAGAGGGGGAAAGAATGGACAAATTATTTGTAACATTTTGTAAGCACTGAAATTAATGTAGTGTGAATTTGTCATTTCTACCCCACGTTACAGATTTTCTATATTATAATTTAATCTTTTTAATGTAAAAAGAATAGGAATTTTGCCCTTTCTGGCCTCTTGGGAAGCAAGAACTAGTGTATCTAATTATCAGAACACATAAGAACATAAAGGAATAGCAAGTAGTGAAATTATAAATGGGCCGGAACAGGACCATGTTTTCTGATTAAAGCCTTTTTCTGGGCCCTTAGCAATCCTGTTGCCCCGATGTCCGTAGTAATTGCATGTGTCAAAGCTGAGGCTTTGTGTAACTGGGACCGGGAGACTTACAATTTTAATTTAGACGGAGATAACTGTATGATGCTTGCAGCCAGCCAGACCGGCAGGTGGGGAGGCAAGCCGGTGTGGAAGGCTCAGGCCCCAGGGCGGCAGGTTAATGGCAAGCCCCATCTAATCAGGGCACATCACAACAGTGGAATTTTTTAAGAAGAGAAATGCAATTTACCAACACAAAGGCAGCCACCTGCTCTCCTCCCTCCATTGTCCATGTAAAGGAGGGTGTCTAATTTTCTCTATTGCTCTAGGGCAGTGCACTTTAACAACGGATCTGTAGTGATAGTCACAAAGGCAACATTTACAATGAAATCTCTCCAACACACTACAATCTTAGAAACAAAGAGAATTATCTTTAACTTTTGGAATCCTCAGGACCACAGGGACCATGCCTTATCCTCAAGAATCCCAGCTTCCTGTTTTGTTCAGAATTGCAGGTGACTTTTGTCTTTGAAGTGTGTTTTCACTGAAAGATGTGTTTGATTGTATCTAGGCAGGAAGTGCTGACTCAGAGATTAGAGAATTGTCCAGCAACAGGGCTTCTGGCTTCTCTCTTGGTGGAAGGAGGTGTAACTGAGTCCCCAGCAGAGCTGCTGAAGGTCACACACAGCCACGTGGCACTGAAGTCTGCGAGAAGGGTATTCCCCTGTGTGGAGCAGCAGTGAACACTGCTGGGCTCTGGACAGGGCCTTCTTGTGTGACTGACAGTAACTGCAGAGCCTGTGGAGTTTTGGGATAGCTCGCTGTGGCTCTTGGCTTGTTTCTTCCCCAGTTCTGTTCTCTCAGTTTCTCCTTTGGGACTTACAAACAGTCTGAGCTAATGAAATGCTCCTGTCCCAGCAGGGAGGTAAGGTAGAGCAAGGTGTCCTTCGGAGGACCAGCTTTGACTGGCCTCATTTGCAGACAGTACTTTCACTCCAGGTCCATAGAGGGAAGAGGAGGGAAGAAAGCTTGAGGTCTTTCATGAGTCTCATTCTCCTAACTTGAGTTAACGTGAGTGTCTCCTAAGTCCCCTTTCCTAGGGGGTCTCAGCATAGGACTTCTGACAGGAGACCAGTTCAGCCCAAAGCAGTTTTCATCCACTTCAGAGAGGGTAGCAGCACATTCTTTCTTTGCCTATGGGGAGGTGTGGGATCCAGTACATCCCTTCAGCAACTGGCATATTTTAGCTTGGGACCGGGCCTTGCAGAACAAAACCTTTGCTTTGCTGTGTAGCACTTAACTACGTACAGGTCATCATCCCCACCTCACAGAGAAAGAGGCAGACCTGAGTGGCGTCGAGGTGACTTGCTCTAATTGTCCTTGTGCTGGCAAAGGAGTCTGGGGAGAACGGAGGCTGACTGCCCGCCTGTGAGCTGGGATTTGACAGTATCTGCCTCTGCTGTGGTACAGCAGGTGCTGTCTAGACTGAACAGTGCTGAAAATACCCCCCTTGAAACAGAGATCCGTTCACAGTGGCCCTCGATCTGCTGTGGCAGAGTCAGGTCTGAGAACACTGGCCTACTGAGCATCTCCCTCCCTGGACCTACCCTCCAGATGGGGCTGATCCAGCAAGCTGGCTTTGGCTGTTTGGTTCCTTTGTCATTGAGGGTAAAGACAGGGACGTGACAGCAGCAAAGGATTAGGCCCTTTCTGGGCTCTGTGGTACCTGCCTTTTTCAGAGCTTGCTCCTCTGAGTTCCTTGCTTCCAAGGAACTCTGCAGACAGAGTGGAGCTCCCTCAAGCTTCTAATGCTGTTCTTAAAGGCTCTCACATCCAGGTTCCTCTCTGTCGTCAGGGGCCACAGTCCTGCTGGAACTTTTAAATTGTTTTTTTATTCATTTTACATACCAACCACAGTTCACTCTCCCTTCCCTCCTCTCGCTGCCCCCCTTCCTCCAACCCATACCCTACCCACTCCTCAGAAAGGAAAAGGCCTCCCATGGAGAGTCAACAAAGTCTGGCAAGTTAAATTGAGGCAGAATCAAGCCCCTCCCCCCTGCATCAAGGCTGGGCTAGGCATCCCATCATAGGGAATGGGTTCCAAATAGCCAGTTCATCTTGCATGAACTTTTATTTATTTATTAATTATTTATTTTTGTTAAAAGCAAAATTTACATTTACTCCCCTTGTTCCCGGCCCTCCCGCTCCCCCACTACCCCACCGCCCTCTCCCTGCTTCCTTAAGATGGTGCAGGATACCCTGTCCTATGGGGAGCCCTAGGCTCTCCCCCCTCCATCTCAGTCTAAGAAGATGTGCATTCATATAGAATAGGTTCCCAAATAGTCAATACATGCAGAAGAGATAGGTCCCAGTGCCATCATCGTTGGCCTCTCAGTCAGTCCCCGCTGGCAGTCACATTCATAGAGTCCAGTTAGGTCATTTGCTTATTCAGTCTTGGTCCAGCTGGATTTGATGAGCTCCCAATAGATTGAGCACACTGTCTCTGTTGGTGGGCCAGTCCCTCATGGTCCTAAATTCCTTTCTCATTTTCTCCCTCCTTCTGCTCTTCCACTGGACCTTGGTAGCTCGATCCCTTGTTCTGATGTGAATGTGGGTCTCTGGCTCTATCTCCATTCATCATGCAAAATTTCTATGGTGATGATTAGGATATTCAACAAAGTAGCAATGGGACAAGTTCAGTTCAGGCACCCACTCCTCTGCTGTCCAAGTATCTAGCTGGGACCTCCCTATGAATGCCTGGGATCCCCTCAAGAGACAAGTCCCTTGCAAATCTTAGAAAGACTCCCGTTAATGTAGATATCTTATTTGCATGAACTTTTAAGGTGGAAATTCTCCCAGGCACTCCTCAGGGATGCACTGAGGGGTTCAGTAGCTCAGTATTCCCCAATCCATCTCTACCACAGCAGGAACCACCTCACCTGCCATTACCCAGGGACTCTGGGAAGCTTAGGGCAGCAGCCCCTGGATGGAAAGTTCCAGGAAGGCTCTCAGTTATGGGACTTGTATTTGGGTCCATCCTGGGTCAGCAGTGGATAACGATCCCCAGAACAAGTATCCTCAATCTCTCTGCCCTATGGTTCTGTTTCTCCAGGCTCAACACCACTTTTCAAGGACTGTTAAAACATCCTTTAAAAGACATGGGAATAACCCTTTGCTTTCAAAATGAACAAGTATGGAAGACTAATAATCACAAGTCCTTGCCTGGCTGGGGTCTCCCGTGCCATCCCAAAGATGCCAACCTAGCTCCATGTCCTCTATACAGGACTCTCAGTCCAAATGGGTACCTGTTCCCAGCTGAAATGGAAAAACTGTCGGAAAGAAAAGGTCAGGCAGCTGTTGCTGTGCGGGTTGGTTTCTGGGTCCTTTGTTCTATCACTCTGGTCTACATGTCTGATTTTGCACCAATAGCTGCTTTTGTCACTTTGACTGTAGTATGATTTGAGATCAATTATTGAAAACCTTTAGCGGTATACTGCTTAGGATTGCCTTGGATATTTGGAGTATTTTATGCTTCCCTATTTTAGGGGTTCCCCTATGTCTGTGAATGATGTGACTGAAATTTTGGTGTGGATTTTCTCAAATTAGTAAACTGCTTTTTAGCAACATAGCTAATGTATTAGTCACTGTTCCCATTGTGATAAAATGCTTGACTATATCAATTATGCCAACCCACTGGAATGTAATTTTATCTTCTAGAGTCTTATTCAATTTTTCTTCAGTGTTCTAAACTTTTCACTGTATAGAGATTTATTCCTAGGTATTATGTCTTTTCTTCTCTTTCAGAGGAATCTTTTGTGAACAAGATTCCCCCTCCCCGATTTCTTTCTCAGAATGCTTGTTATTGGCATGTAGACTTCTGTATGTTGACTCTTAATTCCCCTACTTTACTGAAATTGTTTATCATGTCTAAAAACTTGATAGAATCTTTAGAGTCTTTTAAGTAGAGGAGGACTATGTTGTGTACAATGAAGGACAATTTGACTTCCTTTTTCCCTTGGATTTTTTTGTCTAATTGATTTATTGATTGATGAGAGTGGAATATTGAAGTCATCCACTATTATTGTGTCTGGAACTCCCAGTACTATTATGCCCAACAGTGTTAGTGTCATGAGATCAGGTGCACCAGTGTTTATACTTACGCAGTTACAATCATCATATCTTACTGATTAATAGCTCCCTTTGTTAATTATAGTGACTTTATCTCTTCTAAATAGTTGGTTTGATATATATTTTATAAAATGTAAGCATAGCTACTTCTGTTTGTTTTCAGCTTCTACTTGCTTGGTATATTAACTCTCAGTCTCTGTGTTTTAGTCAATGAGGTACAATTCTTGTAGGTAATGGATGCTTAGATCTTGCTTTTAATTCAGTCGACTATTCTTTATTTTTATTTATTCATTTATTTATAGATCTATATGTAGATCTATATATAGAGATTTACTATTTTCATGAATATGTGTGTGTGTGTGTGTGTGTGTGTGTGCCTGCCTCTAGTCATGTGTGCAGGTGCTCACAAAGAGAAGAGGAGAAAGTCAGATCTCCTGGAGCTAGCGTTACACACAGCTATGAGCCTTCTGATGTTGGGAACTGAACTCCAGTCCTCTGCAAGGACTGTCCTCTTCACTGCTGAGCTGTCTCTCCTGGTCCTCCCCTATTTTATATTACACTTGATGTTATTTTTGAGAGCAGTTTGTTGGACCTGTAATTTTGTCTCTTTCTCCAATATTCATATCAAGGGTTTGCTGCTTTACAGAGTTGGACATGATTTATTCATTCCCAGGTTTCCTTTGTTGATTTATTCATCTCATGAAATTCATTTATTCCTGTGCTGTCATAATTGGGACTTTCTTCTCTCTGTGTAGGATTCCTGTATGTCACACATTGTTTTGGTTTTCATTTGTCTTGATATGTCTTTATCAGTTTAAGAGATAACTTTGCTGGATTTAGTAATCATAGTAGGCAGTTATTTACCTTCATATCTTAACATATATCATCTCATAGATTCTAGGGTTTATGACTGGAGGTCAGATGTTATTGTGATGAAGATACTTTATGAGTGGATTTTTATTTTTTTCTTGCAGCTTTTTAAAAAAAATATTTATTTATTACGTATACAGTGTTCTGTCTGCATGTACGCTGCAGGCCAGAACAGGGTGCCAGATCTCATTACAGATGTTTGTGAGCTGCTATGTGGTTTGCTGGGAATTGAACTAAGAACCTCTAGACCAGCAGGCAGTGTTTTTAGCCACTGAACCATCTCGCTAGCCACAATTGTTTCGTTGTTTCTTAGTTTTGTCATCTTCGCTACAATGTATCGAGTGATGCTTCTCTGGTTTGCTTGTAGTTTACCTGTCATCTGATTGCACTTTTTATGGTCACATGTGCCCACTGTGGAGAGTTAGAAAGTCGTCAAGGAAATGAAAATCACCTGCAACTTGATTGTCCAGAGATGACCTTGGTTGGCTCAGTTGTATCTGTGTCTCTCTTCACTCTGTCTCTCCCTGTCCCTTTCTCTGTGTCTGTCTGCATTCCATTCTCTCTGCTAGTCCGTTTCTCTTAGTATCTGCCCCTCCTCTTTTTCTGTCTGTATACCACACACATGCACACTGTTACTGACACAGTGACCTTATCGGAATAACAGAAATTTTCCTTTCTCAAAGCTCCACACTACGTCTTTCGACTTTTATTTTCTTCACTTCTCATAACACCACCGAGGTAACTTATTGAAAGTGTTGAATGTTATGTGTTTTCCTCATCCCTATGACAAAACCACAGCTCTGCTGGTTAGTGAGAGCAGTTCTAGAAGGCCTAGAAGGAGCCTCTGGTTACTCCCCACTCCTCACAGCTGTCTGGCATAAAGGACTGCCTCCCTTGACTGTTGCTGGCATCTTGGGCAGACTTGTCACTTGGATGGTCTCTCCACTGTCATCATACAACCGTCAAAATGTCCAGCAGGAAAGGAGTTTGTCTCTCATTGGAATGATATTGCCACAGTAGAGCTGAGGCTTCAAAGTGGGGTTCCATGGGGTTCTTTTCTCTCTTTGAATGCTCTCCTCTATGACCCCTCCCAGGTCACTTGCTAAGAATTCTAGACACTCCCAGGGTTGAGGCAGAAGGGACAGAGGCAGGTGGGGATGCCCTGACATTTGTCTGCCCTAGTGTCTGGTGAGCCAGGATGATTGCTACAGTCCTGCATGGTCACAGGGGGTTCTGGGCCCACAGAGCCCAGTTTTAACTCAGTGCTGAACCCATTGTTCTTAAAGTCCCTTCATGGCTAGAACTTGGACTTCCTTCTAGCAGACCTTGGATAGCTCATGTCTCACGCCCCCCCTCCCCCCGCAATAACTCCTCTATGTTCCATATAGAGAACCCACAATACTGCCTTCCACCTCTCCCACCTCAGCGACCCACATACATACTCCTGGCCATAGGGCCCTTGAACATGGGTCTTCTTAATTCTATGCTCAGCATGAGGCTTCTGCCTCATGAAGGAGGTACTGCCTCCTTCAACCTCTCTTGAATGGTTGTGGCTTGACTTTCTGGAAAATAAACCTTTCTCCCGGTCTCTTCCGCCAAAGCTTGACCTAAGGCAGTATAGTAAGGCCTAGGTTTGTCCATGTATTTCAAAGACTCCTATGGCCCCATAATCATTGCCTACTCTTTTTCTTCCTTTTTTTTTTTTGACAAAACGGAGACATGAAATAGTATAAATAAAACATGTAAGAAGTGACAAGTTATCTAAACACCTGGAAAGACATGTCCACAGGTTTTGAGGTCAGAAGTTCACAGTGAGTCTTCCTGGTGCAGGGAGGGAGTAGTCATCCTATGACTGCTGTGCTCACACTCTTACCATACTGGTAAAATAAGAGCATGGCCCAGACTCTGTTGGAGACCAAGATTCCCATAAAGGGGATAGATGTGACTCTACTTCTGCTGTGCCCAGGATCCTGGCCCCATTCCATGGGACATGGGAAGAAAATCAAGACATAATGGACAGGTTGAGAGAGAGAAATTCTCCCCTGGATCAAGCTTGCTAGCCTGTCCTCACCCAGCCTAAATCTATATTCTACACATGTACAGACAGGTCCCCTCAGCCTATTTATCAGGAGATAGCACTCCTCAGGACTTCTTGGGAGCAGATGTAGCCACCTTCACTCACAAGAAATTGTGTTGTTGTGCCAGGCAGTGGTGGCACACGCCTTTAATCCCAGCACTCGGGAGGCAGAGGCAGGCGGATCTCTGTGAGTTCAAGACCAGCCTGGTCTACAAGAGCTAGTTCCAAGACTGGCTCCAAAGCCACAGAGAAACCCTGTCTCAAAAAACTAAAAAGAAAGAAAGAAAGAAAGAAAGAAAGAAAGAAAGATATTGTGTTGCTGCTCAGAACAGCCTAAGCTGTGCCTCAATGTCCCTGGGCTCCATTCTACAGGAGGAACATGTTCAGGTGTTCCTGGGTAGACTGAAGCACAATGCAGCAAACTTTGACAGAATCCAGATGCAGGAGTCAGATGTCCTCCAGGTCTAGGGACAGCATATACTAATAGTAGATGAGTGCTCGGAGTGCCAGGATCCTGGGCAGAAGGGTACCAGCAGGCTGATCTTTGACTGGCGTTTTGGCATGGAGGTCAGCCCCTTCACTGCATTAGAACAGTCACACAGCATGTATTTGAGGACATGGGCACACCGTGACATACCGTGGTTTCTGTAACACCTTTACTAGAGTGTGCTGGTCAGTTACACTGTGATCCCCTGCATTTAGAATGTATGCATGTTACTGTGGTAAGTTTTATCATTTTCCACCACATCCTGTCTACCATTATGTCTCACTCTGCTGATAGGCTGGGAGACAAGGTTACACTGAGACATCCTCCATGATCGTAAAGCTTGAAAAAGCATGAGCTTTCCTGACTGATATTGAAGCATCATTGCAAACTGACTTGCAGGGCTATGCTCTTATTTCTGCAAGGAAGACAGACATGTAACTACTGACAGAAACCCTGACTCAGATGCTGGACTCTCACAGACTTCCGGCAGATCTGGGGTCACTTCCTTTTCCACAGATACCCCAAATGCATCTCCTCCCTGTGGATCCCAGGTCTTCACTGATCTCTCACTCCACAGACTAGAGAGGATGGCTTCAATGGGGTGATGAGACCCTCTGCTCCACAGCTGTGTTCAAAGGGCATGGTCACTATTTTGAGAGACATATGAATCTTACAGTACACATTTTCCAAGACAGAGTCATGTTATAGAGTAGGGTTGTTTTCACAGTGCTAAAAAGATATGTATTTTCTGAGCTTTTCAGTCAACCAGTAAATAGTGAGGTCACCCCTATCCAAAAGAGGCAGAGGCTGGAGAAGCTGATTCATTTGGCCTTGATTAGCCATCAGGATTACAAAGGGGGTTCTCTTCGGTCAGGCTAAACAAAGACAACGGCCCCAGGGCCACCCCTCAATGCTGTCTTACTGCAGATTCTTGACAGTAGCTATCCTAAAAGTCCCAAAGCCATCTGGGAAGGAGGGTACCAGCAGACTGATCTTGGAGCTTCTTTTTCTTAGCTTACTGGTGTTGTACTGCCTACAGAGATAGGCCTAATTCCCACTAGACAAGGGATGCTGAAGCATTTGAGTGGCTGAATGGAAGTAGCTTTGCATGTTCTCTCCAGCAGTGAGATACCCTAGCATTTTGTCTACCCAGGCTTTGACTTGGGTGAGTGATGAGGTCTGAGGGACAACGGAGAGGACTCTAGTGTGGGGAGCCAGAGATGGAACGGGAGTCAATGATTGATGTGGGATCTGCTGCTTTCTTATAAGATCCTATGCTCAGTGTTGATGGAATTTAAATTTTGAGAATGTATGTAGCCTGGGCTGGCCTTGGAGTTTCAATTATTCTGCCTCAGCCTCTTGAAGACCGGGCTTACATATGTGTGCCATGACGCTTGATGGACTTTTGGGGGATGTGCTCAGACCTGTGTCTTCTGACGCGGGAGACCAACATGGGTGTTTATGCACATCACTGCCCTAACCCAGATGGCTCTCTGCAGCTGTGGGGGACTGAGGACAAGGATGCCTGGTGTCTGCTGGGTTGCAGGGCCAGGGTGAAGGCTGGGCTCCTACAGTGGTCAGCTGGTGAGGGAACACTAACCTTTCCAGGGGTGCTTCTGCCTTGCTGGAGCCAAATGCTCATCTAGGGGTTTCAGAAGGGGATGGGGAGGACACTGTAAGGCTTTCTCACTTTCAGATATAACAGGTTCTCAAAATCTGCTTCATTTCTGGATGTCGTGAACCAGCAGGGGACGTGCCTGGATCTAACAGACAGTTGTGATCAAACTTAGATAAGCTCAGTCTAATCCTCCCCCAAACTGGACTGACTGAAAACTCAGGAATAATGCTACGGAGAAAAGATGCTGATTCATTCCTTAGCTCATTATTTCATTCATTCTATTCAGCCATCCAGCCAATCCTGGGACAGTGTCCACAGCAGGTCTGGGAGCCTGCTGCTTCCCGAGAAGACAGAGGGAGAGAAGCAGGTGATGATGCTGACTCCAGGCAGAACTGAGGGCAGGAAGTTGTCAGAGACCTAGCTCCGTTCTCTCCAGGTTCTGAAACCGCAGGCCCGAATCCCTCTCACAATGGTCCTCTCTTTCCTGGCAGGCAGTGGCAGGCCTGCACCCTGGTTTCTAGGGTTGGGGTAATAGTATCGGTCGTGACTTGGTCTACTTACCTCCACAAGGAATTCTGAGACTGTCTTCTCCGTTTTCTAGCATGCCCACTACTCATGGTGCGTCCCCTTTATCCGCCTACCGGCTGCCCTCCCGTCGCCCGCCCAGTGGTGGCGCCGTTGCGCTGGGAACGCATAACCCTGTGGCTCTGGCTCCAGTTCTGGGACAGCCCCTAGGGTGTTAGGCGGCAGGAGCCTGGAGGTCTGTGGCTGAGGGTGTAAGGACTTTTTCAGTGGTATGAAGAGCCATTTCTCTGAGGCTGGTCTGGGTACCTGTCAAAGGGAACCCGGACACTTTTGTTCACTCCTTCCATTTCTAGCAGCTTCCCACCTATATCGCAGGACAGCTTCTTACTGGAGCGTACACATAACTGGGGGCTTCCGGTAGACAGACAATTATGAAAGCGTTTCTTCTGCTCTCAGCTCATTTGGGCCTACAACCGTGATTCTCAACCTGTGGTAATGATGTCCAGGCTCTTACCTGGGTCCAAGAATTCTCACCCGTCTTGCATTTTGCTTCAGTATACACCGGACCCTGCAGACCATCTCCTCCCGCCTTCAGCATAGCTGAAGCTCAGGCCACAGTGGGTTCCCTGGGACCCTGCCATCAAGGACGGTGAGCTGGCAGAAGTGGTGCTAGTTAAAGATTTGGATGTCCCCCGGTCCTGGACTTCTTTGGCTTTGCATGCTGAGATAGTACAACTGTCCTCCTTGACCTGATCATCAAAGTTGGCTTGGGTATAGGACCATCCCTCTGCTGTTTGATGCTGCCTGGCCTGGGACAGAGGTCGAGAAACCTATGGTTAATCAGAGCAGAAGACCACTGCCCTGCATGGAAGGAGGCTGGAGAAATCTCCATCTGGATGCTATTTGTTGAAAATAAGGGTGGCCTTTCCTTCTGGACTAGAGTCGTGTGGAAAATTCAAATGCAAAGGTGTGGTGGCCTATACCTATAATCCTGTCTCTCAGGAGGCAGAGGCAGTTCGATGACAATAACCTGGTGTGCACAGCGAGGTGCATGGTAGCCAGGACTACATAGTGTGAACTTGTCTCAGAAAGAACAAACAGCAATCAGAAAAGGAAAGGATGAAGGTCTGCTTGGGAATTCACAGGCCTGTCTAAACAGACACCAGAGAGCTTGCCGCAGTGCCCAAGCAAAGGAGACAGAGAAGCAGGAGTGGGTGAAGGCAGCTGTGCTCAGTTGCTATAGCTGCCTCTAAACAGAGCCATGTGGGTGCCAACCAGGGCAAAGTGCAGTTAGCCCTGCAGTGTGTGGCTCACACTCACCTACCCTCATGCACGGCTTGTCAGGTGGACACTCAGAGTCCAGTCTATGACCAAGTTCCCTTTGTCAGAACAATAGACTAGGGTGATGATGGATCCTCCTAGAGCTCATGAAGCCCCAGCAGTGGGTGAAGCATTCGTGACACTCAGCTCTATATCTTTGTATCCATTGCTGTCAATTGCATAATTAATGGGGAGATTGTTAACTGATACGACTTTGCCTGATCTGCTTAGAAAAGACAGCAGCATTCTGTAAGGGATCCTGGCATGTCTGCAGAAGGCTGTTTTCCGAATGCTGGTGACCAGAGGGCTCTTTTCCAGATCTGAAAGGAGAATTGGATGTCACCCTACCCGAGTGTGTCCCATGTGCCCTTGTGGTGACAATATTTTCTTGGTCAGTAGACTGACTCCCAAGGTGGGGGGAACTGGCAAAATGAGTAATAAGCTTTGGTTAACCCCAGCTGATAATGGGCCAGGAGAGTTCTAACTTTGGTGTGATGGACCAAGGGATTGTTTCTTGCATTACCCAGAGTTCCCGCCATGAATGGTTAGGAGATAATTAGCTTTGAGTTCTCTCCTCATGCCTACTCACCCCCATTTCTTTTATCAGCCTCTCAGGCTGCCTGTCTTACCTACCTACCAGTGATGCTTCTGGGCATCACACAATACAAAGTTGGTGGAAAAGCTGCTGTGGGTGTCCTTGCTTCCTATTGTAAGAGTTTAGCACCAGGTTCAAATCTGTTCCCTCATCTGGGATTGGGAACTCTTTAACTTATGGGGTGTTTTATGGGAATTGGAAGTTTTAAAATGATTATATAGATTTTAAACTTGCAGCACAAATATTACTTTTTTATTTTTCTCATTATATTAGTTCTCTGAAAAATTTGTACAATGCATTTTGACTGTATTTACTTCCCTACTTTTACCAAATTAAGCCTCTCTTCCCTACCCACCATTTTGTCTGTATCTACCTACCTACATATCTATCTATCTATCTATCTATCATCTCTCTATCTATACCTACATAGCTATCATCTATGTATTATGCATCTATCTATCTATTATTTATCATCTATCTATCATCGTCTGTCTATCATCTATCTATTATCTGTCTGTCTGTCTATCTATCTATCTATCATCTCTCTATCTATACCTACATAGCTATCATCTATGTATTATGTATCTATCTATCTATCTATCTATCTATCTATCTATCTATCTATCTATTATTTATCATCTATCTATTATCGTCTGTCTATCATCTATTATCTGTCTATCTGTCTATCTATCTATTATCTATCATCTATCTATCTACCTATCATCATCTGTCTATCATCTATCTATTATCTATCTATCTATCTATCTATCTATCTATCTATCTATCTATCTACTCATCAAATACTGTTGGTGCTGCCCATGTGCTCTTGCCTGTGTGGGCTTCCCTGGAGCATGGTTAATCTACCAGGGACTGCACTTTTAAAGAAAACTGGCTCTTTCCCTCCCAGTACCTACCAACTGCCAAAAACTCCTTAGGTAGCGGTGGGTCTTTGTCATTTTAGACCACAAAAGTCTGTTTAGAAATTTTATTTTTATACAGTCCTTCAGAACAAGAGACGGAAGTTCCTCTCATCTTCACTGCCATGATTCTTTGTTAGGTGAGATTACTCAGGTCTGTGCAGGCACACTCTGGCAGAAAACACTCGCAGGAATATGGGGGTGAGAGTGCTTGAACACAAGGCCTAAAGGGCAGAGCAAGAACAGAGCTCATAGTATTTGTAGAGATCAGAGAAGTCTAAAACCCATGTTGATGACTCATAAAAAAAATTAAACAAAACTTTCAGTAATAAACTATTAAGAAGCTAAAAAACAAGCAAACAAAAAACCCTTAACACACGAGTTCAGTAGAAAACATGGCTAAGAATTAATGAATCATAAAATGACCAAAACATTCCTGAAACAGAAAAGTTCATAAAGAAAGCTACAAAGAAGAAGTTTCCCAAGAAGATTTAGAAAAGAAAAAAAATGTTCTATTAGTCTGAAGGTTTTAAGGACTGAGAACAAAATATATGCAGGGCTAATATGTGGGAGTTTTCTAGAACTATTGAGAGACCTCAGTCCAGAAATGTAAGAACTATAAGGTATCACAGCATTCAACAAGGGGAATCCACTTGTAGAGGACACTACACTAAGGCAGTGAGAAAAACCGCAGAAAACCTTAAAAGGAACCAGAAAAGGCAGCATCATGGTTGTTTCCTTGAGGTACTGGCCACATACAGTCACCTTTTGGGATCTGTCACCAGAGTAGAAGTCCAAGTCTATTTGTGTTGCTTTCACACACTGGAGACCAGATCAGTGACAAAGAGCTGAAATTCTCACAGTTTTCGGGGTGAAGTCTAAGATCTAAGCTCTAGGAGAGTCAGTGTTTTGGGGAAGGCTATTCTCTGCCTCCAAGGTGGTTCTGTGGGATGTAAGAGAAACAGAGTTCTCACAGGGGAGAACATGGAGGTAGGGAAGGAAAAGCTTCCTGCGTCAGGCCTTAATTCCCGTGAAGCCTACAGGTTAGTATTTCATTAGTGAATTATGTGGGAGGGCCCAGCACATTATGAGCAGTGTTATGTCTGGGCAGGTGGTCCTAGGTGTAGCAGAAAGCAGGCTGAGCAAGCCAGTAGCAGCCTTCTCTATGGCTTCTCCATCAGTTCCTGCTTTGAGTACCCGCCCTGACTTTCTTCCCCAAGTTGCCCTTGGTCATGGTGTTTCACTATAGCAACAGAAACTTTTTATCGCAACATGCATTTGAATGAGTTGGAATTATCCTGTACATGTCTGACTGCAAAGGAGTTAAACTAGAAATCATCAACAAGTAGCTATTGGGAAATCCCAAATTATTTGAAATTTAAACACCACATCTGTAAGTAGTTGTTTTCATGCGGAAATCAGGCCAGGCAAAGGTAAACATGCCTTTAATCCCAGCACTTGGGAGGCAGAGGCAGGTGGATCTCTGTGAGTTTGAGGCCAGCCTGCTCTACCAGAGCGAGTTCCAGGATAGGCTCCAAAGCCACACAGAGACACTGGGAAATAGTTTAAGCCGGATGAGAATGAGAAGACAGCCTATTGGATTTATGGCTACCAGAAAGCTATACGGAGAAATTGCATAGCACTTAATACTTATAACAGGGGCGAGGCGAGGGAATCAAAACCACTAACCTGAGCTTCCACTGGAATAATCAAGTGGAGAAAATTCAACAGGGCCTAAGGACACAAGCCAACATCCTGCCTGAATATGCAAGGTAAGTAACTCACAGAGGGAGATGCTATTCTGACTCTGGGCTCCAGAGCTTTCAGCCCACTCTCTCTGGCCGCGTGGCCTCTGGAGCTTTGGTAAAGCACAGCATTATGGCCAGGAGTGTGTGGCAAAGCCCAGCAGCTCATCTCATGCTGGACACGAGGGAGAGGGGCAGGATAAGAGACAGAAGAAGAGGAGAGTGGGGAGGAGAGGAGAGGAGAGAGAGAGGAGACAGAAAAACACACACGTCAAGCTGTGCCCACCTCAGGGGTAAGCTCCTTTAATTAGGCCTGTTTCCTAAAGTTTCCCTCACCTCCCAGGAGGATAGGAAAAAGGACCAACTGTTGCCCATCGTGGGGTAGTCTACTGAGAGTGTCAGAGCTCTTATGGTCAGGTCACTTTCCAAAGGCCCCCACTCTGTTGACTTGGTGTCAAGGTTTTACACATATGCTCTTGGGGAAGATATTTCATGCCCAAACCATAACAGAAGGTAAACATTTTAAATGCAACAGCAAAGGACACATAATCACTGGAAATAAGTCAACAGAGTGACAAACATCTAGTTAAGTCAATCAAGGAAAAGGTGAGAAAACATTCATTGCCGATCTTGGGACAGAGAGAGGGGACTTCAGAATAGAAATGAAAGGCGTTTATATGATGATAATAGTTTGAAAAGCTATGGCAGTAAATTCTTCAACTTAGATAAAGTGGGCAAATTCATTCCAAGTCACAAATTACCAAAGCTGTCAAAGGGAGAGATAGAAACTTCAAGCACACTTATAGCTTTGAAAAAGACTTGAAAGTGGGGCTGGAACATAGCTCGCTGGTAAAGCGCTGGTCTACCGTGTGTGTGTATGTGCTGGAACATAGCTCGCTGGTAAAGCGCTGGTCTACCGTGTGTGTGTGTGTGTGTGTGTGTGTGTGTGTGTGTGTGTGTGAGGTTTCAGGTTTCATTCCCAGCACTAAAAAGTAAAAACCAAAACCATATTCTGTGTGCATTGCAAGGTGTTTTATTGCTTCCTGTGATTTTTATTTCTTTCCTGCATGTCTCTACAGGAATCATCATCCTCCTGTGGCTTTTCTTTTTAAAATCAGATGCAAGTTGTCTCTTGTCAGTTTTTCTCATTTGCCTGAACCTTGACATGTCTAACCCCCCTCTGTTTGCCCAATAGAGTCCTCAGTGAAAATCCAGTTGAACCTATCAGCTAGAGGCTTCCCCCACAAGATTTAACAAAAATGCTTCCTCTTTTCCAAGCTTCTGATATCAGAAACCTCAAAACTTAACTTTCAACAATGTCTGGGTAAGCCAAAATAGCCAGCATACATTCCTAACAGCCAGACTCCTGGGGCTCTTCAGCAGAGAGCCCCAGACTGTGTGGGCCAGCTAGTAAAATGATGGAGGAGCCCTGTTCTCCTGGAGATTCATCTGTCACAGGTTTTTACGGCCTGAAAGACAGACTAAATATGATAAAAGCGATATACAGCAAGCCAACAGCTAACATCAAATTAAACGGAGAGAAACTCAAAGCAATTCC
>JAQHUG010000093.1:2023891-2039141 GCA_028555095.1 Dicrostonyx torquatus
ACACACACACACACACACACACACACACACACACACACACACACACACCGCGTTGATGAGAACATTATAAAAGCTGAGGATAAAGTTCACCTTCACAGGTAACAAGCCGCAAGCCGGTCTGTGGAAGCTCAGGTGCAAATGCAATAGAGTTCCCCAGTGCCCCTGGCAGAGAGCATTCCTTATCAGCTCCACAAACTGCAGGTGAGTGCCTGGGGATGACCTCTTTGTCCTCAGGTTTTACTTTACACTTCCTTCCTTCCTTCTGCTTTGTTATTACTTGCAAAGGTGTTTTCACTTGATTCTGTGAGCACTAAGAGGGCTAGGGCTTGTGCAGCAGCCCATTTGGGGACAGTGTGTTTGCGTGGTGCCCTCTTAGGGGACAGCCTAGGCTGTCCACAGGAAGGTAAAGCTGTCAGTCTTAATTAACTCTGCCTCTCTCGAACTTGAATGCACCCAGGGCCTCTCCTGACAAGCTTTGCTGGAGCCAGTTCTGTGTCACGACCCTTCATGTCCCCCAAATTCCACTTCCTTGAAGTACTGTACAAAAGCAACTAAAGAAATTTACAAGAGGAAGAAAGACGGGCTTCATTTAATAGAATATTATTGCAGGACATACTCAGTTCTAGCATTCTCAAAGGGTCTGTGTGAGCCATCATGTGTGTGTGCATGCCTATGTTTGTGGGGCACATGTATGCCTACATTTCAGTGCACAACTAAAAATAAGCATTTAAATTTTCTCCATCATAAAAAAACACAAGAAAAATGATCTACTCTATGACATTGGTGGAAGACTCATAGGATGTCACAATTGTCATGCTTGAGCACTCCTACTATCCGTGCAGCCCAGCTTTCGGACTTTGGTAGTGACATGGAGGTATGCTCTGTGGAAAGGCATAAGAATTCACATGGTGTCATCTTTGGTAACATCCTGGGGCTTGCTCGATTTGGGGAGGTGACTTGTCACTGGTCTATGGCAAGAATGCCTGGCTAAGCCCTTCTGTTGATTCATATCCTGAGGAAAAACAATGACTGGGCTCTGAGATCCGGGTTCACTGACCATCAGGTACTGGGTCCATTCCCTGCTTTGCAGAGGGATACTTGTATAATAGAAGCAGCTAGGCCCTAGGAAAGTCGCCTGGGGCTGTGGCAGCCACCCTTTTACTGCCAGGGGACAGGTAAGACACAGCAAAAAGAACCATGTGGGATTCTTGGGCTGGAGAGAGCCTTGGAGTGTGGACTCTCAGATGGAGGGTAGGAGAGGAAGGAGTTGACGTCACTGTAGGGCGCTGTCCCAGAACAAGAACTGTGATTCCCACATTATGTCCAAAAATGTTGCCACTGGGAAGGGAGTCTTAGGGCTACTTTGCCTGGTAAAGGTGGGGGGTGATACAAGGCTGGTGGCTTAGGTCTGAGTTATAGTGGGGCAATGGCGAGGTTCATCTGATTGTGCTGTCATAGCCACGGAGGGGTGAGCCCACACCCTGTCAAACCCTGAGCTCACTTCTAGGACAGAACCCAGCCTGTCTCTTTCTCCCCTAGCCCCAGAGCACTCTAACTGGTCAATACCCAGGGAGGGCATTTGCCATGTCTGAGAGCTGTGTAGCAGATGCGGGATGCCACAGTGGAGTGAGCATCTCCGGTCTTCACTTTCCTCCGGGGAGCTCCTTCCTGAGGATGGCTTTCTCCCACCATTCTGACATAAAGCAGAAACTTATAAATAATCCACAGCATCTCTTCTGCTTCAGCACCCCAGCCCAGCTGGGAAAGGAAAGCAGGGGACACTGACACTTTGACTGCAGCCCGAAAACTTCTCTGGTCCAGGCCCGAGCCACCAAGGCTGAGCAACCTGGGACCCACACCCCCTCAGGGTTTCTGGGTGGTCCTGAGACTGGTCACACCCACAGCCCAGTCCAGTGCTGAGATGCAGCCAGTTTCTCCAGCACACCTGAACTTTACTCCTCATCCTTTGCAGAAGGACCACGGCAGCCCTGGTCTGTTTGCCACTATTCAGGAAGACCCTTGGGATGCATCTCATCGCCAGCTTCTTGGCTATTTTATAGAATGGGGGTTCAAGGTCTTTTTTTTTTCTTCAGTATTTGCTAGTCAGAAAAAGCAAAACGGAACTCTTGGCTGGGTTTGGGATCCCAAGGGCCAGTGTATTCAGGACTGTGATGTTTGTTTGTTTAGGTGACTTCGGGAGCCAGGACCACTAACCCCATGTCCCTTACAGTCTATGCTGGCTCTCTACATTTGGGTAAACAAAGTAAGGCAGTCAGACACCTAACCATCAGGAGCCAAGCAGCACCACTACAGGCATTACAGAGATTGGCAGGACAGTGAGGGGACACGACAGACAACTGCTTCAGAATTCTCCACGTTGTTGGAGCCTCTGAATCACGCGGTTTAAATGTCCCAGCATTTGGCTGTTGTGATTTCCAGTGGCTTAGCTTTGCCACCTAGATCACTCTGCAGAGTGATCGAAATGTCATTAAATCTATAGAGAAATTTAGAGGAAAATCAACACCTTAACTTTGCATTTCCAATCCACAAATGTGTTACATGGCTTCATCCGATAGGTCTTTAATGTCCCTCAGCGGTGCTTGTTATTTTAAATGTGTGGACTTTGCACAAGCGCCATATGTCTTGATGTTATTGGCATTGTTTTAATTTCACTTTCCAATTATTTCATTGCTTGCAAAGGAAGGAATATCAATTTAACAAAGTACACTGGCTTTGTGAATTTGTTAAATTAGAAAATTTTAAAGACTATTTTAGACTTGATGTTAATAAATTACACAAAAATAACGGCAGTTTTACTTGCTTTCCAGCTCCACATTATTTACATATCGGCTTATTTAAATTTGTGTTTTGTCCCAGACAGGCCCTGCAGAATAAGTTTTGGTGGAAGTGGAGAAAGCAAACAACTTTATTTTTGTTCTGACCTGGGAAAAGACATTCGGTATTCCACTACTAATCCTGGATTTTTACCTCCGTCCAATCCATTGAGATGACTCTGGTTTTCTATCTGGAGTTTTGCCCACGCAAGAGTATTTGGTTTGTACTCTGAGCATTCTATAGTGAAAATATTCAAGCACAGAAAGAAAAACAAAGGAAGATGCCGTACAGTGAACAGTCAAGGTTAATTCTTTAGTTTCCAGCCTGTTAGGAGCACATCCACCCCTCATCCAATGACACCATTTAATCACTTAAGTGCGGATGCATCACTAGCAAGTTGAACTTAATATGCATCTGTTTTATTTTGAATAAAGTGCATAAATCTTACTTCTGTGTGCGCATGTGTGTGCAGCTGTACATGCATGTGCAGGTGCACATGTGTGTGCAAGTGAATATGTATACATGTGCATAGGTGTGTGGAGACCAGAGGACAGCCTTGGATGCTGTTCCTCAGGTACAATCCACTTTTTTTTTTTGAGACAGGTTTTCTCACTGGACTGTAGCTCACCAACTGGACCAGGACAGCTGGCCAGCAAGCCCCAGAGATCCTCTTGTTTCTGCCTTCCTATTGCTGGGAACCCATAGCATCATGCCTGGATTTTTAATATGGATTCTGGGGGATTGAACTCAGATCCTTGTGCTTGCAGAGAAAACACTTTGCCAACTGAGCTGTCCCCAGCCCTTACATGTACAAATCTTAAGTGCACCATTTGCAACCTTTCGGCAAACACATTTACATGTGTAATGAGAACACCATCGAGAGTCGGGAGATTGTTAGCACCATGCAAGGTTCCAGTTCCAGGAGACAAATGCCCTGGCCTGTTTCCTCCACAGCTTTCTCTAACCCTTAGCGAAGTCGCATCATAGCATCTCACAGCCTCCTGGGTGTGGCTACACTATTCTGGGGAGAGGTTTTGAGAGGTCTCCTTTAGCTTATCAGTAATTTATTCCTTTCTGTCTATGATCAGTTTTCATTATTTGAGCTGCTAATTTCCTTATTGATTCATCAAGGATTCTTAAATCCTTGTCATCAAAAATGAGGTTCTTTTTTTTTAAAACCAGGGTTACATAAACAGCTTTATTATTGGCTCCTATTTTTGACTTTTAAGAAGTCAAAAATGGTATTTTAAGAAATATATCATAATCATTATGAAAGCCCCTGTTGTTCCCCTTTGTGCTTCCCTAAATACACTTTCCCACCCCCTACATAACCTTATTCTAGACATAGAATTCAGCATTTTTGCAGGCTTAATTAAATATTGAGCCAGACACATCCTCCTCTCACCCTACTTATGTCAGCAGATAACTATTTGCAGTTACAAAGTTAAAAGGTAATAGACATTGGGAATTTTTTAATTCATTTTACATACCAACCTCAGTTCCCCCTCTCCCACCACTTCCGCCCCACACCTCCCATCTAGTCCAGAGAGGGTAAGGCCTTCTATGGGGAGTCAATAAAGCCTGGCATATCAAGTCGAGGCAGGACCAGACCCTTCTGCCCTGTATCAAGACTGAGCATGGTATCCCACCTTAGGCAATAGGCTCTAAAAAGTCATTTCATACACCAGGGAAAAATCCTGGTCCTACTGCCAGAGGCCCCACAAAAAGACCAAGACATACAACTGTCACCCTCTGTTTTCCTATGACTCTCATAGTTTCTGTTGAAAGTCATTCATCTTTTTTTTTTTTAATCCTTGTATCCTTTGAAGGCCACTTGTGGTTTTTCTCTGGCTAATGTCAAGATTCTCTTTGTGTTATCCTTCTTGTGTTTATTAATGTCCTGCCTCCCTCTCTCCATCCATCCATCCATCCTTCCCCCCCCCTTTCTGTCTCTCTCTCTCTTCTTTCTGCAAAGCCCTAGCTGTCCTGGAACTCACTCTGTAGACCAGCATGGCCCAGAACTCACAGACAGATCTGCCTATCTCTGTATCCTCTAGTGCTGGGATTAAAAGTGTGTGATATCATGCCTTATTTATTGATTTTTCTTGAATCTGTGTGTTGATACCATGAAGTTCTTGGAAAAGAACCCCAGCCATTCTTTCCCCAAACAGTTCTTCTCTGCCAGTGTTTCATGTGGATGGGTTGCTCGGGATTTGTCCTTTTTGAGGATTCTCCCTACTTATGCTCTATCTGAGTTTCTTCATCTCTATTTCTTCTGAGATCCAGTTAGGGCGTTTTTATTAACCTTTCAGCTAATTTTATTTTCATATATATTTACTTCATTGGTGAACTTGCCCAGTGGATTATTAATTTCAAGAATGCTCTTATTTGTAGAATGTCTCCTGGGATCTTTCCTATAGATTCTTGTTCTCCATTGAAATTATCTTTATTATAGATTTTTGGGTAATTTTAAAATTATATTTAGAGGAGTTATTTTAAAGTTCTTATTTAATCCATATGATCTGTGGATATGTTTCTACTTTATTTCTATTATCTAATTTTACTTTAATTTTTTTAATTCTTTACATTTCTTGCAAAATCATGGCATATGCTGGATGTACTTCAGAGCTCCCAATTCTGGAAATGCCTTCAGCTCATCCTTTTCAGGTGCATCCTCTCTCCTGACAGGTGACTGGACCACACCATAGCAGCTGGGAACTAGGCAGGTCTGGTAGGGCTGTTGTTATGGCCAGACTTGTCAGGCTTGAGTCATCACTGTTCTGGGGACACTACCCCTCTAGGAATTTAATGAGAACCATCTATGCAGTTTTAGAATCTGGAATCAGTTTTAGTTGACAGGAATTTTGCAAGCATCTGACTGCCTCTCAGTTTCTGCCACCCAGCACGCTCCAGGCCGCTCCTTGCTACCCAGTTGCTGCATGGGGTTTCCCCTTAAGTGTCTTGGCATTACAAGATGCTTTGTTTACTTTTTGACTCAACCCTGAGGTTTTAGCTTGTTTGCATTGCTTTTGTTGCTCTCTAAATTATTGGAAAGCATGGTTTTTGTCATTTGCTATGCTGTTTTCCAAGATTCTACAGTGATTTATTCTCTGTTAATATCCATAACATCTTACTTAGAAATGAAAGTCTCACTGATTGTTAAGACTGCACCTTTATTATGAGAAATGCCCCTTGAATAGAAGTGGTACTGGATTATGATGGGGACCACTAAGCAAAGACACGACATAAGAGAGGAACAGGCTAGGGCATCTACCCATCTGTCTATAGAAAACTGTAGAAATGCACTCTGTAACTATAGATCACTGATTGACCCCTCCACATCACCCAGTCTGCCCCATCCTAGGGCATTGCCTGGTTCTCTTTGATCACCTGCAACTGTGAGTGCAGGCTGCCTTGGCGTGTCAGGGGGAGCTCTGAGCAGGAAGACCGGTTCATTGACTGGGAAATGGGGCATTATAAAGGTCTCTTTGCTGCATTCTGCTGGGTTCTTTATTCAGAATGTTTCTAAGCATGGGCTCTCAGCCTATGCTTCTGTTCCATCCTTACAACTACAACCTACAGGGTGGTAGTGGCTATGTTGTCTCTACCCAGAAGTGCTGCTACCCATCTCCTATGGGTACCCATTAGCTATGACCCACACACCATGCTTTAGATGAGTCAGGAAAAGGCAAGATGGATGCTGATGCTGCATAGTCTCGCTGGGCTGGTGTGGAGGGGAAGATCTGTTCCAGGTGCTGGTATCCCAGTGACACCTGAGAAAGACAAAGGGAAAAGCTCCCAGGGAGGCATTGGTTTGCCTGTGAACTCGACAGCAGTGCAGTGGGGGCATTTCCTTGTTATCTGCCCAGGAAGAGCCATCAATCTCCTTGGGCATGCAGCATCTCTGTTTAATAGATGATAGAGTGTCTCCAAAAGGCTGGTCTTGCTCTTTGTTAAAAAATGACATATAATGGGCCTGGACTTATCAGTGTCTCTAAATGCATTCTCTGTGCTCTGTCTCCACAGGGAGGGGGCAGATTTCGTCAATGTTAATGACTATGTGCAGGATTGACTTTGAACTTGGTATAATTTAATCCATCAATTTAACATTCGATGAATATGTAAAGGAAGCCACTCTGTGGATGAAAAGCAGAAGGGACAATCTTATTAATTTGAAATGGACTTGAGGAACAACATCTGCCAGGGTCTATGCTGGGTATCCAGGAAGCGTCCTGAGTCCTGAAGCAGCTGAAAGCAGTCTGGAGCCATTCCAGAACCCCTGCAGAGGCAGCTCCAACTGCCTGAGAGTGGTGGAAGGTGGCTGACTGGCCCAGCTGCAGAGACTGAGAACGCTCTGGCCAAGTTACCCTGATGCTGAGCTTCCAGTCAGAAGGCCAAGCCCTAAGGAGAATCCTGGGCACAGGATTGAAGTAGGACTCTTAAAGTGACCCTGGGCTGGATGACCCACTGACTCTAGACTTCTTTGATCTAATAGCCTGTCGGTACCTGTGCAGAGAGACTGCATAACATAGGTGTGGAGAGACAGAGAGCCTAGTGAAGTCTGGTAGCAGCTGGAAAATGTGGAGAATCCTTCCATTTCCACGCAACCATCCTGGATGTCAAGAGAGGTCAGAAAGAGCATGAGGCCTGGTTTGCAGGTGGAGGCCTGGTTTCAGCGTGGTTGGAAGTTCAGTTGTGTGCAGGGCCTGTTGGTTTTCATTACCTGAGCATTGCCTTGTCCCAGATTTGCCCCTTTGTGGGAGGAGTGGGAACTGTCTGCTTTCCCAGTTTGCTTCACACACCTAATCTCCTTATTGCTTGCCAGCCTCTCAGTGCTGGGGGAGAAACAGGGCAGACACTTTTGCTCTTTGGGAAGCGTTTCTGATTCAAGCGGTCTGTCACCCAGGCCTCATCATCTCTCTTACATATATCCCAAAGAGTCAGTTCTTTATTCTGAGGTGACTTTGAGTATGATCTAGAAACCCAGCTTGCTCTAGGATCCTAACATGCAGTACCATCTCGTGCAGTGATACTCAGGCTACAGTGAGTATCCCTTCAAGGAAAAATCAGCTTTTGTGCCTGAACTTGGAAGTATGAGGACTTCCAAGTCCTCAAAGGGGGCCTTAGGATCCCTAGAAGGAAGAGACACCTTAGATGTAAACCAGTGACTAGATCAGTAGGTGCACTCCCAGCTTCCTGTAGTTTTATCAAACATGGACCCAATACTGCACTAGCGACCACAGTGACACACTTAAATTGTCTTGCAGTTATTACTAATACTTGGTGTTAGCTCTGCTACTTCTGGAGTAAACTACCTTCCTGTCTTTTCTACCCAGCATTGACAAGCACTGACATTGTTACCTTTGGCAAAGGGATATGGGAGAGGGTTAGGGAAGACTGGACAGGAAGCTCTATTTCCTCCCTTCTCGGCCGTAAAATCTGCAGCAGAGTTCTCTTAGACATACTACTCTGCTTCTGTAGAGATAACAAGAATAAACTAAGTCATGCCTCTCTCTATGTATCTCAGGCTGGCTCCTCATCACCCTCCTGACTACTTAGATAACAGGTGTGGAACTATATCCAGTGTGTCAGACCACTTAAATTTCCATACCAAAAAAATGAGAAAATACTTGCCATATTTGGACGAAAATTCTATACCTAACCAAACTATCATGTAGATATAAGAAAAGAATGAAGACATTTCTATTGAGTGTGGTTTCGAAATTTCCACTCTTAACTAGCTGCTTCAGGGTAAGTACCACGAGAAAGAAGGTGTGGATTTAGTAGACAAGAGACCCAACTAGGAGGGTAGGGTCCTAGTCTGGAGGAGGTGAGGACTGACCCCAGGGTAAATATATATTCAGTGTAAATGGTCAAAAATGGTTCAGGTAGGGACACTGAGAACCTTGGTGCTACTGATATGTTCATATCCTGTGGACAGCAGGCCCAGCAAAGCCAAGGCAAATGCTGTGAAGCCATCCCTCAAGGCCCTTCTGGATATGTTCATGTCATTCTATGAAGAGCCTGGGAGAGACACACAGGATACCTGGTTCTCAATGCCTTAGCTTATGTTAGAGGTCCATGGATGCTTGTTCAATTTATAAATTCCACACACATTGTTTTAAAGACATCTGTTTATCAGGAAACCCTAAACCCCACTGCCCTAGATATGCAGAAGTGAAGTGAACTAGGAGCCTCTTCCTTGCTGGTGGGAACCCAAGGGCAGTTAACAAGGGAATGAGGCCAGTCTTCTAGAGGGCTTCAGATTTCAGTCACAAGGGCCAAAATCCTTCTACATGAGCCTTCACCAGATCAAGAAAGGCCTCTTGATCCTCGCTTACCTCATGGACATGAGGTGCCAAGAGAAAAAATAATTTTTTTCATACTTTCTCTCAGGAAGGTGGCATTCATTCCTGGTCAGTGAGGTTGAGCCACATGTCAGGTTGTGTGTTCCAATCACTTGCTCCATGTACAGCTCTGGAAAGTTTCAGATCATGTCCCTGTCATGGACCTAATAAGGATTGTCGGTTGCCCCCCAGCCTTCTTGTTTGTTTCAGAGCTAGTGATGTTTTTAATCTTAACATGTAAGCGCAGCTGTTTGTCACCTAAGGACACGTTAATGCTGCTTAATCCTTGTCAGTAAAGTTTTCTTCCCCAGAGTGGGACTAAGAAACGGGTTTGCTGAGGCTGGCTCTGCACTGTGCACCGTCTTCCAGTAATGGGCTGTGTGTAGATACTGCTTTGCTTCTTACCCAGAGGCATGTATCTGAAAAATCAAATGCCGCTTGGTCAATTAGGAGACATTATAGAAGGCTGCAAGGAGCACCCCTCGGGAATTGGGCCTCACAGGTATTGGGGACACTGGTTTTAATTGACACAGTTGTAATACAAGTATGGCAGAGAGTAATGCCAGACTGATCTGTACAAAATTGTGTGGGCGCCTCGTTGCCAGCTGGGGTAGCACGCAGAGGCAAAGTGCTTACACAGGGTCCCAGAACGGAAGCCATGGGGAGACTTCATTCATAGAGGGATTCTGTAGGGTCCCAGAACGGAAGCCATGGGGGAGACTTCATTCATAGAGGGATTCTGTAGGGTCCCAGAACGGAAGCCATGGGGGAGACTTCTGGTCATATAGGTGCTGATCACCCACAGACTCAGGTTATCCAACCGATCACAGCAGTCCAAGTGGCCTGACTCAAATGCCACTGTTCTATAGGTGTATCAGCCTAGGGCCTTAAGACATATAAGAACCCTCTGTTCCCCAATAGGGCTGTGGCAAATGGTTCTTTCTTATTTCACCCAGTTTCAGCTCATAAAATGAAGTCCAGCAGTCTGTTGAGTTTGTATCACCCTGACTCCCTGGGTGACTTGTATAGTCGGGGAGAGACATTAGCCTCACCATCTCAGCCCCAAGTGATGGATATGAACCACACGAAAACCACACTGGCAGAGGCTCAGAGGAACACTGGCTGGCAAAGTGGACAGACATGATGGATTCCCAGAGACTCTGCCAGCTGAATCTCCAGGTGTGAGAGACCAGTGCAAAGAAGTGAACACTCATCCTGTGCACTCCAGGATGCAGTGGCTCGGCCATCAGGGGTAGTACTCCTTACCTCTCTGCCACTCTCTCTCCTTGGGGAGCAGGCTTGGTCCAGGAAAATGTGGTAGGGAATATTATTTACCCCATTTACTGAAGAAAAAAAAAAGAAGACGCACTGCATGGAGAGAAATGGTGGGGCATCTCTTTATAAAATAAATTTATTCAAGGACTAGAGCTTGCAGCCAAAGGTTTCAGGTGCCCAATTCATACTTTTTACCACCATTTTCTATGTTCTGCTTATGCAGGTGGAGATGTGTGTTACTGTACATGTGTGGTATGCATGGTGTGAAAGTGTGTGCATCAAATGTGCAATGTAAGAGGTGCCCATGTGGGGAGTATGTTGTATATATGAGGCATGCCAGTGTGTTGCATGTCTCTGTGTGTGCTTGTATGTGTGCATATAGGTGTGCGTAACTAGTCATTGTTGTGTGTGCTATGTATGCTATACATGTTGTGCTTGTATGTGTGGTATTGGGAGGGGATAAGAGTCAAGGGGACCTCACCACTCAATCATAAGTGACAACTCAACTTTGTAGTCTCCAGGGAAGATAGATTTGTACATGCCTAGCTGGGTCCCTATCCAGGTCCTAACCACCTGGATAGCTGAAGTATAACAGTGTGATTGATGACAAGGGATGAGCAGGGCTTTTGTTGAGTACCTCAGGCATGAAATTCAAACTCCACCGCTACTCCCAGCTCCCCTTCTGCTGTTATGATTGCTAATCCTGTTCTCCTCAGGAGACCGAAGATCAAGCTAATCATCTTATCAGGGTGGATTCCATCAGGAGGAGAGAGCAAGCTATGCTGAACTGCTGGCATCCAGCCCCAAGTCAGAGCTAGCCCCTAGCCAGAGCCCCATCCTGAGCAGGGGACCTGGGGTCTCTGACAGAGTGAGGAGAGTGTGCCAGCCCTGTATCTCTCAAAGTCAGGTGAGTGACCAGCACTCCAGCTCTTCTTGTCTGGGGACCCACAGGGAAACTGAGGAGAGACTTCTTGCCCCTGTATACTGAACTCTCAGGAGCAGCCTAGGCCAGGGCACTTCAACTTCTAGAAAATTCTTGTAACATGGGGGCCTGCTTGTTGGGGTTTCTGTCCCACCTGGTACCCCACAGCTGGTAAGCCTCAAAGAAAATCACACAGAGAGTCTACATTAGGTTATAAACTCATTGGCCCATTAGCTCAGTCTTCTTACTAGCTCTTGTAACTTATATTAACCCATTGTTATTATCTATGTTAGCCACATGGCAGGTACCTTTCTCAGTGGGGCAGCTTACATCCTGCTTCTTAGATGGACTGTGTAGGAATGTGGGATGAGCTTCCTTCTTCCCAGAATTCTTCTCATCTTTACTCCTGTCTGATTTTCCCGCCTATACTTCCTGCCTGGCCAATCAGCATTTATTTAAAACATGATTGACAGAATACAGAATTGTCCCCCACCAAATTCTCTTGAAGATTCCCTTATTCGTTTCAGGTGCTCATCTGCCACATTTGTTAACAGAGACCACTCTGTTCACCCCCGTGAGAATTCCATGTGGAGTGGCCATGAACTCGTGGATCCTCAGAGTATGGGGAGCTTCTCTCCCAGAAACCTTCATAGAGAATTTTACCCACCCTGGTAGCTCTCTGTTCATATAGGCCACCCCCCCACTCGACATGCTTTTATCATTTCTTGCTAAGCTGCAACCAGAATACCTTGTTATTGAATGACAGGTGAGACAGAGTGTTAAAGATGACAAGCGATGGGGGTCATCCCAATGCAGAACTAAACACAGTGCTCTCATTATGCCTCTAGCCACATGCATGGCCGTTGTACCACAGTGGTATATCTGATAAAAAAATGGATGTCAAGCTGATCATGCTTATACAGAGGACACATGTTGGCCTTGGATGTCAAGGGCAGCTTACCTCTGACATCTTTGGACTTAATCTAGCAGAGATTTTCTTTAAGTAGTGTTGATAACGAATTAATGTTACACCCTATTGCTCTCAACCAACTAACATCAATAACCATCTCACCGTGCTAGAGAGAAGGTGAGGGAGTTGATGTGAAGGCAAATCTAGGTTGAATAAGTCTCCTCGAGTGGTGAGTTAGTTTGCATAGCGTCTGGTGGAGGCATCTTGTGACTAGCGATGATGAGTCCCCATCTTAATAGCTCTGTGAGAAAGCCAGTGAACACAGCCCTTGCTATATCCATGAGATGACCGATAGCACCTCCTGCTAAATGCGGAAACACAAAAAAGTTCATACCAGAAAGATGGAAAGGTCTATGATAAGGCTGTTGCCGGGGTGACTCGATGGGCTTGACCTCGATACTGGAAATGGGACGCTCCTGTGAATTTAAAACCAGAGGCTAGCATTCATGCCTGTGCTCTAAATGTTGAAACTTGGGAACTCTAAAAGGTCTCAGTTTGTTCATGATAGAAACAAAGGGGAAGCTTTGCCAGAGAAAGCACCTATACTCAGGCCTTAAATAAGTTTCCCAAGAAGTCTGCCCATCATTAGACAACAGTCTATATCTGGGAAACACACAGAAAATAAGGTTCTATCTTGAAGAACCAGCACCATGAGATGAACAAGGGAGTCCAGATACCAGAAGAGTCAGATATGTAAGGCTAGTGTGTATAAGTAAGCACAAAAGGAACTACAATTATTAAAGCAGCAAATGATCTTAAAAAATAATTTTTAAATCAGCAGATGGCTGCTACCAATACTGGTTTTAAAAGATCTAGATAAATTTTTACCTGGGACAATCAGCGGCTCTTCTAGAGCACCTAGAGTTGATTCCCAGTACCCACATGATGGCTTACAACCAGTCTGTAACTCCAATGTCAGGGGGATCATAAACCCGTTTCTGGCTTCTGTAAATGCCAGAAGTAAGCAATGCAGTCCTATATGAAGGCAAAAGTCCTAAACACATAAATAAACAATGATGAAAACAGTAATTTGAATCCGGATGCAGAGAGAGCAAGTGAGGTGCAGCTGGATTGCAGTGTTAAGAGCTGGGCTAAGAGTCTGTGCAGCTGAAAGCTATTAAGCCTGCAGGATGGTGCACCAAGGAGAGAGGAATACACAGTACAAAGATGTCTGAGGCCCACAGGAGGCCTGTGAGTGCTCCATTGAGCACCGAGGGGCATGCCTCTGGGAAGTCTGAGCTCAGGGGAGCCTCTAGAGAGGATGCAGTCAAAAGACATCTGTTGCTTTCTCATGGCTGGGCATATTGCCTGCTTTCTGAGGCAGAGCTGAGCACCCCAAGATCTATGGAGAAGTAGGAAGAGCACATAGAAACATTGCCTGTCAGCACAACACAAGTCTTGCCAAATACATCCCTTCGAACAATTAATTAAAAATATTCTTCAACAATTTCACACATGTGTATAATGTATATTGATCATATTCATCTTCCAATACTATCTTCTATCTCCCTCCCATTCCCATGGACCTTTTCCTTTTCATCCCAACAAATACCCTTCTATTTTCATGAAGCCACTGAATATAACTAGATTTTCTTGTGGGAACATGGGGTGAGGTTATTTAACCAAAGATAGGGTATTTACCATTGGCTATAGCAGTGAAGAATAATGACTTCCCCTCTCCCATCAACCATCAACTGAAATAGCTACTCTGCTAGGGTTGGGGTGTCATGAGTCCCCCTCCTGTCCACAATAGAATGTTGATTGACTCTATCTTATTCAGGTAACCATAGGTGCTATAAGTTCCTGAGTATAACAGTCATGTCATGTCCAGAAGACAGCATTTCACAACACTGCCCCTACACCCAGCTCTTACATTCTTTCTGTTTCCTCTTCCGTAATGCCCCTGAACCTTTTGAGGGGCAGAGGAATGCTAGAAATAACTCATTATGCATGATCATTCAACAGTCACTCATTCTTAGCACTTTGTCCAATTATGAGCCGCTGCATTAATTTTTGTTCACTGAAAAACAGACTTCTCTGACTGACACTAGGAGCAACACTAGTCTGTGGATATAATCATAAATATATAAAAGATAGTATAACAATGTAACCACTTAGCAATCAACAATGGTAGGATCCCTTCTAGGGCCTATGACCTCATAATGGACTTTTGGCCAGGTTTATAGCACTAATCATGAGTTCCCTTCTAGGGATCAGGTCTCAAGGACAATCAAAATAACAGTTGTGTCTTGAGGTAGAGGGGAGGGGCTTGGTCCTGCCTCAGCTTGATGTGCTAGGCTCTGTTGACTCCCCATAGGAGGCCTTACCCTTTCTGAGGAGTGGATGTGGGGTGGGAGTAGAGTGGTGGGCGTGGAGCAGGAGGAGGGGAGGGAGGGGTAACTGTGGTTGATATGTAAAACGAATAAAAAATTTAAAATAAAAAACAGGGCCCCCAAAACTTGCCTACAGAAGTCATGTGGTTTGTTTTATTTTCTAATGTGGTGAATTATATTGCTGGATTTTTAATGTTGAACTATCTTATCTACAGAAATGTAAGCTTAGTCATGACACAATATCCTTTCTCTGTATATGCATTCAAAATACTAAATTGTTTTTAGAATGTTTACTCATGTTAGTAAAAAGAATCTGCTCCTATATTTTTATTTTCTTCTGAGACATTGTGTAGGTGTAGTTTTTATTACCACAATGATTCTAACTTTATAATATGAGTTGGACTGAAGTTTCTCTCTTACTCAGTTTTAAATGAGTTTTAGAAACGAATCTAATTTCCTCTTTAAAGATTAGGTAGAGGGGCTGGAGAGATGGCTCAGTGGTTAAGAGCATTGCCTGCTCTTCCAAAGGTCCTGAGTTCAATTCCCGGCAACCACATGGTGGCTCACA
>JAQHUG010000093.1:2042475-2091096 GCA_028555095.1 Dicrostonyx torquatus
GTTCACATGGGGAAGAGCAATGCCTTCCACTTAGGGACCACATTCACAAGCATCCCTATTAGGCTGCCCTCAGTCTGTCTCTTGGGTCCACATGCCTCTGCCCCTCTGACATGCCTAGGCTGCCTCCAACCTCCATATACCCTTTCTTTTCTTCCTTCCTTCCTTCCTTCCTTCCTTCCTTCCTTCCTTCCTTCCTTCTTTCCTTTCAGAGACAGGGTTCCTCTGTGTAGCTTTGAAGCCTATTCTGGAACTCACTCTGTAGACCAGGTTGGGCTTGAACTCACAGAGATCTGCCTGCCTCTGACTCCTGAGTGCTGGGATTAAAGGCATGAGCCACCACCACCTGGCTGCCATGTACCCTTTCTAGGTCACCTTTGTGAGTTCCAAATTGAGAGGTCCAAACTGAGTATGTAACCCCCAGGCTGTCTCTCTGTGTGCTTAGAGTGACAAGTTTACCACTGAAAGTGCTCAGGTAGAGAGCATGCAGCCAGCGTCCACTCATGCTTGAGACAAAGGTGCTGTCTCTGGAATAGAAGCATCTTCGAGTCCTGAGATTTTAATTCTGGTTGTTTTCAGCAGCCTGCTCACTTAGCTTAACCAAACACATTAAACTAACTAGTCAGGAGCTCTTCCCAGAGTCTTGCCCGATCTCTGTTGCCCGATTTCAGTTGCCTGTCTCTGTTGCCCTATCTCTGTTGCCAGATCACTGTTCCCCGATCTCTGTTGCCCAACACTGCTGCCAGAGTACATCCAGTTTGTGTGTAGATCATCCTCGCTTCCCCACTGTCTGTGTAGAGGTCCCGCACCTGATTGAAAGAACTTGAGGGATAGATGAAGCCTTCGTCTTCTTCTTTGTGTTTCTCCCACCCACTTCTGTGCATTCACATTGGAGCCCCACAGGAGATAGGTAAGATACAGGAGAGTCTACAGGGATGAGGAAGGGGAAGCAAGGGGCATAGTTGCACAGCAACCCCTGGGCAGCCAGGAGAAGCCGCTGTTCCCAAGTCCTTTGCCACTCCTTCTTGGAGGGCAGGTGTTTGGGGGCAATGATATGAAACCTGACTTCCTTCTCCATTACTTTCCTGCCATTTCTAATAAGCTATATTTTAATTTAAAACGGCAATTTGCAGTGCAATTCATTTACAGCAACACAATCCATCGTGATCACGGGGCCATAAATTTGTGTTTTAAGTAATTTTTAATGCTTGTAATGGCCGGGTCTCTGAAGTGTGGAAATAGCTAACATTTTTCACCTTGTGCAGTCAAGGAAAAAAAAAATCTCTGCTCTTTAATTACATAACCACCAAAGACAGCATAGGCTGAGCAGGGCAGTTATAATTGCACAGTAAGAAATGGTTTGCCTAAGAATGCTGCAAAGCTTTGAATGTAAACACAGAAATGCCAGAGTCTCGAAGGTGAGGCTTGTAGCAGAAATATTCAGATTGCAAAATCAAGTCAAATTGATTAAAAGGGAATTAGGAAGGCAGCTTTCTAGAGGGAATGGGACTTTTCCTTCTAGCCCAAAAGACAGACTTTGAAACCGGGGAAGAGGACAAGGATTTTGTAAGCCTGGGCAGTGCTGCTGTGTTCTGAGCCTCGTCTAACTCGGGTCTAGCTGCAGCAACCAACGGAAAGCAGCAACTTTAGTGGTCCTCTCTGCCCTCCCTTGTCTGCTTTCCTTGTGGATCCTTTTCTCCTTGAATAAAGCTCCAAGGGCTTAGGCCCTCTGCTCCCAGGTAGTTGACACCTCTTATCATATGGCTGACTGGTTTGCGTAAGAATTCCTGGTTCCCTTAGCCAACAGAGCAATGGAGGATGGGAGCATAACTTCTTAAACTGAGCTCCGGAAGCTAGAAAGTGCAAAAAGTTTCTGAAATCAAAGCCAAAAATTAATTCACAATCAACTGCCCAATGACTCTGTGATGTTTTTGGTGGGGCTCAACTGTAGAAGGAATGTGAATATTGAAGACATGTCTATCCCTCTGCATATGGCAGAGGATTAAGGCAGATGTGACCTGGCTGTTACGAAGGGATGAATAGGTGAGAGGCCTTGGCCTCGTGTGTAAGGCCTGACTAAGCCTCCGTCTTAGGTGGGAGTCCAACCCTCTCAAGTCCGAGGGAGATGCAGAGAGACACTATGCCTAGATCCAGCAGGTCACTAAAGAGGGGCAGAGACACAGGCTGGTTCTGTGGTGAAGAGGCCTTGTGTTGTGGTCTCAGCACAGGGAGTATGAAAGATGGGAAGAATGTACCCCCTGCCTCCGTAGTTTGAACAAGACCCTCTCCTTCATCTCAGAAATCTGTAGCTAGGTGAGCAACTGCTGTCTCCTGGGTGACCTTGCCTGTGTTGGAACACTGTGAGCATGGGGACCTACAGTAAGAGCCACTTCAGGATCCTGGTATTCTCCAAGTGTCTTCAGGGCAGAATGGGAGTCTGATGTCCTTGCTGTCTCATTCACCCTCCCCTGATTCCTGATCTATGCTTGCTGAGCACACAGCCTGGTTGGTATGGTGCAGAGCTAAGCAGAAATACTATGAATGGAAGCTATTAAAACCACGAAGACACACAACTGCCAGGAACAGCAACAGAGGCTTCTGTGTTCCTAGCCCCTGCTTGGTCTGTACAAGAACCACTGGAAATATAGCTATTCTAGAAATGGTAGCTGCCAATAGAATGGTGACAGGCCAGTTCTCTTGAAGGTCTCAATGGAGTGACCATTGCTCTGTTGGAAATGGGATAGTAGGTGATTCTGAGAGCATCTTTTGTTTAATAAAAGCATCTGGGCTGACTGATGCACCCTGGGAAGACCAGGGCCATTTTGTGCTCCTGCTCACTGGCCGCTCCATCCTTCCATTTTTCACTGATCTATGTGGCATGAAAATAAAGAATGCATACAAAACATAAAGGCTGAGAAAATGTGTGTCAGGGAGAAGCAGCCTGTGCGGGACACCCCCTTATCTGCATGTGCAGGTCGGCTAGATCCATCAAAGCAGACTCAGCCCAAGTCCAGGCTGCAGGCTGCTGGAGGCTGGAGGAGAGGCAGGCGGGTGGAGGACACCACAGGTTTTGTAGCCAAGTGCATCCGCGTTCCGTTTAGAAATTTCCATAAGGGGCAGGGGCAGAGGCTCTGTAATAATTTTAAGGACATTTCCCAAATGTTTATTTAGATAAAAGATGGATAACAGTAAGTCTCCAGAACCTACGGCCCGATAACTAGGTTTTATTAATGACCTGCCATATGCCAGGGCTGGATAATTAAAGTTTTCCCCCCAAAGGAAGAGAGTGGACAAATTTATTTGATGCTTTGATAACCAGAGACACTGGTTGAAAACTATTGATATAATCGGAGCTCATTCGATTTGCTCAGGACAGCCGTTCCTATCAGCTAATTTCACCTGTGAATAGTTAATTGTCCTCCGAATGCATATGGGTGAGCCATTAATAAAATTTGACTATGTCATAGTTTCTTTGTCACCCAGGTACCTTTTATCTCCTGGATCTCTTTCTTAGTCTTTCTTCCTTTAAAAAATGCATTCCTTCCCATTTTCTTTTTTTTAAAAAAATGACTTTAAGGAAGATAGATGTGGGCTGTGGGATTCTGCAGCTATGCTACCCATGTGCAGAATAAGTCCAGAATTAACCCAGGACAGGTAGGAATGCTGGGACACTGCTGCCCAGGCTTCTCCAGGGAGGCTGCTGTCTTCTGACCACACCTGTGTGCCTGTGGACTAGTGATCACATGAGTATCAGAGACAGCCAGCTCCTACAGCTGAGGAGTTGGGGGCTGAAACAGTTCAAGGTGTGTGTGTGTGTGTGTGTGTGTGTGTGTGTGTGTGTGTGTGTGTGTGTGTGTGTAGACATTGTTATCTGTGAACATACCCCAACAGAACAGGGTCTACTTCTGTTCTCATGGAGTTCCTGACCCCAAGCGGGTTAGTAATTCCTGATTTGCATTTTTCTCAGCCTTAAGATGTCCTGACATCTACTTTAGTGATGGGGTGAGGCTTAAATGCAATGGCTCTAAGAGGCTCTTAGAAGATCTCCCAGGACAGGAAGGCACCCTAAAACGTGTCCTGGTTGTTCCCCAGACCACCTGGTGGTGGTGTGTCTACACTAAATGCAGTATCTGTTCTCTCTGTTTTCATAGAATGGAAACTTCTCTAGCAGCAACCTCAGATAACATTTAGGGAGCTGCGTGTCTTCTGGGGTGGTGGTTATCCTGAGCTCTGGATATACATAGAACCGCCCCTCCAGTCTTAGATATATAGGTGTGTTTGAAAGATTGGGTGGGCACAGCCAGATTGGAAGGATAGTTATCCAGATGTCAAAAGGTTGAAGCCAGGTTCAGGGTACACTGTTCCCTGGAATATGGAAGACTCTGGGCCAAAGTGAGCTAGGTAGACTGGAGGGACCTCCATAGAGACTGTGCATCCTCATCTGCCGGATGTGATGCTTTGCAGAGCAGAAGTTTTGATTTTTTTTTTTTTTTTTTGGTTTTTTCGAGACAGGGTTTCTCTGTAGCTTTTGGAGCCTGTAGAAGTTTTGATTTTTATAAAGTTCATCCTGTCAATTATTTCTTTCATAATTAATGCCCATATTGTTGTATTCAAACAGTTATTGCCAAAGCACTGCCCATTAGATTTCCCTCTGTGCTGTAATTTAGGGGTCTTGTGGCTTTGCACTCTATACAGATGATGCAATTTGAACTGCTTTTGCGAAGTGTGTAAAGTCTTCGCCCGTGAACAGCTAGTGTTCCAGCACCTTTTGTTGAGGAAACTACCTTTCCTCCACTGAGGTTTTGCTCCTCTGTGAAAGAGGAGCAAGTTTGTGTTGGTTTATTTCTGGGCCTCTCTGCTCTCTGTTCAGTTGTCCTAATTATTTGTGCTTTCATAGTGCCACGCCCCCATAATTACTATCGTATGGCAATGGCCCTGGGACCATTCTCCTATATGTAGTTGGTTGTTCTGGGGTTGTTGCCCCTCCTTACAAACTGGAGGAGCCAGTTATTGGTAGCCATAAAATAATCTGAATGTGATTGCCTTGAACCTATCAAACAAGTCTGAAAGAACTGGTATATCACCAATGTTGTATCTCCCTGCTTACAAAGATGGGCTGCCTTTTTATTTTTGTTGTTCTTTGATGTCTCAGTGAAGTCATCCAGACTGCCAGTGTGGGTGGTCCACACATCTGCTCATGCAGGACTGGACTGGGATTCAGTGACTGACGTGCTAGACTATGCAGGGAAGGCGATGGCAGAACAGAAGCCGCCTGCAGAACAGCATGCTCAGGATGCATTTCCTGATGAGTTTTACTTTTTATTCCATTTGTTTTCGTATTTCTTATGTTTTTTTTCTTGACTACAGTTTGAGGCACAAATTGTTTTCCAACACTGAAAAAAAGGGTAGAATTTACCAGTAAAACCACATATTCCTGATGCTTTCTATTTGGAAATTCATTGCCTATTAATCCAATTTCCTTAATATATTTTAAACCTGTTCAGATCATCTATTATTTATGTGACTTTTGAATGATTGTATCTTTCAATCAATTATCCGGTTTCAACTAGATACTGTAGATACAAAGTTATTAAAAAAGATTCCATTATTATTCTATTATGTCCATGAAGTCTGCTGTGATGTCTCTTTTGCTCTGGTGTTCACTCTTCCTTTACTCTTGGCTACTCTGGCTAGAGTCTTATCAGTTCATTAAATTTTCCACATAACTTTTTACTCTGTTAATTTTATCTTTTTCAATTTTATTGATTTTTGCCTTAATTTTATTATTTGTTTCAACTATTTTAGATTTTATTATTTTTTAATGATTTTCCCAAGGTTCATGTTTTTAGTACTGAGTTTGGGTCTTTGTTTTATAAAATATACATTAACTACTGTAATTTTCATTAAACACTGCTTTTGCTCATTCTATAAACTTTGGTAATTTCATTTTTTATTTTTATTATAATTAAAATCTTTAGTTAAAGTTCATTTGATATTTCTCTTTTGATTTGTGTGCTATTTATAAGCATAAGGTTTCGTTTCCAAGTATTTGGGGTATTTTGCAAATAGATCTCTGTTTTTATTTCTAGTTAAAGTTTATTTTAGTCTGGGAGAAGATACTAAACATTTCTATTCTTTAAAAAGCAGTTGCAGAAGCATTTTATGCACCAGACTGTGGTCCACTTTAGAGAATGTTCCATGTGAGTTGGAAAAGGTTGTGTGTTCTGCTGTTTGGGAAGTTGTGCACAGAAACCCACTAGATGCAGGCGGTTTTCTAGATTTTCCTAAATGTTTTCATGATGACATTTCTGTGTATTGTCAAGGACTGACAAGGTTAACGTTAACTTCATGGACCACTGAGGACTTTCCTTGCTCTGAAGTCTGCCCCCTCTGATGATGGTGATGACACTTCCATCTTCTTATTAGTGTTAAGTGTGGCACATTTTCCCATTCTTCCAGTTTGTAGGATTTTATGTTTTAAAAAGTGGATTTTTAAAATTACAAACAATTGGGTCTTATTTTTTATTCATGTTCAGATTTCTCACGTTTGAGGCCATTACTGACGTGATTGGCTCCGTGTCTACTGCATGTGTTGCCTTCGTATCTTTGCTTTCACTCATACTTTGTCTTTCATGTTTTTTCCTGATTTTTACATTTTCACTTGGGTGTTTTTATTCTCTATTCTTTCCCTATCATATCAATTGTAATTATATTTTTTACTGTTTTAGTGGCTTTTCCAGAGTTAAAAATACACATGTACAACATTATTTTAAATTGAAGTCCATTTTCTAACAACACCGTTCTGCCTCACAGGCAATGCGAGTCTCCCATAATAGAAAACAGCACTGTTACTTCTTCCCTATCCTTGCTGCCACAAATTTCTTATAATGCAAACCCATAACTGTGCTTTTAAGCATACATATTCGGATACATGGCTGGTGTTAATTTGAACAAACATTTTCTTAGGGCGGATCAACAAGTAACAGACTTCCTCTGTTTGCTTTTCTCCTTCGTTTTTGAGGAGACATTAACAAGACACCGAGCTTCACACTGATGATTCCACACGCCCTTTAAAAATTTCACTCTTCTCTAATCTTGCTTTCATGGTTTCTGAGAAGTAAGGCATAATTCTTATTTTAGATCCTCAATTGACAAGGACTTTTTCTTTTATTTCCTGTCAAGTTTTTTATTTTATCTTTCATTTTTGGAAGTTTGACAGGTCTTCCCAAGGGTTTAACAGTACCTGAAGTGTGTTTGGTGTTCTATGACGTGTGTAGGCCTGAGGTTGGTGTGTGACATCCATCAGGGGAATTCCTTGCCATTGTTACTTCGTGCCTGTTTCTGTTTAGCTGTCATTTCCCTGGTGTTTCCAGCAGGGATATATGATGCCTTTGTGCCCTGTGGGATTACATCTTTCCTTTCCTTTGCTTTTCAGTTCCTATTGTTGTGTTTCCAGACCAGAGGTCCTCTTTTCCATGGTGACCAGTCCACCAAAAAGACCATCTGGGACTCTCTGCATTCCTATTTGAATGCCCTTATCACTATCATTTAAACTTCAATTTTTAAATGTCTCTTGCTGGCATTCCCTTCTTTGTTTTTGCATTTTATCAGCATTTTAAATGAAAACTGTTAGTCTATTGATTATTTGATGACTTCTGACTGCTTCTGTTACTAAAGCTGTTTCTTCACCTTGCGCAATTTGGGTTTATTTGTGCCATGTAATTATCTTTTGGGAGGTGATGGAAGGGGGAAATGCTATGCTATAAGGAGCGTGTGAGCTGGGCCCTGGATGGGAGTCCTCTTGGTCTAGGTCAAATATGTCTCCCTTATGTGTGACAGGGTGATTGATATGGACTGGAGTTGAATACATCCCTCTCTGGAGGCAAGCTAGGCTCTGAGAAAATCATAGAAGGTAGGGATCTGGTTAAATACAACCTACTTAGGACCAAACTTGCAGACAGCAGAGATCTCCAGCCATGCCAACAGGGTGGCTTCTCTCCCAGATTCCAGCCAGCAGAACACTCTGTAGTTTCCTGTCTTCGTTGTGAGGACCAGGCAGCATTTGTAGGTAGAGTTCACTAAAGAATTGTCCTGTGACTAAATCCTCTTCAGTTTTCTTTCCCCTTAGAGACTTATTCACCTTTTGTCATGTACAGTTTGGGTTTTCCTGCCCCAGTACTGGTTCTCACAGTGATTTCTGTTCACAGATTTCTGCCCAGGTGCGTTGTGAGTCTGTAGGCTCCTTTTCTACCTCCAGTTTGGGAACACCAGTTTGTGACCTCACCTTTATCATAGAACCAAGGAGAATGGAAAATCTTTTTTGTTAGTTGAGCATTTTGCTAGCTCAGTTTAGGACTGGGTAGTGACTTAAGCTCCTTAAGCACACTTTGCTTTCATTATTTCTTTATAGCTGCTTTCATTATTTCTACGACAAAATGCCTGAGAAAAGGCCATTTGAGGGAGCAATGGTTTTTCCTCTTACAGGTCAAGGGGTGTACAGTTCATTATGGGAAGGACATTATGGTGGCAGGATGATCAGGTACCTTCCCACAATTTATCCTCAGTCAGAGAGTGACGGATATGGGCATTTAGCTCACTTTCTCCTTTTTATGTAGTTAGGACTCCAGCTCACGAAATTGTGCCACTCACATTGATAGTGGGTCTTTCTACGTCAATGACCCTAACCTAGATAGTTTCTCATAGGCATGCCCAGGAGTTTGTCTCCAGTGAAATTCTGGATCCCGTTAACATGATACTAATTGTTAATATTAACCACCACAATTCCATACCTTCTTTATGTGTTTTCACCGTGTCTGTGGTTAGTTGGAGTCTTAGTCTGAATCTTCAGTGCTAGATATGGCAAGACAGTCCTGACTCAGAAACTGATCTTTTTGACCAATGGATATTTACTGAGTTGGTAATGGGACTGGTTATGCACGTGTCAGATGCCCAGGCTGTGAACTTTGTTACACGGGCCCCAGGACATCAGTATAAAGCACATACTAATGATGAAGGTATTCTACCATCAACCGACAGCATCAGCTGTGGAGTTTGAAGCCCATGGTGAGGATTTGCTATTCATTTGGAAATAGCTAACAGTGGAGACAGGGTTTCTATAACCTCAGAGTGTAAGGTGCATGACTCAGCCCACACTTGGCTTCCATCTGGAAACTGTCCTGCAGTGTGGGTCCTAAGCAACCCATATATGGCCCCAGGAATGTAACAGCCAGGAAATGCACTCATTTCCATTACTAGGGTGAGGGTGATGATGAGATTGCCCACCCCTGTTACCCCCTGGTTTTGCCACCCACTCGTATCCTTGGGTGTTAGAAGGGAAAGGGTGTGCTCCCAAGAGCCAGTGTAGAGCAAATTTTCCGTGACTCTACCTCTCTTTATAAACCGTACCAGTCTTTTTCTTTTTGGACCATCAGCCAGCTCCCAAAGAATGACACAGAAACTTATTATTAGTTATGAATGCCCAGCCTACCTTAGGCTTGTTTCCGGCAAGCTCTTTTAACTTAATCTGTTTCTCTTTATCTGCTTTTTGCCTTGGGCCTTTTACTTTTCTTTCTGTATATCTTACTTTCATTACTTCTCATGTCTGCTGGCTGCAGGTTGGGCTACCTGGCTTCTTGCCATGGGTGTGTCCCTCGTTCTCTCTTTCTCTCCCCTTCCCTCTCTTTTCCTCTCCTCTCCCCTCCCTTCCCCTCTCCTCTCCTCTCTTCTCCTCTTCTCTGCTCCATTCCTAGATTTCTTCTCCTACTTATTCTCTCTGCCCACCAGCCCCTCCTATCACTCTTCTGTCTAGCTATTGGCCATTCAACTCTTTATTAGAACAATAAAGTTCCCTTAGGCAGGCAAGGTGAATAGAATAATTACATATTTACATAATTAAACACATCCTTACATTGTTAAACAAATGCAGCAAAACCAAAGTAACACATCTTTACATAAAGTAATATTCTGCATCATAAACAAATGTAACACATTGTGGCCCAGTTAAAATAATATTCTACAACAACAAATGTCACTTGCAAAAGCAATTTGGAGTGATGGCCTCCCACACTGACCCTTGGATCATGGCTTTTGGAACCTCCCATATACTAGAGCAGTGTATATTATTATATTATATTATATTATTCTGTGGGTCACGACCTCTTGGGTTGAACGACTTTTTCATGGGGGTCACATATCAGATATCTTGCATATCAGAATATTTACATTATGATTCATAACAGTAGCAAAATTATAGTTATGAAGTAGTAACAAAATAATGTTATGGTTGCGGGGGGTCACAACAATGTGGGGAACTGTATTAAAGGGTTGCAATTTTAGTAGGTTGAGAACCACTGTGCTAAAGGAAAGGAGAGGTATCTTTCCTGCCTTCCTGTTCCCATGCACATCATGGTGCACGGAGGACTAGACATCAAAAGGACTTCCACAGGTCTCCCTTCATCGTGAAGAGCCCAGTTCCATCTTTGACCAGTTAGTAGTCAAACTACAAGCAACACTCTGCTAACTCTGGACCCCTACATCTGTGCTTATCAAGTCCCCGGCCCTTCATCAATGTCCAGGCCCCCAGTAGCTTCCCTGCGCCTATGGGGTTTGCTTTATGCCTGTTCTCCGGGATGGGGGAAGGCGAGAAGACAGATGTGAGTGAGCGAGCGGCTGAGATTAGAATCTCTGCCCTACCACAAGATGCATGGGCATCGAGAGGCTCCCGCATGGCTACCATTCTTCTTCTGCCCATTAGTGGGGAATCCATCACGCACCCTATCTCCCTTGCAGGCGGGAGCATCCATTCTGGCCCGCAGCATTTGCGTTTCCATGTAGTGCGATCCATCCCGCAGGGTTTATACAGACAGTGGGTGAGGACAACGGGCTCCTGACGATGTATCGCTGTGGATAAGCAGTTATCGTCCCATCGACACTGCTCTGTATCCCTTGGGCCCTGACTCCGACCCTCAGGCCCATTCTGTGATCATGGACAAGACCTGGCCAATTGCAGGGGCCAAGGGGGCATGTCTCTCTGTTGCTACACTTTGAAGAATGAAGTAATGGAGGTCTGGGGACCACAAAGCTAGGGTGTTTGGACCGAGAGAGTTGTTTGATTGTGGGCTTTTCAGCCCCATGGCAATCTCTATGGGAAGGAAGTTGCTGTGATCTCACATTGGACTTCGTGGCTATGGAAAAGCTGTGTTTTCTCCTTGCAGACAGCATCTGGGCACTAGAGCTAGGCTCCCACAGTCATTTTGATGCGACATGTGGTACAGTCTAGAGGCTTCACTGATCCTTGTGGCAATGGTGACAAGTGACTGTAGACTGTGGACTAGGTGCTCAAATGGAAGGAGCCTCATCTCTCAGTTCTGAGATCAGGGAGACAGCAGATCTGTCACTCACTCTAGACTCTGCCTAGACATCTCCAGTCTTTACCACAGTTTACCATGCATGGTGTCCCCTGAATGAAGGCTCATCACCCCGGCCCTTGCTCCCACCATCATACAATCATCTCTGAACCAAGTCTGTTTCTGTCTCTTACAGGTCTGTTACTAGCTTTGCTCCTTAGTTCAATTTTCTCTACTCTCTTTGGCTTTTATGGAACAGCTCTACTCTGAAACAGGGCCAGCAGTCAGTGCAGAGTCAGTGGTCAGTGCAGAGTCAGAGGTCAGTGCAAAGCAAGTGGTCAGTGCGGGGCCAGTGGTCAGTGCAGAGCCAGTGGTCAGTGCAGAGCCAGTGGTCAGTGCAGAGCCAGAGGTCAGTGCAGAGCCAGTGGTCAGTGCAGAGCCAGTGGTCAGTGCAGAGCCAGAGGTCAGTGCAGACTCAGAGGTCAGTGCAGAGCCAGTGGTCAGTGCGGAGCCAGTGGTCAGTGTGGAGCCAGTGGTCAGTGCAGAGCCATGGTCAGTGCAGAGCCAGAGGTCAGTGCAGAGCTAGTGGTCAGTGCAGACTCAGAGGTCAGTGCAGAGCCAGTGGTCAGTGTGGAGCCAGTGGTCAGTGCAGAGCCATGGTCAGTGCAGAGCCAGAGGTCAGTGCAGAGCTAGTGGTCAGTACAGACCCAGTGGTCAGTACAGAGCCAGTGGTCAGTGCAGGGCCAGCGGTCAGTGCAGAGCCAGCGTTCAGTGCAGAGCCAGTGGTCAGTGCAGAGCCAATGGTCAGTTCAGAGCCAGAAATCAGTGTTGACTTAGAAGTCAGGGCAGAGCCAGTGGTCAGTGCAGGGCCAGCTGTCAGTGCAGCTCCTTTGTTGTAGTTCCACCTTCTGACCTCTTCATCTTTCTCACCCAGCTACTTAGGTCACTGTCTTCCCCCTGTTCTTGCCCTATCATCAATGGTCTGCTCTGGACTTCAGGCTTTCTTTTGTGAAGTCTCTCAGGCCCCAGACATCCCTCCACCTCTCCACATAGGCCTCAGCTCATACCCAACTAGTGCCCCACCCCAGCATGGATGCTTTGACCTCGACACTCTAATCCTGCTAGCACATTTAGGTTTTTGACTTTCAATTCTGCAATCATGTTATGTTTCCTCTTGGTGGTTGTCCCCCTTAGTGGCATCATCATCTTCCTTGGTGTGCTGACTACTAGTTCCATGCCAACTTCATACAAGCTAGAATCATTTGACAGGAGTAAACCCTAATTAAGAAAATGCCTCCAATAATATCAGGCTGTAGGGCATTTTCTTAATTAGTGATTAGTGGGGGAGGGCCCAGTCATTGTGGGTGGTGCCATCACTGGACTGGTGGTCCTGGGTCTAAAAGAAAGCAGACTGAACAAGCCATGATGAGTAAGCCAGTAAGCAGCACCCTTCTATGGCCTCTGCATCAATCAGCTCCTGCCTCCAGGTTCCTGCTCTGATGTGGGATACCCCTCTGTATGCTATGAATATGTTTTATTATCATTGGTTATTAAAGAAGCTGTTTTGGCCAATGGCTTAGTAAAGCCAGGTGGGAAATCCAAACAGAGATATAGAGAGAAAGTAGGCAAAGTTGAGGGAGACACCATGTAGCTTCCGAAGGAGACAGACGCTTGGAACATTACCAGTAAACCACAAGCCTCGTGACGATACACAGAATAGTAGAAATGAGTTATTTTAAGATATAAGAGCTAGCCAATGAGAAACCTAAGCTATTTCCCAAACAGTATTGTAATTAATATAGTTTCTGTATCATTATTTGGGTCTGGGTGGCTGAGAAATGAGGGAGCAGTCTGTTTGAGTTCCTGTCCCGACTTCCGTCAGTGATGGACTATGATATGGAAATGTAAGCTAAATAAACCCTTTCCTTCCCAACTCGTTTTGGTCATGGTGTATCATTACAGCCATCCCAAGCCTGGCTGGGACACCTAGAACGCCAGCTTCTGAGAGCAAGTGCCTCCCTCTCTCTGCACCTGCCTTCATACCTGAAACTCTGATAGTCTTGGAGGGCTGTGGGGATACCCATAAAATCGACTGCTCCCCATGACTGCTCCATTGCTGCATTACAAGATGGAAAACTCACTTTATATTTTATTTTTTTAAAACTTTATTTAACTTTATTTCATGCGCACTGGAGTTATAGACAGCTGTGAGCTGCTATGTGGGTGCTGGGAATTGAACCTGGGTCCTCTGGAGGAGCAGTCAGTGCTCTTAACCACTGAGCCATCTCACCAGTCCCGGAAAGCTCACTTTAAATGCTGAATTTACCCTTGGAATTATGTGATATTTTCTTCTTTTCTCCTGATAGGTCATTTCTGTATATATAGAGAGAAAAAATTGAGGAGACAAAAAAAAAATCATCTGTTTAGATGCCTCCTTCCTCATGAGACAGAATTCCAGCCAGTTCCTTCAGGAGAATCTAGAACGATGGTTCTCAACCTCCCTAATACTGTTTGAACCTTTAATACAACTTCTCATGTTGTGGTGATTCCACAACCATAAAATTATCTTCATTGATACTGCATAAATGTAAATTTGCTACTGTTAAGAATCATAATGTAGAGCCAGGCAGTGGTGGTGCACACCTTTAATCCCAGCACTCAGGAGGCAGAGGCAGGCGTACTACCCAGCTGTTGGTTGGTAAATCTCTGTGAAGACATTTGCTTCTGGGAGCCTCTAGTGATGTCATGTGACATTTAAGATGCTCTTTAGGCTTTGTGGCTCTCATAATTTCTGAATAATGCCCTGTCCCAAGTTGGTCTGGACAGAATGATTCCATCCCATGACAGAAGTAAAGGCCATCCTTAGAGGCCAGTTGTGAAAGAGTAAGACTAGAGATTGCTGCCTCACCTCTCTGTCTGTCCTGTAATGATAGAAATGGTAGAGCTACCCCGAGCTTCCCTGACTCTATGGTATGCCCTGACCACTTCTCCCAGATCTGCACTGCCTGTGCCGGGAAACCCCAAACCCATTCATTTTATCTCCACCAATTACCCCACTCTAGGCTATCACCTATTCTCTCCCTAAATGTATCACTTGTCCCTTTCCCTTCCTGCCTTTCTTCTTCAGCTTGTGCCAGCTGTGCATCATTCCAGGACCTTCCGCCTCCATGCTCACTGAAGAATGCTTCACAAAGTGATTCTCTGCAGAGACTGAATGCCAGTCACAGGAACAACCTCTAGACAATGCAGCCTCCCTTCCCCAGGCTCCAGGACCTTGGTAGAGGTACTGGTGTTGCTGCTTCCCTTGACTTGCCCTGGAAGTCTTGGCCATGGGTCTGTTGGAATATAAAATCATGGCTAGGTCTAAAGAAGATAGGGCAGGCCGTTCAGGAGCAGCAGGAGAAATGGGGAAGTGTCAGGTGGATACATGGTCTGTAGAGGAAGGCACAAGTCATTGTCAACAGTCTCAGTCACAGATGGGCCCAGGCACAGAGTTGGAAGGGCTTTCCTGGAATTTGACTCTTGTTCCTCTTCATTTAGTGCTATACAAGCTGACACAGAGGGCCTGGCAGCAGCAGGCCAGCAGTACAAAGAGGATGGAAAAACACCAGCACCTGTGATGAGAAGCCACCTCAGCCCTCTCTGCTCTGGGGTAGGAGACCACACATGGCTCTGGGGCTAAGTCTGTGGGACCACTTTCGCTAGCCTCCACTTCTGCACCAGTGGCAGGGCCTTGGACTGTCCTCGCAAGTTGCCTGTGTTTCTTTCCCGCAGCCTCCTTCAGTGCGGCTTTGGGCTTTCCTGGCAGCCTAGCGTCATGCTCCATTTGGGTGGGCAAAGCACAGTCTATGTTCCAGAAAAGATAACAGAAGAGATCATTAGAGTAACTGTGTCAGATTAAATGTATTTCCATGTACAAGTCCAAAGCCCCTTCAGGAATGCCTGCAATTTGCTTTGTCTTGCTGAAAACAATATTTTCCCATAAGACTTGAGCACGAAGGCCATTACAAAATGTAATTCATATTGCATAAGCTCAGAGATGTTCAGCCCAAATGACAAATGGAGGCTTTAGTGCAGTATTTATGCTCTGCGGGGAACACAGCATCCATAAGTCATGGGATCTCAGGGTACAGCTGCCCATCACTCACGTAGGATATGCTCAGCTCTGATACTAACCCCAAAGTCAGGTCTCCTTTTCCAGTGAAGGTCAACAATGCCCTAGGGGGTGTTCAGAAATGGCAAGAACGGAGAGACAGTGGCTTCTCATTGCTTCTTACTCTTGAGCCACAACATGGTCATCTAGAGATTGAGTCAAGTGTTACTATCTCAAAGTCCTGGTGTCAGGTATGCCTGAGAAGAAAGTAGCAGTATAGCCGGATGGTGATGGTGCATGCCTTTAATCCAAGCACTCTGAGGCAGAGGCAAGGAGATCTCTGTGAGTTTGAGGCCAGCCTGGTCTACAAGATCTAGTTCCAGGACAGGCTCCAAAGCTACACAGAAATCTTGTGTCGAAAAAAACAAACAAACAAAACAACAACAAAAGAAAGTGCCAATATGACCCCCAAACCAGAGGAAATATTCCTGCTGTTAACAGCCAATAAATGATGTGTACTGGGACTGGGGTAGATAAAGTGATGCCTATACAGGCTTAAAGACCTGAGCTCCATCCCTGAAATCCATGTAAAAAGGCCAGGTATCTGGGGTTGGAGGAATGCCTTAGTGGCTAAGAGTACTTGCTTCAGAAGATACAGGTTAGGCTCTGAGCACACAGATGATGGCTTGCAATTGCATGGAACTCCAGTTCTAGAATATCACATATCTCATTTTGGACTTCATGGATGCTGGACATACACACATGTTATGCATGTATACATGCAATCAAAATATTCATAGTTTTTTAACCTGTAAAAAATATGTAGGTGTGGCAGCATATGCTTGTATTCTTAGCACTATAAAGAGAAATATAGGCAGATCTTTGGGTGTCAATGACCATCCCACCGAGACTAATCAATGACCCCCAGGCCAGTGAGAGACCCTAACTCAAAAAACCAAGTGCTTCTGTTGAATAACACTAGAGGCTAACCTCTGGCCATCACATGCACACCTATATGAGAGCACACACACACACACATACACATGCACACATAAATGCACGCACGTACAGTCCCCAGATGTGCTTTTACTGTGTGTGTGTCTGAGAGGCAGTCCAGCAGGTAGATACTCAGCAGGACTGAAACTTCAGAACAGAAGGTAACAGGTTGTGGTGCACCACGCCTGTCTGCGCTCTATGCGCCACCATACAGTTTGTGAACCGGGCAAGGGGCTGGAGATTGAAACACACAAAGACTCACAGACAGAGACACGAGTCATCCTTGATGCCAGAATGCCCCAAGAATGCCTCCTTTATTGTGTTCAGGGGCAGATTATATAGGGATAGCCACACCCCAGCCAAAGGCACCAGAAACTCCTGAGGGTCTCGCGCTCAGAGCAGCTGTAGGCACTCAGATCAGGGGGAAACAAGTTGTTTACAAGAAATTCAGGATCTGGGGTTCACAGCTCCCAACAACAAGTGAAAATGCGTGAGCCATCAGGAAGTCCAGTCAAGGTTAAAATCACGGAAAGAGCACTGCCAATCTGCACAAACACTAGTGAAGAAGAGACCCAGTAAAGAATCTCTCACACTCTATGGATAGAGCAGTCATCAAGGAGATTGAAAGACTCCAGAAACCCAGAAAGTGTAGGCCAGGACCTCACTCGTCTGCCTGAGGAAATCCACATAAACTGAGGCAACCATGCAACAGCCTGGAGGTCAGGGTTGCTTTGAGCCGCTAGGTGTTTAGGCAAAGAAGATTTGGGGTTGCAGCTTGTGAGGCTGTGGCAATGGGGCACAAAAGAGACACAGCTGAGAAGCATGTACTCAGGACATGTTCCCTGAGAGGCATCGAGGCTTGGGCTACAGTGATGCAGGAGACATCAAGATGCCTTCTGCTGCCGAAGCAGCTTCTTCACAGTCATTTATGCTTTCTGCAAACAAAGGCCAAAATTAAAGCCGAGGAAAGAAAATGCAATCCTGGAAATTGAAAACAAGCTAAAACAAAAGAACCTAATTATGTATCAGGTTGGTGACAAAACCCAGGAGAGAAGTATTATTTCCAGTGACGTGAGAACATAGTGTTTTGATTGCTTACCCTCCTTGGGAAATATTGTCAGAGCAAATGAAAACCTGAGGAAATCTGACATTTCATCCAACGTTCTAAAGCAATCTAAGTTACAGTCAGCCCTCGGTGTCCCTGGGCTTTGCATCTGCTGTTTCAACTAACCGCAGATTGAAAATACTTGAAAATAAAACTGGGTGTGTACTGAGCATGTGCAGACTGTATTTTTTTTTCTTGCCATCATTCCCCAAGCAATACAACACAACAAGTATTTACATAGAATTACAATGAGGTAGCTATTATGAGTCGGTTAGACTAAAAAGTACACAAGGGTGTGTTCCAGCTCCCTGGGACACTTAGAACAATTGTGCGTGGAGGAGGTATGTGTGAGCGTGATAAAACAAAGCAGAAGTAAAAGTAAGAAAGTCATTTGGCCTTTCTCAGCCTGTCAGGTGACAGGTGGATGTGGAAGGACATAGTGACCTACAGATAGGCTCTTTGTAATTTTTAAAAATTTTATTTATTTTATTTTGCATGCATGTGTGTAAGCCTGAGTGTGTGTTTGTGTACCATATGTGTGCAGTGTCCATAGAAACTAGAAGAAGGAATTGGATCCCCTGGAATTATCATCACAAATGGTTGTGAGCTGCCATGTGGTTGCTGGAAACCAACCCAGGTCCTCTGCAAGAGCAGTAGTCATTCTTAACCACTGATCCATCTCTGCAGCCCTAGATAGGTTCCTTGTGTCTAGAGACTGGGCAACCTGATGATTTTCGTGTGTGTGTGTGTGTGTGTGTGTGTGTGTGTATTGAAATTCACTTTTAATTAAGCCTCCTGTGGTGCAAATCATATTTGTTAAGAAGCAAAGAAACAACACTAGCATGCTTGGCAGCAATGCCTAGGAGATGATACTATACGCTCTAATTTATATTTCAATAATGCACCACAAGCAAAATGTTCAATAGCGCACATACATATTATATAGCAAATCTAGGAAGATATCTTGTTACCTCATATTTATAGGCTTTATATGGCTTTAACACTTAGATTATTTCCTCCAATCATTTCATAAAATTTGAAACATTCTGCAAATTATTTCCCCTTAAGTATCTTCAGTGCTAGAGATCAACCCAGAGCTTTGTGCCTGCTAGGCAGACAGCGGGCAGAACTTTCAACTTACCTGGTCACTTGAGGTGTGGAACAGTTTGAATTTCATGGTCAGGCATGGCTATTGCAAGGGGACCTCATGGGTAGGGTTGGCATTGCTGTAAAAGGGATCCACAGAGGTCCCCCAGCATGCCAGTGAGGACACAGTGAAAAGGTACACTCTCCAGACCCAGACTGAGCTGTACTGGGACCCGGCACCTGCCACCTCCTGAATGGTGACAAAACAACATGTCTATGGTATGACAAAACATGTCTATGGTATGACAAGACATGTCTACGGTGTGACTCCAGAAGGAGTTGTTGTGGCTTGCATGGGAACTGTCCCCACAAAGGTCTTGTGTGTCCAAAGTTTAGTCCCCAGCTAGTAGATCTGACCATTGAGAGGTGATGGGAATTTTCAGTCTGTGACCCATCAAGAAACTGTAATTGAAAGGGCTCAGAAATGTGGGGGAAACTGTGTAGGTGGTGCCCCACTGTAGAAAGGGATCTTTGAGACACGCCTTTAAGGGCTATGTCTTACCTCACTCCCTGTTTCCTGGCCATCGTCACTTTTCATTGTGTGAGCATCATTTTCACAATGAAGGTCCCATGACATTCAGTCCCAGATGCAAAGCAATGCACCTGCCCACCCCAGACAGAACCCTTTCAACCCCAAACAGCTCCACCCTCTCCATGTTGTCTGTCATCTGTATTTTGTCACAGTGCTGCAAAGTGGCTGACACAGTAGTACTTTAGGTTACAGGGAAGGATCCTCAGAGAGGGACGACACTGCCCCCCATCCCAAACAGCATTTGCACTGTATACCGAGCCTCTCCCACAGCCGTGACCCAGCAATTATGGAGCTTTTTTCACTTCATTTAACTTTGGCATTGTTTTGTTTTATTTGATGTTTTAATTACCAGAGCAATGTAAATTCACTGTAGCAAGGCAGGGAATCTAATGGAAATGTGGGCTGGTTCCCTCCCAGCCTACAAGCCCACCTCCAAGGAAGGATGTGGGAATGGTCTACAGTCCCTCCACACATGGTGTGAATTGAAGGGTGGGCTTTTCTTCAGTTTGCCAATACTGAAAATGCCCAACGATTAAAGAACCATGCCATATTCCCAAGGAATAAAGTACGGAATCAAAGTGAATAAAGGAGAACATTGCAGGTAGACATGGGGAGGAGTGGGGGAAATCTGGAGAAGGTTAGGAGGTGGTAGGTACCCAGGAAGGGAGCTGTTGAAACTGTGGCTCAGTTGAGCTGTGAGGGAAGGGTGCTTCCAAGAGAAGGGGATGCCTTCTACAGTGTGCTATGCACCAGGGAGCTGAGAGGAGAGACTTCCCACAGTGGCTTAGAAGCCAAACCTGCTGACCCAAGACAGGGAAAGGCTGTGGTTCCTAGGAAAAGCGGGACAGAAACCTCACTGTGGAGTTTCCACCATTGCTAATGGAAGAGAATCTGGGCAGGCACCTGGTCCAGGCCTTGCTGTATTGGGATAGCTGCTGATGTTAGGTCCTGGATGCCCATCCAACTCCCACAGTCACTGATGTTAGGAAAAACCATTTACATTATAGGTGGAATTAGCCAGCATAGCAGGCTGGTCCTTTATCAACCATGAAGACAACACAGGGACTTCGGGCACATGGATAAAACTAGGTTCGCAAAAGAGGAGAAATGAAGTTAAACAGGCAGAGTGGGTAGTCTGGGAAAGAAATACTTCAGGATATAAAATCACCACAGATACTTTACTGAGTGGGGAGTATCAAGTAATTTAAAGTGTACATAAAATAAAAAAAGCCTGCTCACCCCCAATAAGGACAACAAAATCAAAATCAAAATTTAAAGCATGTATGTTTCCCTAACCAGAAAATAAGATAATAATGAGATAGGACACCATTCTGAACAGGACTCAAGATCACACCAGTGACTTGCCAGTTCCACCTGAAGGGACTGCTCAGAAGCAGAGGTCAGAGGTCAGCAGAAAGGCAGTCACTCTTTATGTATGTACTACAGTGGAAAATGCTGAGAAGAGAGAAAGAGGCATTCACGCACTCTCCACAGTTCCCAGAACTTCCCTAGGATTCCAGGGGAGATCAGAGAAGTAGCAGATGTCCTCAGAGATGAAGGGATGTGAGCCACCACCACTCTATAGGGTGAGGATGCTTCCCAGCAGTGCCTCTAGGCTATGCTCCCTCTGGGGCCATGGTCCATAAAGAACACAGAACATCAAAGACAAAGAAAATAAAACCCTCAAATTTCCAGAGAAGAAATATCTTACATGAGAAGGAAAAAACTCCAAATAAAAGAGGCTGCCATAGTCAGGGACTCTGCTTTGAAACAAAGCAGGAATCCTTTAGCAGGGTAGGAACACTGTAAAAACTGACCTCTTCTTTGAACTTAGCAGTTTTATTTATAGGAAACTTTCTTGGATGTACACTTGTGCATGATCAAGACAAAGACACTTTCAGAGACACCGTTCTGGGAGTAAAAAGCGAAATGTTCATGAAGAGGGAAAATTAACCCAACCCTGGTGCTGGAGTTCTATGGAACCATTTTTTTAAAAAAGTGGTATGGACCAGAGAGCTGGCACAATGGAAAATGAGCTTGCTGAGTAAGCAAGAGCACTTGAGCGGGGATCCCCACACTCGCTTAAAAGCAGAAGATGGCAGCCATCGTTAGCACCAGTGTTATGGGGACTGTGGAGACAGCAGGATCCCTGAAGCTCAGCTCAGTGACCAGCCAGTCTAGCCAAGCCACAAGCACCAGGCTCAGTGAGAGAGCCTCTCTCCAAAAATAAAGTGAAAAGAAATTGAGGAGCAGACCCAACATCGACTTCTGACCTCCATATGTGCTCGTATGGGTTAGAGTACCGCACATGCACACGTGTGCACTCTCGTGCACATCCCCCCACATGTGTGGGTGTGCAGTCAACAGATTCACACACATGAAAGAATGAATTGTGAATGTATATGTCAAGACAGAAGAATTGTCAAGACAAGAACTAGCTGAGTGGAAGACAAGAAGTAGCTGAGTGCAGAAAAGAATATCTCATCAAAATCTGATTCTTCTATACCCATGGGAGCAAACACAATCTTTCTAGGAATCCAGGGTTTTGCTAGAAATGAAAGACTTACTTTTCATTTGATAAACTTTCACACCATTTAATTTTTTTGTGCTATAAAAAAAAATAGACTTCATATAAAGAAATCTCTAAGGAGTTTTCTCTCTGTGTCTAAAGAATGATTGGTCATGCAATGAGTCACTTTAGGTCTACAGTGACTGGGAAGCAGTCCTGTGTCACGACTGTGTGGCCTGTGACCCTTGCCAGCATGTCGGCTGTGAGGCTCTCTTCCTGAGTCTGTTTCCAGGGACCCTGAAGCCAGGCGCTGTTGACATCATGTTATTCCTTTTAGGATTCTGAATGTTTTTTCCTTGGCAGAGTGGGTCTGGGTGACCATGCATTTTTTCCAAGGATGTTGTTGATTTTCTGGTTCCTCTGGTCCCCAGGGTGTTAGATGAGCATCTATCCAGCTGGTGTTGGAGGACACAGCATATGGGACTTCACAGCCCTGTTCTCCTTGGGCCTGGAAGGCCTTTGGAAACCTAATGAATGTCAGAGAGTGTGTTAATTACAGGAACAAGGTTACATGTTGCTTGTGATTCTGTTTGCTGTGGTGTGGCCTGGGTCTGTTATGTTATGAGTCTGTGCATTTACATATGTACATGTGTTCTATACATCTGTGTATGTGAGTGGAAGTATGTCCTTGCATGTTTGTGTGTGTTCTGTGCATGGTGCATGTGTGTGTATCTAAGCTCATGTATGTGTGGCAGTGTGTGCCCTCTTATCAAGATCTCGACCCTGGTTCTCATTAATATCTGCTGGGAAACTTTACATACCCCACTGGCATGAATTCTAGTATTCCTGTGATATCTCCAGAAAACAGGTTTGATCCTGATGATCTCCAAAAGAAAGTGACACCTGGTCTTACGACAAAGAGCCTCAGCTGCCTGTAGAGGCAGTCCTTCTGCCATAGGTGATGGTGAGTCTTTGCTGCTTTATAAATGTCATATTTGAGGAATGATCCACATGTAGTCCACGGTGCTTTCATGGAGCTGTGCCAAGGGCACAGAGAGAATCTAACCCCAGTGGCCATAGGCTTGTTCCCAACCGATTGGCAGGCCTGGAGCAGGCCCAGTTTCTGCTCTGCTCCCCTTACCAGAAGAGAGGGCCCACTAGCCCAACTGTGCTGCTTATACAGAGGCCTCTGAGAGGAGTTTTTTTACAAAGGAAGGGGCTTTAATATTCCTCAAAGGAGGATGGAACAATATCTATCCAGTTGTTATCAAAAGTGTTATCGTAAGTGCTATAGCCACATTCGTGGTACCATCCCATGGCCACTCTGGTGATAGTGTTTATTTTGACAGGTGTAGTATTTCAGAAATAATTAAAATTAGTACCATGTTGAAGTAAGAAAAATGATTGTTGATTTATGTGGCCAGTAAATTCCATAGTACCTGGACTCTGGGGTCTCATTCATTTCCAAATTAATTTTTCTTCCACAGTGTAAGCACACTGTTAAGCCTTCTCAAAACATGGGGTTCCCCCTTTAATTAAAAAGCAGTCCCTTCTAGAATCACATTTGGTTGTAGGATGAAATGAAACTCTTCCCATGGTTCAGCATCCTTTGGCTTGAAATTCATAGCATTTAAACAAACTGAAGTAAACAGTTTGGAAAAATTGTAGCCAATTAATGATAACAAATTGAATGGTGAAGAAATGTTCTAAATAACAAGGAGGAATGGCTAGAAAAATGTGTGCCCTGAAAGGTGGACCCTTGTGGCCACACTTGGGAGAATGTGGCGGTTCCATTGCAGGCCACTGCTCCTTTCTCCTGCTGCCTGTCTTCAGTCCAGAACCAGGACAGATGCCTCCTGACTGATCTGCCTTATCGCTGCTTAGGTCAAGGTACCATGTGCCACTTTGAAGGAAGGGAAGCCTGGCACCTTCTGTCGGGTCACACAGGGCTCTACACCTGGCAATGGATGGTGCCCGAGAATCTGCCCCCAGCTGTGTATGGTGGTGAATCCTGGGCTCCCCACACACAGCCACTCAGGCTCTCAAGGCAACTTGACCCCTTGGGTTCAGAGTTAGTTACGTTTCTACCACAACCTAAAGCCAGAGTTTTACAGACCTGGTCTGCTGCCTGCTTCTCTCCCTGCATTCCCATGATGCCTACATCCAGAAGCATCCACTGGGCTTGTCAGAGGAGATATCCCCTCTCTGGATTCTGAAGTAAAAGCTTGCTGACACTGGGAAATGCTTGAAGCGTTCCCTCCCACCCTGTATCTAATTGGTAAATGTGTGTGGAGCAACTGTGCTTCATGTCTCTTGATCATTTTAAACTAAATTAACCTCTTCCTGCATGCCCCTTGTGAACTTCCAAATTGGATTCCTGCCAGCGGTAGTCCCTCTTCCGCTTTGATGCCACCTTTTCTGTTTCCCTGCTGTACAAATCTCTCTAGACACATGTAGACAAAGGCTGCTTGTTCATTTCCCAGGCCACCCAGACCTGAAATAACCACACAGAAACTGTATTATTACCACACTGCTTGGCCTATTAGCTCACGCTTCTTATTGGCTAGCTCTTATATCTTAAATTAACCCATTTCTATTAAGCTGTGTATCACCATGTGGTTGTGGCCTACTGATAAGTTTCTATCCGGTGTCCAGCATCTGTCTCCTGTGGCAGCTCCATGGCTTCTCTTTGACTCTGCCTTCTTTCTCTCAGCATTCAGTTCAGTTTTCCTGCCTTGCTCTATTCTGTCCTGTCATAGGTCCAAGAAGCTTCTTTATTCATTAACCAATAAAAGCAACACATATACAGAAGGACTTCCCACATCAGGCACAGAGGGCAGGGGCCGTCTCTGTCCCTGTGTGTAGTACATGAGTGTGCCCACACTCCAGAAAGCTCTTTCAGTGTTCCAGAGTCCCTTGGTTTTGCTGTTGAGAGCCTGAGTCAAGAGCTTCCACGTCCTTGGAATGTACCACATATGTGAGCTCTATTCACAGCCTACCATGGAACCAGGGGCCAGAAGTGATGAACCCGGCCCTTCACAGAAGCACTGGTCGTACAAGAAGCACTTGTGTCTGTGTGTTCATGGGCAGCCTCCAGGTTGGTTGGAAGAAAAGAGGTGGAAATGGATCAGCTGTGTGTCCATAGAGGACAATCTAGGAACACCAAATGGACACCTCCACTGTTTCCAGTGTGTTCTTGCTTGAGAGAAGAATGTGCTATGCACTTGCCTGTGCAATGAAATCGACATGTCCATTGCTCTTTGCAGAACAAACATTCCCTTTGCTGCCAATGAGCACGTGTGTTCTGAAACGAAACTGGATAGCTACAAAGCTAGTCATTCCTAGGTAGATAACCTGGATGGTGCTGGGTCTGAAGAGAGAGGCAGAGAGACTGTGGAGAGGGTGGGAAGCTCATGCAGGAGGTAGTTCCCAGGGCCAGTACTGGATAGCTGACGTTGACTGCTCTTTCCCTTCTGATGTCAGCTCACCCAACTCCACTAGGTTAACACAAATGTCCACAGATTGTGGGAAGAGCCAGAGATGAGCTTCTGTAGGCTGACTGAAAACAGGGACTTCTGTAAGGTTGGGTGCATTCTGCAGGTTCACCGGGCATAGTCATTTAAACACATGACCACCGACCCACAGATACACTTAAAGTGTTACCATGCGTGGGTTAACAAAGAAAAAGGTAAAGTCATTGCTCTCACCTGCCAGTCTTTCCCTCACCCTTGGTTCTCCACAGAGGCAAAGTGACAGCTGGAGCTCCAGATGTGGGTCACGTATCTTTTTTATCAGATGGTAAATTCTATAGGACACACTTGGCAAGACTGGAGAGCCCCACTGTTGAAATAAACTCCAGCCTAGCTGTTGTGAAGGAATTCTTAGATGAGATTAATATTGAAATCGTCAGATTCTGAGTGAAGAAGATAGTCCACCCCTGTGAGGGTGGGCCTCACCCAGGCAGGCTGAAGCTTTATGGCCATAGCGGACCTGCTCCAGCCTCTGATCTGACTGTAGATTTCAGACTCAAGACTGCCTCTGCTGCTTCCCTGAGCCTCCAGTCTGTTGCTGCCATGCACCTCGTCTATGGAAATCACTCTGGGGAACTCCCACCAAATCCCAAATATGTTCATGTTTCCCCCTGTGAGCCGATGCTGTCAGGTGGTCATTCTCTGACATGGCAGGTGCGGAAATGTGCTGTCTTAACAACCTGTGCTGCTTTTATCACGGAAACACCCACCTCAAGCCTGCATTTCCAGTGATGCATCAGATAGGACTAGATATTGATACTCTCTACAGTCCATACCGAATGGCACTTCCAGATAATAGCCCCATGCTGTTGTCACAGTCAAGAGGGCTCTTCTGTGTTGACTTCATTTGTGAAGTGTCCTGATAATTAGATTAAAAAGTGAGACGTCCCAGCCCTGATCAATACCTAAGATTGTGTGTCTGTCGTTGCTCAAGGATTTCACACAAATGAAGCTTAGTTGCCCTTATCCAGTCACCTCTTCCTTCCTTCCACAGCCATGCTATAAGGAACAGTGTAACCATTTTAAAGAAAATATAACAACTCTTTATTGAGAATGAGACTAATTCTCAATTAAGCCTATTAAGTCTCTACCTCCCTAAGAACATGCAAGGCTGACTCCAGGAGGTATTGCTTAAAAACAGAAAACACTGCACTTCCAACAAATAGGAGAAAGTCTTCTTCACAATGGGCTTGATGTTCTGGGCACAAGACTTACTGTGTTCATTTTAAGTCTGAGAAATCAGATGGCTTTTCCTCTGAAGCAGAAAAGCAGATACCTAAGTTTGGCTAACTTGCTATTTTTTGTTGGGAGCAAGAAAGAGAAGAAAAATCCCTTCATTAAAAAGTAGCAAAGTCAATGGAAATGAAATCTTATAAAACCACCATTCACCCCTGCCTTCCCAACTCCACCCCAAATTCCAGGAGCAGGGGATAGTACATATCAGTGTCCAGGTGGCCTCCTGGAAAGGACCTGTGGCAGTGTCCTGGGAAACGTGGGAACATCTCCACCTTTGGAGCTGTCAAAGGGAGGTGGGGTAAAGGAGGTGAATTCCCAGGAAGGCATGAACCTGCTGCAACAGAGCTGCATTGTCCACAGAGAAGGCTCTCTGAACTGGGCTAGGGAGGATCCAGGGACCATACGGCCTAGCTACCCAGAGATCTCTAGGAGCATGGGGCAGGGAAGGACATAGGATACTAGTTGAAAGTGCCCATGCTTGGCCAACCTCGGGACAGAACACAGGCACAAGGGAGGATTCAGGCGTGGGGTGAAGGTGACTATGACGGGGGGTCAAAGTGAGTGAAGAGCGCCATGGAGAGTTTACAGCCATAGCCTCAGTTCTGTTCTAAAGCCAGTGAAATCTGGTAGGGATAGGGTAGCCAGGGATGTATAAGTTTGTACTATAGGGGTTCTTGTTTCCTTCATGATGAAGGGTTTCAGCTCCAGGGTCAATGAGACCAGAGCTGGGGCAAGAGGTGGGGGATGGACAGCGAGTCGCGAGGAGCACTGCTCTGTGGGTCTGGAGTGTCCGCTGCTGGAGCAATGCTCTGTGAACAGTCTGTTGACTTTCTGTCTCATCCTGCCCAAAGCATCAGTCAGAAGGGAGCTTCAGCAGGGTGGGAGCACACCTGGCTGCCAAGTGTGGAGGAATGTAGGTCCGTGTTGATTCTTCACAGAGAAGACTAGGGGTTCCCATTGACCATCAGGACAGGTACAGGGCCAAAGGGCAGGAGCCAGACCATGCCTGGCTGAGCTGACTGAGCTACTGCCACGAACCATGACACTTGCATTAGTTTTTCCACAACTTATGAACCACCTGCATCCCAGATTCCTCCCTAAGTCAGTCAGCATAAGGTTAGGAAATGTGGCAGAGAATCCTGTTGATAAAACAGCATCCATCTGCACAGGCTTGAGTAGAAAGAAGCAGCATGAGAAAGTCAGCCTCAAAACCCTTAAAGGCAAGGTGGTGTCACAGGTTGTTTTAAGTTCCAGGCCAACCTGGGCTACATAGCAAGTGCTAGGTCAGTCAAAGCTACGTAATGAAACAGTGCCTAGATACAACAACCGAGCAAAATAAAACCAAGCATATGAAAGAAAATAGAAGTGTAAAGCAGTGTGGTTATGTGTGTGCCTGTAATCTCCAAAGCTGTGGAGATAGAATTAGGAGAATTCAGGAGCTGCTGGCCACTGGTCCAGTTTCAAGCTCAGTGAGAGACCCTGTCTCAAAGGAATAAGGCTGAGTATGATAGGGCAGAATACCAGAGCTTCTCGTTTGGCCTTCCCTCACCTGATAAGGTGCATGCACTCACACAAATATGCTCATATACACTTACATAAAAGTATTTTAAATTTGAAAATAATAAGTAGAGAGAAATAGATAATAAAAGTAGCAGGGAACAACAGAAATATCTTTGTAAGATCTGTAAAACTGAAAGACCCATACCAACACTGAAGACAAGGATGGCCCATCTCAACTCTGGTGTGATCTAGGGCCATCCTGACAGGTCTTGCCCAACTCAGCAGGGTGGATAAGCTTCTGAGCAGTTCATGCTTGTTGGAGGGAGGGCCGCTTGCTCGTTAGCCCCGAAATAATCACACAGAAACTGTATTAATTAAATCACTGCTTGGCCTATTAACTCTAGCTCTTACATATTAATTTAATCTATTTCTATTAATCTGTGTATCGCCACATGGTAGGAGCTTACCAAGTAAAGTTCCGTCTGGCTCCTGCGGGCTACATGGCTTCTCACTGACTCCACCCTTCTTTCTCCCAGCATGAAAAACTTGAAAGAAGGGCACAGTAGACAGACAGTAGTTTTTTAATATCTTAACATTATAAGTGATAATTTTCTCAGAAATGTGAGATATTAACATTTTATATCCTTTTAGCTTTTGTTGTCCCTGACTATTAGGCAAGTAAATAAAGTAAAATAAAATTAACAATTTCTTTTTTCAAGTTTTATTTTTTAAAAAAGAAAATATTTTTTCTTTCATTATACATACCAATCCAAGTTCCCACTTCCTCCCCTCCTCTCATTCCCTCCACATACTCTCCCACCCCACCCCCAACCCAATCCTCAGAGAGAGTAAGGCACATTTGAGGAAGGTCCAAGGCCCTCCCTACTATATCTAGGCTGAGCAAAGTATCCATCCAAAGAGAATAGGTTCCCAAAAAGCCAGCACATTCAGTAGGGATAAATCCTGGTGCCACTGCCAGTGGCCTTCAGTCTGCCCCAGCCATACAACTGTCAACCACAATCAGAGGGACTAGTTTGTTCCTATGCTTGTTTCTTCCCAGTCCAGCTGGAGTTGGTGAGCTCCCATTAGCTCAGGTAGACTATTTCAGTGGGTGTACCCTTCATGCTCTTGACCTCTTTGTTCATATTCTCATTTCTCTCACTCTTCAGCTGGACTTTGGGAGCTTAGACCATTGCTCCAATGTGTCTCTGCCTCTGTTTCCATCAGTTGCTGGATGAAGGTTTTATGATGATATTTAAGATATTCATCAGTCTGACTACAGGACAAGTAAAGATTGGGCCCCCTCTCCTCTATCACTCAGAGTCTTAGTTAGGGTCATCCTTGTGGATTCCTGGAAATTTCTCTAGAGCCAGGTTTCTTGCTAACCCTATAATGGCTCCCTCAAGCAAGATATCTCTTTCCTTGCTCTCATCTCTGTCCTTCCTCCTTCTCGACTATCCCATTCCTTCAGGTTCTCCTCACTCCTCTCCTTCTTCCCTCTCTTTTCCCTTCCACTCTCCTTCCCCACACCCCCAAACATGCTCCAAATTTTGTCAGGCGTTCTTGCCTGTTTCCACTTTCCAGGTGGATCTATATATGTTATTCTTAGGATTCATTTTATTACCTAGCTTCTCTAGGACATGAACTATAGGCTTAATATCCTTTGTTTATGAATAGTATCCAGTTATTAGTGAGCACATACCATATTTGTCTTTTTGTGTCTGGGTTGCCTCTCTCTCAGGCTAGTGATTTTTTTGAGTTGATCTTGTATCCTGCCACATCACTGAAGGTATTTATCAGCTGTAGGAGTTGTCTGGTAGAGCTTTTGGGGTCTCTTATGTACACTATCATATCATTTGCAAATAACGAAAGTTTGACTTCTTCCTTTCCAATCCAAATCCCCTTGATCTCCTTTTGCTGTTTTATTGCTATAGCCAGAACTTCAAGAACTATGTTGAAGAGATATGGAGAGAGCGAACAGCCTTGTCTTGTTCCTGATAGAATCAATAATCTCAAAGAGCTTTTTTGGAAAAAAAAACATTATGAAAATATCTGTATTCAATGTTAAATTTTATAACCTAACAAAATGTTTATCTTATGATGCCAGTGAGTGTTGTTTTATTTAAGCATTTTAAGATTTTATAAAACATTTAATAGAACCAGATATCTTGTTTTAATAAGCTTTAAGAAGGTAAATAAGGCCGGGCGGTGGTGGCGCATGCCTTTAATCCCAGCACTCAGGAGGCAGAGGCAGGTGGATCTCTGTGAGTTCGAGGCTGGCCTGGTCTACCAGAGCTAGTTCCAGGGCAGGCTCCAAAGCCACAGAGAAATCCTGTCTCGAAAAACCAAAAAAAAAGAAGATGATGATGAAGAAGAAGACAAATAAGATAAGTGAGCACCTTGGTTTATAAGTACATACTTATAAGGTCTTTAAATATATACTCAAGATGCATTCACACACATGAATACACACTTTCAAGGTATGTAGGTCAAGACATAAAAAATAGTAATTTCAGTACACAGAGAAAAAAACTGAATGAAAAAATTTAAGTGGCTACTGGTTTGTTACTTGGATATTTTGGGCAAATTATATGGGAAGACTAAATTCTGTTCCATGCTGTCCCAACATAGAATGCTAACAAGCTGTTACATAGAAACACATGTGAACATTCAGTTACATCAAGAGGTAAAAAGGTTCCCATCTCTGTATTTGGAGGGAATGAGGTAGTTCTTGGGAGGTCTGTGAGGCTACTTTGTCTTATACACAATCAGTTTTGTAAGGTGGCCAGGGTGGGTTCTTCAGGTCATGGTTGTTTGACATGAAGAAGGAAGTGTTTAACAGCTGAGTCTATAGAGCCTGAAGTTCTTGTACTATTGAAACCTCTTGTGCTAACATAGTTATTGGGTTAGTAGGTTTTAAGAATCATCTTTTACAATAAAAAGAAAATAAGAGGCGTAGGTTTGGCATGAAAGAAAAGTTTCATTCATCTGGGAAAATTCTATTTTGAAACAAAGGAAGAGACATGGGTTTCCGATATCCCCATGAGACAAGAGAGACATGAGATAGGAGACAGGTAAGCACTGCCAGTCTTTTCCTGGTGTTATTTTGGAGGTCCCCAAAGAAGAACTCTAGTTTTCCTATTGAAGAAGTCTGTGAATGAATAGGGATTGTAGATGCTAATTGTTTCTGAGGACCCAGGCCTCTTCTTTAGAGGAAGTGTTCTGTACATAGCCATGTATGTACAGACAGGAAGATTTGGGCTTAGTGTCCTTCTCTTGCTGTTTTCTTTATAGTCACCTAGACCAGACCATTAGAGCACTACCCTTCCTGTCTTCAGTTTCTATCCTCAAGCATTTTTGGAGAGCCCTGAGTACAGCCACAAAAGGATTAGGTATACTAGTTTGCATTTAAAATGCTCTTGGGGTAATACTTCCCTCAGTGGAGTTTACACTGCACCATGTACCCACCCAACCCTGGGATTAAATCAGACATTTGCACAATCCCTACTAGAGGAACCTCTGAGGTGTTTTCTTCCCCTTAGTGGAATAAAATCTCTATTCTAAGAAATTCTTTTTATTGAGTTGGGGTCTTACTATGAAGATGGAACTGTCCTGGAACTCACTATATAAATCAGGCTGGCCTAGAACTCACCAAGGTCTCCTTGTCTCTGCCTTTCAAGTACTGGGATTAAAGGTGTGAGCCACCATGCCAACCTATCCTAAGAAGTTTTTAAAAAGATAATGACAAAGCCAAAATGCAATCCTTGAACGTGAGGCTGTTGGTTTTAGATGAGAAACTATTTAATTACAACAATGGCCTTGTCTCATTTATGTTTAAAATGACCACTCAAATTAAAAGTGCAAGTGGGTGGATTCTTTCTCCTTTGGACCTAATGCTGAAGTAACACCCTTTATGCCCTGGGGAATATTCTCTGAGCTCTTGAGGACAGGGTTGTTTACAGTAAGTGAACAGCAAGGACTTGAGAGCAGTGGAGACAGAATAAAGCAACAGGTATTTTAATTCTCTAGGAGTCCAGAGAAAGGAAATAGCCCCCAGTCTTCAGCCTAACCTTTCAGAAAGGAGAATTTACTCTTCAACCAGACAGCACTGTCTGGCTTTTTTTTTTTGTAGTATTTTGCTCTTTAGTCTTTGGATCCATTAGTGTGGGACCCTGGACTTCAAACCCTTGTCCCTAGAAGGGATTGTCCCTGTCGAGAAAAGAAACATAAGGGGTGCACACAGGAAGGGATCAGCATTCAAACCTGTGGGCAGGAACATCCCGCAGGGAACAAAGTCCACATTTAAATAACTCTTCCCTTTCCTCCATCCCTGAAATCCTCAGGCAGGGGCATGTTGGTCTCTAGAGAGGTTATTTCAGGTGAAGAGGGAGGGAATAGCTGCCATTAAGTTTATCTATGTTGGAGCCCTGTCAGATTGACTCTCTTGTTTTCATGAACTTAGTAGGAAGTTTTAAGTAAAAAAGAAAGAAAGAAAGAAAGAAAGAAAGAAAGAAAGAAAGAAAGAAATGAGAGAAACCTGGGGTGTATAACTTGTATAACTTAGTGTTATTGGCATGGAAAAATTCTAGAGTGAGGTATTGGAGGGCTTAGGCATTTTGTATGGGACTGCCATTTTGGTTAATCATGTGATCACCACCATCTTGGTGATGTCCCATGATCACCTCCATCTTGGTGACGTCATTAATCAAAGCAGTGGCAAAGTCAGCCCGTGGTTAGGGCAGCTTCACCATAATGTGGCCCACCGTGATGACATGATGTCCCATGCAATATGTGCGTCTCACGGATTAAATATCCACAGTCATCTAGCAGCTGCCTCCCAATTTTAACTCTGAGATTAGCAGCTGCTACCAATGTGTGCATATCTCAGAAATTCTAGGTACAGGGTGGTGAAAGGCAGGGAGAGGAAAGGAAAGAGAATCGTGAGTCTTGTTCCCCTAAGCCATGATTAAGGCACTGGTGGAAAAGCCATCCCCCATCTCAAGTGCTTGAAGAAGAGGGAATAGTAGGAGCCTTGTTCAGGGAGAAGAGAGTTCAAAAGCATCCTGTGCTTCTCTTTATCTTTTGGCTGTTGGAGTCTGCAGGCTCTTGTGCCTCTTTGAAATGAATTATATGGGGTCACACAGATAGTTACAGAACAAGAGATCGTTTATTACAGGAGAGACACAGATGAGATTGGAGCTGTGGTAATCCTAGCCTGTGGCCTGGCACCAAGAGGGAAAATGGGAAGGAAAGGGACTGTGTGACCATTGTAGTTCATTTGCATAGAATTCACCTCTCCCAATGTTATCCAATGTGTCCTTTTTTTTTTTCCAAGCGTGCTCTCTTTGTTGAACGACAGGCAGTTAGGTTAAGGGATTCCTGTCTCTCTCCAGCCAGCTTTAATGTGTTAATCGTGATGATTCATTTCAATCTACGTTTCTCTGTCACACTCGGAGACTGCACTGGGAGGGAGAGCCATTAGGGAGGTGCCAGGTGAACTGAAGCCATAAGAGTGGATCCTGATATAACAGAACCAGTGTTTTAGGCAAAGGCAGCAACACGAGAGTACACATATGCAGAAAGAGAGAGTACAAGTACCCAAGAAGGCCAACACTCGAGTCACAGATATCTAGTCTGACGGCAATGGGAAAGTAGATGCTGGCTGTTGGAGCTGCCAGGCTGGAGTGCTCAGTATGGCGGACCTCACACACAAGAGATGGTGACAATGACCAAGACAGTGACTCTATGGGAAGCCAAAGGAGGCTTCTCTGGGAGCTAGGCTGGGAGTAGTACCATCTGGATTCCCTGTTTCTGGTTCCATCTGGAGAATGGAAGAATGGACTTCCTGTATAAAAGCCCTCTGCTTGTTCCTCTCCTCTCCCAAGAGAGGGCAGCTGTGCACAGTACACCAGAGGCAATGGTCTTGTAGCCAGGAAATCAAGCATCCAGTGTCCCCGACTCGCTGGAGACTCTGGCAAAGATATGGTGAGAAGATGGGTGGGCTGGAAAACAAGGCAGAAAGAAGCAGCTGCCTACTGGACCACAACATAAGTGATTCCGCGTCACAAGGTCAGCACTAGCCGTGTTACAGACTAGCATCCGTCCACCGTGTCTGTCCCAAGCAAACCCTTTGTCCTCAGAATGAAGGGCGTGTGTGAGCATATGCATGTCCATCTGTACCGCATGTTCATGTGTGTTCCATGAACATGGGGGAGGGCAACATGTCCCCAACCCCAGCCTGGTCCTCTGAGCCGTGGGGGAGCTCTTTTCCCCAGGAATTAGGCTGGCTCATGGGGGAATAACCAATTTCCTGTGTTTATTTGTTTCTTGTACAAGAAGGCTTCTGTTTGGTTCTAATGAGTAGCTTTTCCTAAAGAGAAGTCATAATAGCAGCAGAAATGTAAGCAGATTCTGTAAACTTGTAATCATACGTGTCAAACACACTGTGGTATTTTTCTCTGTAAAATAGAAATGGTGAGAAGTCATGGAGAGTGGGTGCGGGAAATCGTGTTTTCCCTGACAGAAGTTAATTCTAAACTAAGTATTCCCCCGCAAGAAAGCAGAAAAACATTTTTACATGTCTATCATTTGTCCTTAGAGGACTCAAAACAAATATGTTTCTTAGTACTCGACACCAGCATTATTCCGGCGGCCTCGGGCTATGTGTTTTCTAGTTGGCGGAGCTCGGGGATGAGAAAACAGCACCGCTGTTCTGCGTTAGGGGGAGCACGTCTCGCAGGTTAATCAGAACCAGCAAAAGGGCCTCGGTCCAGAGCCATGGGTGGACGGGCGGTTGAGGGGGCCAAAGGCAGCCAATTCCACAAGGCCCAAACCAGGAGTGAAACTCAGCCAGGTGGACGTGTGTACCCTTTGCCCAAGCTGATGCCCTGGGCCAGTGTTACCAAATCCCTCAGTCAGCTTGGGTGCAAAGCCCACAGGAAGAGCAGGACCACAGATTTCTAGAAGACCCCACTAGAAAGCCCTATACTAGTTTCTCCCTAGTATAAAGGTGCTGGACAGGCTGCAGAATCTTCTGGATATGGGGAAATGGGAAACATTCTCTTTGACAAATGAGCCAGAATCGCAAGCTGCATCAAGTCAGGGCCGCAGCCCTGGCTGCAGAGGCGCTGTATTTTTTTGGTAGAGGAGGTTGCTGGGATGAAGCAGGCTCTCCTGCATGATAGGCCAGAGCATCTCAGTCCCAGGAATGCTCTCCTTTGAGGTTTCCATAATGGAAGGTTTCGCTGCTGGCACCTTGGTGAAGAGGAGGAAACTTTGTGCAGGGCTGACTGCTGCTTTGAGAAAAGGCAGCTATACCCCAGTTGTACCTTCCAGAAGTTTCTCCTGTGGTCCCCAGGGCTGTGTTTCTCTTCATAGACACCAGAAATGAGTATCAGAGTAGCTAAATACAGAGTTGCCCAAACAAAACCTACAGATGGAGGACAAACTCTGGATCAAGAGTTCAAGGTGTCCCTTCTCCACCTGGGTCCAGCACTCCGGATACTCCAGACTGGCCTGGAGGGGGACAGGAGCACCTGACCTTTCAGGGTTGATGCAGGGCTGAAGTATACACAGCCTTCACAGGAACCCATAGGAACCTCTTCTGTACGGCTAGGCTAGTCATGTCTCTCTCCATGGGACTCCAGGCTGAGAGTGCTGGGCTGAGGTTTGCCCTTTCTTTCCTCTTGTGGTGAACACAGGTCCTTTGTAGGCTTTCTAAACTGTCCAGCATGGTCCTGGAGAAAGCTGAACCTGTGAACATCTCCCTGAGGAAACTTTAAGGCTATTGCCTTCTGCCCCTTTCCTTCCTTCCTTCCTTCCTTCCTTCCTTCCTTCCTTCCTTCCTTCCTTTCTTCCTTCATTTCCTTCCCCAAGCCACCAGTGTCCCCTAGGTCACAAGTGGTTCCTGTAGGAATGGCATCTCTCCCATCTGCCTCTGTCTTTCTAACTTTATTTTATTTCCTCATCCTTTCTCTCCTCCCTCCTTCCCCATCACATACACTCCCCATGACCATTTAGTATAGCCAGGAGGTTACTCTGCACTCTATGGCCAGTCACCATTGACCTGGGGACAAAAGGAAAGAAACACAGTCTCTAGTCCCAGGAGAACCTCAGATTGTCCTAAGCAAACAGTGTCCTCTTACTCTCAAAGTTCCAGGGGGAGGATCCCTTCAGTGACTTAGGTAGCTTAGATAACTCAGGAGACCCTGTGCTCACTTCCAGAAAGGAACAGAGAAGTTCCTGTGTGTGTCAGAATGCAGGCAGGAGGCTTTGTTCACTAGGCCTGCCTTCTAGAGGACTCTTGCCACTGGTGCCTCGATGCAGTTCAGGATCTCTCTGGAAAGCCAAGCAGGTGACTGACCATCACTGCCACCTTCTCAGCTTTCTCTAAACCCTGCAGGAGGGAAAGACACATTTTCAGAAGGCTTTTCTCTTCTCATCTCACCCTGGCCCAGGTGTTACACACCTGGAAAAGTGAAATCCATCAGCGGCGGTGATGGTGGTGGTGGTGGCCTGGGAATGACACCAGAATGCCACGTGACCATGTGTGATTGTTAATTGTGATTATCAACTTCACAGAATTTAGAATCACTATGGAAACACTCCCCTGGGTGTGACTATGTGGGTGTTTGTAGAATGCTTTAAGCGAAGAGGAAAGACCCATCCTGAATATGGACAGTGCCATTCCGTGGGCTGGGCTTCCAAACTGAATGAAAAAGAGAAATTGAGCTGACCACCAGCAATCCCCTCTCGGTTCCTGTGGGTGAAATACAAGCAACTGCTTCACTCTGCTTCTGCCACACTTCCTCATCGTGATGGATTGTATCCCCTTAAGCTATGGTCCCAAGGTAAGCATATTCCTTAAATTGCAACACACCATGGTAGCAGGATTCTAACAAATGCCATTCTCACCCTCCAACATCCCTTTGTGATAATGCTGTCTTGGATATGCCTTCCTGCAAAATTGCAGGGAGCATGCACAGTGGCTACAATCAGACACATTGCAGAGCCAGGCAGGATAGGATGAAGCATGATTAATAGAAGAGAAATTGGGGTTCAACCTGAAGACATGAAAAGCAAAGCAACCAGCCACTGGCTCTTACCTCGACCTCAGTCTGAAAAATGGCGAGCCTGCCTCCAGGAATCTCAGAAGGAGACTGTGTCTGAGAGCTGTCTCCTCCCATTTTGTAATCCTCTCTAGGACTGGGATTAAAAGCGTGCACCACTGGGATTAAAGGAATTCACTGCCCGGTTTCTATGGCAACTAATGTGGCTACTGGGATTAAAGGTGTTTACCATAACCTGGTCTGTAAGGCTGACCAGTAGGGCTGTTTTACTCTCAGATCTTCAGACAAGCTTTATTTATTAAAATACAATTGAAATGACACTACAATGGGACTCTGAACAGTTCTCATTACCATTTGCTCCTGGCCTGAGCATAAGGCCTAAACCCAGTGTCTCATTAGAGACCTCAGACGGACTTGTAGGTTCCCAGTGAGGCCTGTTCTCCCTGTGGATGGGCTCTCTGATGTCCACAGACTCCCCAGTAGAGCAAGGCCCTGAAGTCAGGTCTGAGAAAAACTATGGGTCATGGATCTCTCATGGGTACCAACCTGCTGTGCTACCTAGAGAACTGGCTCATCTCTCTTGACTCTGTGGTTGGATGACAGAACTTGAGTGACATCTCCACCAGGGCTGTGGTAAGAGGAAAACTCTTGACAAGAAAGGGACTGAACTGACGTGAAGCTGCTGCGTCTTCTCTGCTGAAGAGAAAGTTTCTTGGCTGTAGTATAGCGTGTGTGTGTGTGTGTGTGTGTGTGTGTGTGTGTGTGTGTGTTGTACCGCAGCCGGGAGTGTGTACCACAGCCAGGGGTGTGTGCTGTACTGCAGCTGGGGGTGTATTGTGTACCACAGCCAGGGGTGTGTTCTGCACCACAGTGGGGGTGTATTGTGCACCACAGCCGGGGGTGTGTTCTGCACCACAGTGGGGGTGTATTGTGTACCACAGACAGCGGTGTGTGCCAGCATCAATACACTAAGAACCGAGATGCTGAGTGGGCACATGCAGACTCCAGGTGGGGTATTCCCCACACTCCTGTCTTCTTTCGTATGTCCTTAAGCCATATACTCCTGGCTGCTCCTCCCTATCCATTAATCAACTTCCCCCCAGACAAAGACAAACATCCTCAGCTTCCCAGGCAAGTGTTTAGAAAGGCCCCTTGCCTGACATGGGTTCTTGCCTCTGCATGTAGGGGACTCTCCTCTGTCCTGGGACTACTGAGCCTATGATTTCATGAGTAACAACCTGGCCCTAAGGAACTCCCTTCTATCATGCCTACTTTTCAAAAATGAATTGTGGTCCAGATATTGATCAGGAGCCAAGATCTCTTCTGTGTTCCATTTGGGGTAACTGCCAATGCACTTGCATATATAGACATACAACACATCTGCACACTCATGCAAGCATACAAACATACACATGAACACCCACCATACATGGGTAGACACACCTGCACAATTTACAGGTGAGCTCACACTGACAATGCATAACCACAGTATGCATCGCAATACATGTAGATACACAATGTATGTGCACTGTTTGTACATGTCCCCCAAAACCCACTGCATGAGCAGGCATGTATGTGCATATGTGTCCTCATACATACATACATACATGTACACTATACACACACACACACACACACCAGACATGAATACCTTTTGCTTTTGCAAATATACCATCCCACACCACAATGGCCTAATGCACATGTGTGCACACACAGGCTGTGTTCTTCTAAACAAGACCTGGCAGGCTACCTACAAGCTCTTCCCTTGAGGTCTGGAAACTTTCCCAGAGAAGCCTGAGAAGCTACTGTGGGTCGTTGATCTGACACTGGGCTCTGGACTCCATGGTCTTGAGTGGCCTTTCAAAAGTCCAAAGGGCAGTCACCAGTATTGCCTGTAAACATGTGTGTATTACAGTAGTGTTTCTGAACAGACTTGTCCCTCTGGGCTGCATCCACATGACCAGTTGCTGCCTATCCCTGGCTGCTAATGTGAGGGAGGGAGGGTGAGGATTGGTGAGGCTGGGTTCCTTATCAAGAAGGGGATTTGGGGGCCCTTTAAAGTGGCCTGAGTCCAGAGGCTTGTGTTTGGTGCCTGCTCCATGGCTGACACACTCACCTATAAATAATGGTGGTGACAGGTCCCTTGTCAGCACTCGCTGATGGATGGCTCCTTCTTCTGCCATTACAGCCTTGTGACTGTGGGAAAATTAATTTAAGTGGTAGTTAATTTCTAATGAATTCCATTCAAGCGGCTAATACAGTCCCTCGGTGTTATGGTAACCTTCACGGATCATTGCATTATGTAAATAAATTCTACTTTATGCTGGTTTATTAAAAAAAAGAGAGTAAAGATTGGTGAGTCTGGGCTAAGTCTCACACAGTCACACAAACAACCCATAGTGGCTGGAAACTCCTTAAAGGGGAAAATACAAGCCACTCTGGAGCCTGTCCAAGAACGAGCAGCCACAGGATGATGGAATCATCTATTTTTAGGGCTTTGCATGCACAGGCTCTCCCCCACCTGAATCCATGTAGTTTATATTGTATTCCAAAGAGAGGGTTTCTACTTAAGCACAAGTGAACTTGTCTTGTACCTTAGGGAGTCTTGATTTCATACTTAGGTGTGGGGGTGGGGGTGGGGAGTCTAGGCGAGGCTTGTCCTAGGTGCAGGTAGAAGGAGCTTGGCTTCAAGTCACACTTAGGAGAGTGCCATCAGGAACAGGGCCTTGACATCTCTGTAACGTGTAGTGTGTGGTTTGAGGTATGTGGTGTGATAGTAGTGTGCAGTGTGTGTTGGGGTGGGAGTACTCCTGAGGCAGTCTTGGGAAGAGGAGCAGACATCTCTCCCTAGGGATTTGCTCACTCACCCTGCAGGGGCAGTCCAGCCCCACAGCTTACAGGAGACACACAGGGGGCCTGGTTGTTGGTGCACACGGAAAAGTCCAGAAACCACTCCAGCCTGAGTGTTCATTCTCACCCACACTGAAGCCCTTCCTTGTCTTCTACCCTACTCTTTAGCTCTGTCCCCATCATTCCTGGCAGGTGTTCAGCTTCTTGGTGGTATGTGTAGCATTAAACTCCTCTACCTCGATACTGTCCCATCCTGCCATAGTTCTTGGCTTCTCCTCACCTAGGTATGCCTCTTTTACACAGCTAGTGCTGTCTCTTCTGGGTCTATGGGCTGGGGTCCTGCAGCCCATAATTTTCAAGATCATTCATTCTGTTTTCATCTAATACAATATTCAGACCACCCAGAGAGGGTCCTTAAAAACAATAGCTACCATGATGGGTGGTCAAATGTCTTTTAGCAGCTGTTGCTCCTTCTTCAGCAGTCAAACAATTCAGACAACACAGTAACATACAGTATCCAGAGTCTCTGTGTATTTTCCATCTTTACATGGAAGCTAAGTTGGGGCAGGTGGGAACTGGGGGCACTAGTTTTTCTCCCAAACCCGGGTGGCTAGGTTTGGGTTCCAATTCCTAGAACTGGAATTCCAATCCCAGCTCTGGCCTGGGCTGGAAGCTAGAAATCCAGGGGAAAATTGCTTTTTCGTAAATTTGTGCCCCCAAAAGTTGGGTGCCAAATCAAGCATGATTAAAAAAAAATTCAGAGAGAAAAATTGGGGTCCAACTTGAAGATCCAAAATGCAAAACAGTCAGCCACTGGCTCTTACCTTTACCTCCATCTGAAATGGCAATCTTGCCTCCTGGAATCTCAGAATGAGACTGTGTGTTGAGAACTGTTTTCTTCTGTTATATAGTCCTCTCTAGGGCTGGGATTAAAGGCGTGCACCACTGGGATTAAAGGCATGCACTACCAGATTTCTATGGCAACTAGTGTGGCTACTGGGATTAAAGGTGCATGTCACTGTGGCTACTGGGATTAAAGGTATGTGTCACTGTGGCTATTGGAATTAAAGGTGCATGTTACCATAACCTGGTCTGTAAGGCTGACCAGGGGGACTGTTTTACTCTCAGATATTCAGGCAGTCTATTTATTAACATACAATTGAAATACCACTACACAGCACCCAGGGCAAGCAAAGGATTAGAGATGGTGTCTTGGTTTGCAGGTTTTCATTTGGACATTAGAGCCTACAAGGTCTAGTCAGAACACGGTGAAGCTATTCCAGGGAAAGGAACTAATGGAACTAACGTTTCTACCACATTTTACCCGAAAAATTAAATGCTTTTCTGAGAAAACTAGCTGAATAAATTAAGGCTTTAAATTTTTAAATTTAGAAAAAGTACAGTATTTTAAGACTTAAATTTTTCATCATGACAAAAAAATAAAAAATTAACCAACCAATGAAAGGAAGGAAGGTGTGCTCCCATCAGACCTCCATCAGACTTTTATAGCATGCTTGTGGTCGCCCTCAGAATGCAAAGGCTTGAGTGGTCACCTGCAAGTGACCCACTGACTCTATCCTATCTGCACAACCAATCAAGCAGAAGATGGGAACTGGGGGGGGGGGTCCTTCAGGCCTGACAGAGCTGAGGTGGCAGATATGACATTGGATTTTCAGTAGCCAGGACCAGTTATGGTTGGTCCCCATTCCCCACTCACCCTGGAAATTGGTGGGGCAGCTTGACTTTTCTGCACTGTGAACAGCCCCTGAGAGTCACTGCCACTGGTATGCAGTACTATCTCCAGAAGAAAGGACGACAGCTAGTGCCTTGGAGATCAGACAACCTGCCTTACAAAGCCATTTCCAATGACTCAAAGCTGAGAACCATGAGAAATGCCCAAGAGGTGAGCCAGGCATTTACCACTTCTTCCAAATGGCCATGAGTGTCTTCACATAAACAGAAATCCTAACCCACCTAGGCTCTGCCTGTTGTCAGAGGTTAGGGTGAATGCTTCAGGCTATTCAAAAGTTTACTTATGTCTACTGAAAACAACTTCAACTGAAGAATTCTGGAAATAAAAGGATGACGAGTGTCCTGTATCACTAATACAGTGACAGGCATGCACCAAGTATCTGTTGCAAGGTACATTCTTCTGACTCAGACAGTACAGCTTCGAAACTTATAATTTTCCATCTTATAGATGGGAACTGAGGCACTCAGCATAGAGTGTCACACAGCTAAAAATGGTGGAATTGGGCTTCACATCTTAGTTGTGCCATGACCTACTATTGCCTTCTAAGTCCAAGAACCAGAACTAAGGTGGACTCATAGAAGTGACCACAATGAGAAAAGGGAGTTTACAGCCAGGCCTGCCCAGTCACCTCGGCCCATGGTCCTCTGTTGGCCAAGTGTGTGAGTTTCTGCACCTCGCCTCCCCGCTGCATGGGCCCATAAGAGATTTTCTGCAGAGTTCAGACTTGTAAACCAGCAACATGTAACCTTGTGTGGATAACGAACCTGAGAAGTTGGTTCATACTGCTGCTTGTGCTCGGTCCTTCTCCTGCTGAGTTGCTGGTTTTACTCATGACCATCGCTATTCCTCCTGTGTCCCCAGACTCTCCTCCAGGCTTCATGTTCACATGTATGCTCACACATGCCCTTCAAAATGCAACAGATCACACCACGCATGGCTTTCCTATCTCCCTTAAAAGTACATTATTGCCAGGATCGCTCTTCAAAGCCCTTGTCTGGAGAGTCCCTGCCTACACCTACCTGCTCACCAAGTATTAGACCCTATTGCTGTCTACAGTCCCAACAGCTATTGTAAGACCCCAGGAAAAGGCAATGGCCATCTCCTGTAACCACCTACTGAAAACATCTCAGATTTCATGACACTCCGGGAAAATGATTGAGGGTACCAGTAGCTACAGCACGAATACTAATTGTTCTTAACAAAAACCCAGAGTCAGATATTAGGGGTGAAAGCTGAGAGATCGGAGCAGTGCAGTCAGTCACTAGCGAGGCCTTCTACCTCTATCGAATTCTCTGACTGCTTCAGACATCTCCAGACTGCACTGAGCTCCTGACCCCACCAGCTTTTCATCCCTCTCTCAGTCCAGCCATATCACTCCTGTCCCCACCTTCCTAGTTAGTGCTGGATTAAACGTGTGTGATCCCAAGTGCTGGGATCACCTTTGTATGAGCTCTGGTTCTCTTTTAGTCAGATTCAGCCTCATATAGTCCAGGGTGGCCTTGTCCTAACAGAGATCCCTCTGTCTCCCGAGTCCTGGGATTAAAGGTACATGCCACTACTCCCTGGCCTCTAGTGACTTAGCTCTGCTCTCTGACCTTCAGGCAAGCTTTATTTGTTGAAACAAACAGAATATCACTACAAGTAGCCACCAGGTATCACTCACTTCCTATAGAGGACAGAAGGTCCACAGCACTGTGTGTCAGACTCACAGGGCCACAAAGCATGCTGAAGTCCACTGCACTAAAGAGATTTAAAATTACAAAAGGGCACAGGGCCAAAGACCTACTCCAAAAGGAGGACAAACTCCAGCCCCACTTTTTAATACTAATGAATGCAAGTTTTGATAAAACCACTGGTGTCCTAATGCTCCCTTCAGAAGCCAGAAGCTTTATCATTTTCTTTGAGCTAAAATGGACGAACCTCCTTTTGAAAGCATGAATTTGCTGGTATAAAGAACACTACCACTCCAGAGTTTAAGGGCAATCATGACAATTTTAATTGGTATCTGAAGGACATCCCTATGTAAACAAGGTTTTCCTTAAGTAAAGGTTGGTATAGTTGTTACCCAACAACACGATTTATTTCCGGCTCAGTTGGTTTCTTAAAAGCGCTTGCATTCTGCTGCTTTTGATGACAAGTGCCAGGGAGGCAGAGGCGGGAGGCAGAGGCAGGAGATTCTCCGCAAGTTTCAGGTCAGCCAAGGCTGTGGAGCCAGACCTTGTCTCAAGAGATAAAGCCAGCTTTGTATTCCTGCTTCTTTTGTCCTCCAGCTCAACACAGTTTAAGGAACAAGTAACAATCCTTTCCCATCTGCAGCTCTGGCTGGCTAGAGTTGAAGGAAGTGGACTATGAAATGCTTTATTTTTCCTATGGACATCTGCCCTTACATTTGCCTCTGCTTATGCCTGGGGTTGGTCTTACAGAGGACGAACCAGCGCCCACGCCTCTTCACCATGTAGCAGTCCCGGCAGCGCTTCTTGAGGACACCCTTGGTCTTGAAGCCTAGCGAGGGCTGCAGGGGCTGCAGGTGCGGCAGGGGGCGGGCCCAGAGAAGTGAGCGCACCTCTGGGCAGGGTCTGGCGCTTGGAAGGGTCCCCAGCAGAAAAGAGAAGGCCCGGGGCTTGACCGAGAGGCGACTCAGGTGCCGGAGCGGATCCATGAGCGAAGCCACCGCGCTTCTCACAAGCAGGGCAGCCATGCTAAGGCCAGACCTGTGGGGAGAGAAGGGCGGTCATCGGCGGCTGCACGTCTGCCTATCCATCCCTAGGCCCTCCCTTTGCGGGGCTACTTGGAGTCAGAGGTCAGACAGAGCACGCATGCCAGGCTTGCACGCCTGGCTACGCGTCCCCATGTGCCCCTCCTGCGCGCTCCCGGGAAGCCACCAGGGCCTCCCGCTCGCACTCCCGGCCATCAGTTCTGCCACGCGCCTCTGCCTGCCGCCCACGGAACGCGAGACCCACACCTGGGAACGAGTGCCACCCGCCACGACCTCCTGTCTAAACGGTCTCGGGCGCCCGCTTACCGAAAGCTTCCGCGTCTGCGCAGTAGGGCGGGACGCCACGGCCTAGAGGATGGCGTGGAGTCACGTGGGATTACACGCCCCTTGGAACGGAAGACCCAGGCTCAGGCTTCCGGAGTTACAGCCCGCACTGTCCTTAGCCCTCTCTGGTCCTGATCCAGGGTCCTGTAGGCTAGCACTCCCCTGGGGTTGCTGGAACCACTGTGGATCGGGAAGACCGGTGCCCACGAGAAGACAAAAACTAAGTGCAAAATGCAGACTTAGACTGAAAAGAAAATTGCCAGCAGTGAAAAAATATTATAAATATAATATATAAATATATTTATTATATATTATGCATTTATACTTATAACATATATTTACATATTTATTATAAATATATTTATAAATATATAATCATATATATATAAACTTGACAAAGTGTACAGGTTACACGTTTCCACTAAGTGACATTCAGGCACACATGAGAAAAGGCCAGGAGAGCAGGAACAGACACTCCTCTAGCTAGTAAGAAAGTTCCCCATGCCCCCAAACTATGAAAAAGCTTCAAGTAGGGAAAGAGTTTGACCGTGAACTCCCATACCGCCACTGGCTTCTACAGGCAACTCTCTTATATCCCGGATTTCAGGTGGTTCATAAATCCACCCATTGTATTGTTTTGTGTAGGTTACCATCAAGGCAACCCCTCTGGCTCCTAGTCTCACAGTTCACACAAAGTTTGCTCAGCCCATCTCGGTACCTGGTCATGGGAATGCCTTGACCCTAGAGTTCTGTGATTTAAAAATAATGTGGGTCAGAGAGATGGCTTGGGAGTCAAAAGTACTAGCCATAGAAACTTGAGGGCCTAAGGTCAATCCCCAGAACCCATGTGGAAGAAGAGACCGACTTCTTTTACATGTGTTCTGTTGGCACCCATGTATGTGTGAACCCATGTGTGTATGAACACACAGAGTAAGACATTTTAAAAAGAGACAAATCGGGGCTGGGGAAATGGCTTAGTGCACTGGTTCTCAGCCTTCCTAACGCTGCAATTCTTTAATACAGTTCCTTATGTTGTGGCGACTCTCCAACCACAATTTTTTTTTCGTTGCTACGTCATAACTGTAATTTTGCTACAGTTATAAATTGTAATGCAAATACCTGATAGGCAGGATATACGATATACAACCCCGTTGTAAAAACTGCTTTACCGTAAAGAGGTTTTCAAGGCTGGTTTTCCAAGCTGGGTAAAATCTCTTGTAGTCTAACTGGAAACTTTTATCAGCTCTGTGCTGCAAAAATGCTCAGAAGGCTCCCTTTCCCAACACATACGACAGGAAAGCTGAATGCATGTCCTATGTCTTCTGCTGAACAATCTATTTCTTTACTCAATAAATAATATTGAAATTTTGCATTTTCTCCATCGCCATAAAAGCACATATCTGCAGTTTCCTCCTCCCCTGTCGTTGTCGCGCAGGAGCAGAACAGGCTTGCCAACCGGCAGGCCCAGGGACGCCACTTAGCCGTAGGACGAAATAAGTTCCCCAAGTGTGGTCCCTCCGCCAGCCTGTGCGCCTGCGTCGGCGCTCCGTACGCCGCGCGGGGTCAGGGGTCACCGGAAAGATGGCGGCGTTGACCTTCCGCCGGCTGCTGGCTCTCCCTAGGGCTGCGCGGGCTTTCGGGGTGCGAGTGTCGTCGAGCGGGGAGAAGATCACGCACACCGGCCAGGTAACGGCCGCCGCCGCCGCGCCTGGAGCCCGAGACTGACGGTGGCGGGGCGCCTAGCAAGGTGTGCTTCTGCCAGGCGCGCGCGCAACCCTTGCTGGGCTCACCTTGGGGTGCAGCCCGCACCCCATTTCTGACTGTAGCTAGTGACTTCCGGCTGGGAGTCGGTCTTCACTCATTCTTTGGGTCGTACCTTTGTATTGAGGTCCACGTTTTAGCAATAGGGTATAAAGCAACCCTAACGCTCAATATAATGACCAACAAGCAAACAATCAAAGGAGGAGGAGGCGGAAAAGAGCCCTGTCTCCTGAAATGTCGCCTTTTGGAATGGGCTGTCTGTGAAGGCAGGGGCTTGTCTCCAGTCTGCTTGACTCCTGTCCGTCCTTCCCGCGGGAATTCCTTCAGTACAAGTACACTGCCTCTTGGTGGGTCTGCTCATCAGTGGCTGTAGACCACAGGGAACATTGTCCTGAAGTGTTTGGGATCAATATTATGTGACTTCACTCAGAATTCAATTGTAAAAGTAATAGTTTTTTTTTTCTTTTACAGGTTTATGATGAAAAAGACTACAGGAGGATTCGGTTTGTAGATCGTCAGAAAGAGGTAAGTGAAATATCTAGTAAAAGGGATAAGAATTTATAAAACATAAGCAGGTTGAGCAACTCTAATGAAATGTTTGAAGTGAATTCTGCACCTGTCTGGGGGTGGGTTGTAATGAAAATACAGGCGCAGTGACGGTATACACATTAATACCTTCAAACACTATATAAGGCATTAAGAAACAAGTGGTTTCACGTTTATACTTGGACCCATCTTTGAAGTGACTCATGTCTAAGCAGATATCCTCAAATATGATGTATCGACTGGTCCCAGGCTTCTCATAGAGCTGGTATTTAGTGTGCGCCAGATCCTAAGGGTCCTAGAGACCCGGGGCCCTAAACTTCCCGCCCCCCTCAGAATGCACAGCATCCTGTAATAGTAGTTCAGGTGTCCATTGCGTCATCTTGTTTTCAGTCTGGTACCTGTCCTGGTGGTTCTGTTGCTGTGACAAAACACCATGACCCAAAGCAGCTTAGGGAGGAAAGGGTTTATTTCACTCTGTAACTCTCAGATCACATTCCTGAGGGAAGTCAGGGCAGGAGCTGGAAGAGACTATGGAGGAATGCTGCCTACTGGTTTGGTTTGCTCAGCCTGTTTTCTTTTGGCACTCAGGATCACCAGTCAGTCTAGAGGTGGCACTGCCCATAGTGGCCTGGGCCTTCCATATCAGTCATCAAGAAAATGCCTCCACAGACCGGCCTGCAGGCCAGTCCTATGGAGGCATTTTCTCAATTGAGTCGTTCTTCCCAGATGACCCAAATATATGTCAAGTTGATGTAAAACTAGCCAGCACAGTACCTCCTACATTAAAAGAAGACACACCATTAAAACTTACTGTTCTGATGACTTATTGAAGTAAGATTTTTATAGTTTTCATCAAATAGACTGTGCTGTGCTCTCCCAGGATAACTTGGGTAGGTTCAGTCCCCCACACAGGGGAAGGTCATTTAGTTCGTACCAGTATGACTGCTGCTAGGATTGGCCCTGCCCTGCCTATGTAGCCTAAGTAAGTTTCTCTGTATCTCCTGCATCTAAGCATCTGGACTCTTCCTTCTGATATGGTAGTTCCCACTGTCCTCCACGGTTCCAGAGGTGTTTGTCTTTCATGTCTGCCTTCAGTCCTGCTCCTTTCCTCTGCAGTCAGCTTGGTTCTTTTTGTTCTGCCATAGGTGTCCCCAAATCATAGTTTCCCTGCCCTCTCTGATCTGGGCTACGTTGTCCTAGTGTCTAGTTTTTGACTTCTGCTTTGTAACAAACATACCCACTACATGTTGGTTAATTGTGAATTCATATCCCCAACTTTTAGCTAGTATCCTGTTGTGTCTAATGAATAAGAGGCAGAGAATTTTGTGTTTTTTGACTCCTTGATTAAACTGCTTGGATGTCAGAAGGATCCTGGGGTCCACTCGAGGTTCAGAGAGAGAGAGAGACAGAGGGGGGGGTGGGGAGGAAAAAGAGAGAAACAGCAACACAGAGACAGAGAGGATGGGACATCCAGGCCAGGGGTGGGACCTGGGAACAGGGAAGGAAGGACAGGGTGTAGAGAGAAGGAGACATAGTCCGGCCCAAAAGGCAGCTTCTGCCCCTAGTGTGGCAGGACAGATCTCTCTGTTTACCTTTGGGTGCAACTGTATTCCT
>JAQHUG010000093.1:2114000-2168222 GCA_028555095.1 Dicrostonyx torquatus
TTTAATGGTCTCTATCACTTTCCTAAAGTTACGTTTAAAGTCGATTTATTCTACTTCTTCTAAATTAGGTTGCTCAGGTCTTCCTGTTGCATAATTGCTGGATTCTGGTGTTGTCACATTGCTTTTCAGGTTGTTGGAGGAACTCTTGGATTGGTGCCTGCCCATCTCTTTGATGGATCAACTGGTACTCGGTAGAGGCCACTTGCTTGGTCTGGATGGATCTGGATCAGGGGCCCTGGCCCAAGAATCTGCCTCGCTCTGGTCCGGATGGATCTGGATCAGGAGCCCTCTCCAAGGGCCTGCCACCATCAAAAGCTGTATTCTTAAATTTTTAAAATATTTTTATTTATGGGTGTGGGCATATGCAGGTGAGTATAGTGCCTATGGACACCAGAAGAAGGCATTGGGTCTGGGGCTGGAGTTACCCGCAGTGGTGAGCTGCCTGGTATGTATCGGCTGCTCTAAAAGAGCAGAGTGGGTTCTTCACCACTGAGATGTCTCTCTGGTCCAAATTTGTAAAAGTTGGTTATTACAGTTTTGCATATGGACAGCTTTCATGCTGATTGTGTCCCCATCCCTCAACCCTCACAAAGCTTTCCTGTTTATGTCTGCTTTGTTTTGTGATCCACTGAGATTAACCAGGGTCACTGTGTGACCATGGGCTTGTAGCATCAGCCAGAGACTGATGGGCTCTGTAGTGAGCACAGAACTGAAGAGTGATGTCCCCTGTCCTAGAATGTATTGCTAGCAGAGTTTAGTAAAGGATGGGTTCCCCTGAAGTCCCTCCCCATTCCATTGTAAAGGCTGACCATGTGTGGGCCCCGTAAGGGTGAGTTAATGATTATGATGGTTATATCCAGGCTAGAGAATAGCAGTTCCTAGCCCCTGATCGAATCTGCAGGGTCTCACATGCTTCTTGCTACTTGGTCCTTAATGTTCGCCGAGCCTTCATCACTTACACTTCAAATTTTGGGCAGCCCTGTGTTTGTTTCCCTTTACCACTGTTGTAAGGAGAGACTTCTCTGACTAAGGCCAGGAACACTTCTGTTTATAGATAGAAGCACTTAGTGTTAGGTCAGTTTAGTTAACCAGATCTGGGTTGCTAGCTAGGCCTACAGTACCAGGTGTAGGTATACCCCCTGTGGAGTGGGAGCTGAACCCAGTAAGATGGCAGTTGGTTACCCCCAGCACAGCCAATTTGCTACCGCATAAGTGGGCATTTCAACAGATTTCTTCATATTACCCCTACCTTGCACCCATATCACCCTACCTCTTTCCTTGTCTAAACCCCTGCCCACTTCCCTTTTTCCTGGGAATTAAGCCATATGCCGTTGTGTATATATACCACATTTACATTATCCATATACCAGTTAAAGGGCATCTAAGGGGATCCCATTTCCTACCTATTGTGAATAGGGCAGTAGTGAGCATGGGCATACAGTAGGTACCCCTGTTGTGGGTTTAGCATCTTTTCCCCTGTTGTGAGTTTAGAGTCCTATGTTGTAGATTTAAATGCCCAGGAGGGGAACCGCTGGGTCATATGGTAGTCTTAACTTTAGCTGCCTCTGGATGTACTAGTTTGCATCCCCACCCAAGTGCATGAATTCCCCTTTCCTCTTCTCTGTACAGTATTTGTTGTGTCTGGTGTTCCTGATGGCTGTTCCAGCTGGGCAAGACGGAGTCCCCAGTCCTTCATCCTCAGCTGTCATAAGGATGCTGAACCCTTTCTTAGGTGTTTCCTACCTATTTGTCTTTCTGTTTAGTTCTGTACTCGTTTTTAATTGTGTTGGTTTTGCATGCGTGAATGTGTTTAGTTTTTTATATTCTTTATTTTTTTTATATGTTCTTGTTACTAATCCTCTTTCAGATGCCCAGCGGGCAAAGACTACCTCCCATCCTGTAGGTCATGTCTTCACTCAGTTGAATTTGTTTTTCGGTGAGAGGCTTTTTATGAAAACCCGTTTGTAGGAGTAACAGGAACTCTTATATATGAAGCCAGAATGGCAATGCAGAGAAAAGCAGAAAACAAGCTGCACTGACTCACTGACTGGATTCCTATAAGGAGATGGGGCTAAACTCTGAAATACAAAGTCAACTGGAAGGAACCCAATGAAGTGACTGTAGATCTGTGGTCCTACTTGCAAGAGGAGGCCTACAGTTAGACCCATCATGGGTGACTTCCTACACGGAAAGCCAGCTCTCGAGAAGTAATTAATTGTATCTCACCAGAAGCTATCCTGACGTGAGGACTACTGTTAGGGGCTGAACTGCCTCTAGGGAACAAGAAATTGGGCACCATCCACAGGGTCCCTGTGAACACTACATCATACTGAGTGTGTGGAAGACTTCTACACCAGACAGTTGTGGCTGGCAAGAGACACTGAGGTGTTTGAGCAGAGGGGATGTATAGCTTCACTGCTCCCATGCTCTGTGATGGGGAGATATCATATATGGATCCCAAGGGAGTAGCTCTGAGGGTGCCAAGGTCACTAATGGTCAAGGCCTGGCATTCCCACTAGTAGGTCTTTAAATATTCCCTGCCCACGTCCATGTACATGCTGCTTTGAGACTCTCATGGTCATGCACGCAGACAGGTCTGTGAGCTGATTATATGAGCACCCTAGGACAACCCACATAATCCCAAAGCTTGGTCAGAGTACATACCAACTCCTTGCCAACACACAGGCAGGGTGTTAGAATGAGCCTGTGTGCAAAGAATGAATGTCTTCCATCAGAACAGGAACTTCTGACTCAGGCAGTTTGACTCCAAGTCGCTGGAATCGGAAAGCAGTTGCCAGCAGCTGTTCTCCTATCTGACAGATCAGACTTCATGGTCACTAGGCAGAGGAAAATGTCCTCACATATTGTCGGCCTAGGTGGCTCAAGCCCGAGGTGACACATCAGAAGTTTACTTCTTTTCAAGACAGAAAAGTCACATGCAAGCTGAGGAAATGGAAGCTCACATGGCAAAAAGAGCTTCTGGTCTTGCATGACATTGAAAGGTTGACATGAGGGAAGTATTGAAGGCAGAGAGAGAAACAGGCCAGCAGGTGTGAGAAGACACGGATCCTGTCTCTGTAGCGAGCTGGCATCAGACTACACTGTGAGTTATATACCTGAGTGGATAGAAGGTTTTAATTTGGAATTTATCTTGAGTTACGATGGCTAAGTATGAAGACTTACATAAAAGGCTATTTGTGGAGGACTATTGGCAATGGGCCAGTCATATAAAACAGTCCTTTGCTAATTCAATGATGCAAAGGCATAGAAACAGTATAGTTCATTGTTGGTTAGAATATATGCACAAAATGAGTGTTCAGAAAAAAAGCAAAATGGCTTTGCTCCTGCACAGCTTTGTATCCTCATGGGTCACATATGCTTTTATTTACAGATATTTTTTATTAGAATAGTGGCTAGGAAATTCTGGGAATGAGGTTTTGGGGGTGTTGACTCTTTTGTATACTTTTGAAATTTTAATCATATGCATGGTATATGAAAATACTGTTCCCATGAAAAAGATTTACACAGAAAAGTATGTTATTACTAAAAGTTTTAGAAAAGAGAAAAATTCACCATGTTCCATCCACATACTGGTGTCAGTCACCGTGTCCATACTGTGGTGATGGAAGTGGCTGATCACCAATGCTGAGAGAAGTGGCTGCAGCTTCTGGTGAACCTCACGTAGACTTCTGCATCCCATGCCCTGCTGCAGTCACCAAGTAAGACTCAGCAAGAAGGAAACTTGGCCCTCTGAGTATTTGAGTTGTCTGCTGTCCTCTTGAGATTGGCAGTAATTGCACTTGGATGCACATTTCTGCTTGTGTTCAACCATCACTACCAGCTACAACATACCCCTAATACTGGAGGAACTAGATAGATGTGGCTAGCGGTACTGAATTTTAAAATCATAGCAGATTCTTTAAACGAAATGAAACTGTATCCCACTGAGTCATTTTTTTTATTGCTGAGACTTTCATATATGCATCCCATGTGTTTTGATCATCTACCCTCAGATTCTTCTTTCATTTTCTTCTATTTTGCCCTCCCGACTTTATGTACTCTTTTTAAATCCACTGAGTCCATTTAGAGCTGCCTGTATGTATGTGGGTGTGGGACCACCTACTGGAATGTGAATCTCAGAGGCTGCATCCCTGAGGAAAACTGTTTCTCCTTCTCCATCAATTCCTAGCAGCTCCTTGACTGGGGTGGGGGTAGGCTTTGTGACAACTTCCCCCATCTACACTGATCTGGTGCAGGCCTTGGGTATGTAGTCACAGCCGTGGTGAGTTCATGTGTATAGTGATCCCACCATATCCGGAAAACTATTTCACTAAAGTTGCCCACAACCTCTGGCTCTTAGAATCTTCCTGAGCCCTCTCCCTTGAGAATCTCCGAGGTGAGAAGTGTGAAATAGCTGCCCCACGTAGGACCGAGCCTTCCGAAGTCTCTTACGCTCTGCACACTGAGAGTTGTGGGTCTCAGTGTTGATTGCCATCTGCTGCAAAAAGTAGCTTCTCTATTGAGGGTTGAGAGATATACTAATCTGTGGGTATAAGGTAAGAACTTGGGAGCAATTTAATCCTATGTCAGTTTATCAGAAGAAGACGAATAGTAGGTTTTCTCCTATGGTCTATGACCTACCTAGCCTCAGGTTCTTGGCCCAATTAATGGTGCCAGGCATGAGTTCCTTACCGTGTAGGGGACCTTAAATCCAACCAGAAAGTAGTTGATTGCTCCCATAACAGTGTGCCGCTATTGTACAGGGGCATCACCTGCCCAGGCCCAGGATTCGCAGGTGGATACGATTCTGGATTACTTTTCTCCCCTGGCAGCATGCCTAGCACCTTTTAGCATCATGGAAGCTATCAAGTAGGGATGAAGCTTCCAGGTGAGTGCCAGCTTGGTTTCTGTACGCTGTTTACTCAAGTATGTGGTGTCTTCAGCAGCAGGGTCTTTCTGTATCAAGTTCTGTAGGACAATTAAGAGCAGTGGTAATAACCTGTAATATTTGAGAATTGTTATAGGACCCTATGGACAAGAACTTAAAAAGAGGTGACCCATACCTGGCAGTAGGGTTTTTATTTGTTATCTACAGTGTCTGGAAGAGGCACTTCCCTCTCACATTATCAGGTAATTCCATTCAAACTCTCTCTCATGCACGCATGTGTGTGCGCGCGTGTGTGTGTCTATGTTTAGGAAGCTTCTACAGTCTTTTAGTATTAATTTTTCTTCCCTACATTCTATTCACTGCTCTGGTGTCTGAGTCAGTGTTTTACTGCTGTGTAACAGTCCTGGCTGTCCTGGAACTTGCTCTGTAGACCTGGCTGGTCTCAAGGTCACAGAGATCTGCCTGCCTCTGCCTCCTGAGTGCTGGGATTAAAGGCGTGTACCACCACTGCCCGGTGGCAACTCTTATAAAGCAGAGCATTTAATTAGGACTTGTTTACAGTTTTAGTCCATTGTTGTCATGGTGGGAAGCATGGGAGCATGCAGGCAGATGTGCCAGAGAAGTAGCTGATCCACAGGCAGCAGGAAGAGAGAGACTCTGGGAATGGCTTGGACTTTTGAAACTGCAAAGCCCATCCCCAGTGACACACTTCCTCCAGTGAGACTACATCCACTCCAACAAGCCACACCTCCTCATCTCTCTCAAGTAGTGCCACTCCCTGATGACCAGTCATTCAAATATATGAGCCTATGGGGGCCATTCCTATTCAAACCACCACACCTGGCCACCCCGACTTAAGGATTCCTGCTCCATTATTCCCTTTTCCCACCTCACACCACCTGTGTTCTGTCCCCCATCCCTTGAAATCTGCCCAATCCCCTACATGGCCCCTTACTGTTTTCTTGGCTCCTATAGGTACTCCACTTCAAACACATATCTGTAGATCTGAAGCTAGCATCCACATATGAGAGGAAACATGTGATGTTTGTCTTTCTGAGTCTATATTACCTCACCCAGGATGATTGTTTTTAGCACCATCCATTTACCTGTGAATTTTATAATTTCATTTTTCTTTACAGCTGAGTAAAATCCCATTATGCAAATGCATCGCTTTCTCATTATCCATTCATCGATTGAAGGACACATAGGCTGTTTCCATTTCCTGGCTTTTGTGAATACAGCAGCAATGAACACGGGTGAGGAAGTATCTCTGTGGGACAGAGTCCTTCGGGAATATGCCCAAGAGTGATACACGTGCATCATATGGGAGATCTAGTTCTAGCTTTTTGAGGGACATTCATACTGATTTCCATAGTGGTTGCATCAGTTTGTACCAGCAGTGAATAAGTGTTTATCTTTCCCTGTATTCATGCCAGCATTTCTTGGCAGTTTTTAAACCCTAGCCAATCCGACTAACGGGATATTAATTTACCCTAAGTATCAATACTACATGTTGTGCAAAGCAAGGCAAAGCAAAGCTTGAGTCTTCCAGAGTGTTTTGCTGACTGTGGCAAACATTCATTCTTTTCACCTCCTATAAGGACTCAGCCTGCACCCAGGTGGCAGGATTTCTGAGGTGGAAGAAGGATATGGAAGTGGCCTTCATGTTAGAGGCCATTCTTGGTTGGTTGCCAAGCAGAGCTTCTCATCTGGCACAACGTCAGCAGGCTGGTAGCAAGCAGGACACTTTCGGTATATTGGTTCTTCCTAGAAAAGGGGCAACAGCCCCACCTACACTGGCAACCAAGGCACACTCAGGCTTCTCGTTCGTCCACAGCAGGTTTGGGAAGGGGCAGGGTCAGCAAGGCCATGTTGGGCTGCATCTGCGTGGCTGTTCATAACTCCTGGGGTGTCTGCACACATCTATGTAGCCTCACCTGAACCCATGCACAGGAGCCACAGATGAGGTCCCACCATGTCCAGATGCCAGCCTCACCCTGGGGACAGGGCTCTGACATCCACGGGTCGCCCAGTCTCCTGTCTATCCTGGGGCTGGAGTGGATAGACAGGGTGAATCCCTCCGTGAGTAGTGACAGTACCCTGGGATCTTGCAAGGCAGGCAGTAGTTTGCCAAGAGCCCCACCTGACCATGCCTGATGGCATGGCAGTCCTACCCCAGTTCACACTGTCCAGGGCTCCCAACTATGTGTGCTTCCCAGCCTGCCAGGACAGGGTTTGAACATCCTGGAAGTTATTCAAAGATGAAGCTGAGGCATTAAGAAAGGAAGAAGGAAGGGAAAGAGGAGGCCAGGACCCAGGGGAGTGATCTCATGTTAACACTGGAGCTGGAGGAGTCCGGAGCTCTCTGAGGCTCCCACTTGCCCTGGGATTTTCCGAGGGTCAGGATGGGCTGCTCAAATTTGACCTTGTGTAACTACCCCTCCGTCTTATTGACCTGTTAGTTTTTATGTCTGAATTGCAGGTGCTTTCTCTGGAGGATCATGTTCCCCTCAGCTCAGAGGCATCTGGATGAACACTCCTGGCAATTCCCTAGCTGAGCTGCCAGCCATAGATGGTTTACCTTCACACCCAACTCACTGTCTCAGGGTCGAGTATGTACTGCCTTGTAGGAGATAGTGGTGGTGGCGGGATTGGAAATGAAAAATAATTTCAGGAATATAAGAGAGATAAACTCCAGGACACTTAAACATCAGGGTTTCCCAGGGCTCTGCAGAGGATAAGGACAGGTCCTCCATGGGTGAGTGATGAGCTCTGTTGTTAGCGCAGCAGCTTCCAGTTCCTAGATAGGAGGCCCCAGCCCTGGACAAGGAGCAGCATCTGTGACCACAGGAATATTCTCCAAGATGTGAGGTGGATGCTGAGCAGGAAGCGTTGGATGTTCCTGAGCTCTCCTGCTGTCGTCCTGAGGCCTATCCCCTTCTACCACCAGGCAGAACATTCTAGAAAGTAACATCAGTCATGGGATACGGTGAAAAGACCGGAATGTGTACTAATGTTTCCCGCAGAGTGTCTGTGGGTGGCCCTATTGCCTGGACACCCAGACTCCCAGGAACAGGCCTTGATCTTTCCCCATTGGTCCCTGCAGGGAGCAGTTGGCCCCATTTCCCTAGGTAGGTCAAGGTTGGCTATGGGGTGAGGCCAGGACTCAGGCCCAGCTGGCCCCTGCCTGCCCACCAGAGGGCAGTAGCACACAGCTATCCTTCTGGTCTTAGAAACAAGGACCCTAGGGCTTGGGATGTTGGGTCCAAGTCCCTGGAGATGACCACACCCGACGTAGTGCAGAGGCCCAGATTCTACAAATGACACTGTTCTTGGGAACAGTAGCAGATATTTGGGAAGATGTCTGAAAGTCAAGGGAAGAAAGGCTGTGCCTCACAGAGCAGGTGTGGGCTCTCAGGAAGCCCTTCCTGTGGCATGAGAAACCTAAGGAAAAAGGAGACCGTTCACATGCAGAATGTGGCAGCATTGAGCCCTGTCCCCGCATGGCTGAGAGCTGTCCAGCTTGGTGTATGGGCAGCAGCTTCCCCTGCAGAGGAGGCAGATGGTGAGAACCCTGGGCATCTGTATCTTCCCAGCCTCCAAGCTCCAAGCACCTAATCATCTAGATTGCCATGAAGGTGGCCTGTTAGTGCACCAAGAAGGTGATCAGGTGAGCTTCAGACCACTGTGACTGCTTGCTGGCAATCCCTGCTGGCCACTAAGGTGGAAAACAGCTCATGAGAGTGGAGGCTGAGATTCTAACACAGTAGCCCTGTGGTCACACTCACCTCCCCTCTCCTCAGGGGACAATCTAGTATTACAGTGTTAATCCACTAGACACGGGGGATTTTAAATTTCATTTTTGTGCAGTTATTTAAAGTTTAAACTGATAATGTCTAACCCAATTAAATTCCAGTCAATCGTGCTCTAAATGCACCAAGTCTTGTGAAATATGAATGAGGTGTCCCCGTGCTTCTTAACAACTTAATCTCCACGCTGGTGCTCTGCTCTTGGGATTACTGTGTCGAAGCTAGGAAAGAAGCAAAGCGAGACAGACACATTCCGCCAGATCAGCTCGAGGACAGGGACTCCCAGCCCATGCCGAAGCCTTCTCACTTGCCTTGCTCACAAGGCTTTCTGGCTCATTCAGAATTCAGAACTTTTGGTGAAGTGCACCCATTTGTGGCCAGTCAACAAGATGAGAGCACACTTTCCGAGTAGCCTTCAAAGGCAGCTGACCACACTGAGCATCTCTCCTCCCTAACCCATCACATGTGGCGTCCCGGTGCATTCTCTGTGTATGAGTACTAATAACAGCTGTTGTTGAATGTGGGGTCTCTTTTCAGGCTTGCTCTCAGGATGTCTGATTCATGGCTGATGACACCCACATCAACCCAGCAACACTGCCACAACAAGCAAAGCTGTTCATGTGTTCCAATACCCAGTTTCATGTTGGGATTCTTACTCTTGTATGGTGTTAGGAGGGGACATTGGGACTGAGAGGTACTGTGAGAGTAGAGTCTCAAGAATGACCCTGGGAAGCTGCCCTGGCTTTTCTAGGATAGACTTCTCTGTGGGAGGTGAAGCTTGGCTCTTCCTTGGGGCTCTTTCCAAAGAGTCTGTGGTCAGTGGTTGTCCACCATGACACACGAAGAGGTTGTGATTTCAGAACAACCCCGGTTGCACTGGGATTGATACAGAATGATGGCTTCTCAATGTGGATGCTTTGTAAGGCTGTTTACTTAGAAAGTGACTCAGAGTCTTCCAATTCAACCTGGTGGAGCTTAAGACCAGGAAAAAAGAAACAAGCCTCTTAGGAGCAGAATAGAACAGCATCTTTGAGACATAGGTCACACTGACTGAGTTGCCATTCAAACCCTAGTGGTCAAAGACAAACTGAGTTCATCCTGGGTCTTTCCAGCCAGGTACCCTGCTAAACTTCTGCGGCTAGCCCCACCTGTTGGTTCCACTGCACTGGCTTCACTTGCCTATGCCAGCCAGCGCAGCCTACTGGGGACTTGAGCGCAGTGTGCAGCAAGATCAGTGGTCCCACCTGAGGTCTAGGAGACAAGCAGGTCAGGCAGTAGACAGACGGGACCCATGACTGCACCTGCCCACAAGAGGACGCGCAAATTTGAGTCTGTCCTGCGGAATGGAGATGCATCCAGAGTGGGGAGCTCAAGTCTGAGCTCGGGCTGATACTCCTAAACCCTTGGGAGTCCGGGTAGCTCAGAGCTTCCATTCCAGGTGAGAAGTCTCTGAGGAGTCTCAGGAATGGCTTCGGGCTGGGCAGGGGAGTGTTTGTACAGAAGATCTGGAAATAGAAGCAAAGGCAGGCTGTGGGAGAACTGTGTTGGGTGGGAATGTGGCCTTCAGAGGAAGGAAGGACTTCTGTCCAGTTGCTATTCTCCCTGGCTGGTAAGAAAACATTAAAACTACATATTCAATAGTTTGGGTCATTATATCACTTTTTTATTTTTACTTTTTATTTCATTTTATATTCCAACCACAGTTCTCTCTCTTGCATTCCCAGCCTCCCTCCTAGCCCCACACCAAGGACTCATTCCATAGAGTAAGGCATCCCATGGGAAGTCAACAACGCCTGGCACATTAAGTTAAAGTAGGACCAAGTCCTCCTATCCCCATGCATTAAGGCTGAGCATAGCATCTCACCATAGGGAATGGGCTCCAAAAAGCTAGCTCACGCACCAGGGAAAGATACTGGTCCCACTGCCAGTGGCCCCTCAGACAGACCAGGCTACCCAAGTTATATCACTTTTTGAAACTGTGGTAAAATGTATACACGAAGTTCACCATTTAGACGTTTATTCTAGGATTCTGAGTAGTAAACATAGTACCTTGTGCATTCCAGGCAAACATGGGCTAGAGTCTAGGCTGAGCTAGAGTCCAACCCCAGAGTTCACCCTGAAACCATCTTTACATCTTTAAATTTCATGACACTCTGGACACAGTGTACAACTATTACCACTGTCAATCTCCAGAACATTCTCTGTCACCAAGAAATTTGAATCTCCTTTCCTTTCCCGACCCCTGCTACCCCAACTGTACCTTCTGTTTCCACAAGTCTCCCGACCCCTGGTACCCCAACTGTACCTTCTGTTTCCACAAGTCTCCCGACCCCTGGTACCCCAACTGTACCTTCTGTTTCCACGAGTTTCCCGACTCCACAGATTTCACAGAAGTCATTCACAGTGTTTATGTTTTACAACTAACTAATCCCATAGGACACAATGTCTTCCAGGACCAGCGTGTTGGGGCAAGAGTCAGAACACCCCTCTTTTCAAGGTTAAATAATACTCTGCAGCATGCCTGTAGTTTGCCTGTCCATCATCCTCCGTTGGATACCTGGTTACTGCACTTTCGTGTCCATGAAGGATGCTGCTGTGGTTTTGTGTGGATAGGGTCTCTTCCCTGTCCTCAGTTCCTTTAGGTAGATGTCCTGCAGTAGAATTGCTGGTTCCTGTGGAGAGCCTATGCTCACTCCTTTTATTACTTAATGTTTGCTTTGGGGGGTACAAAGATGTTGGAGGGAGGCCCCTTGTTAGTTCCCGGCTGCCCAAAACCGAAATAATTACACAGAAACTATATTATTTAAAACACTGCTTGGTCCATTAGCTCTAGCTTCTTATTGGTTAACACTTACATCTTAATTTAACCCATTTCTATTAATCTGAGTATGTCATGTGGCTGTGGTTTACCTGTTAAAGTTCTGTTCAGCTCTGGCAAGGCTACATGGCTTCTCCCTAACTCTGCCTCATTTCTCCCAGCATGCCATTTAGTTTTCCCCACCTACCTAAGTTCTGCCCTATCAGGCCAAGGTAATTTCTTTATTCATTAATAGTAATCACTGCATACAGAATGAAATCCCACATCACAAGAACAACTACTGTGGGCAGGGCTGAGGACCTTTTCTAAGAGCTGGAATCTGGGACTCTCTCCTCCCTTGATTAGGCTCTTGCCCTGAAGTGGTGAGGCTAAACTCTACCAGGACAGCAGAAGGAAGAGACACTTTCTTCTGAGGTAACAGGCAAGTTTCACACAGGCTTCATGCCCAACTGCTGCCATCCAGTGTGTCCGCCTGGCATTGCTGACCACTCTCCGCCAGTGTTGAACAGCCGCTGTACCACCGCTACCTTTGCCTGTCACTGTAGCAACACCCCCCCACTCTCCACCTTCCGCCACCACCTGCTGCTGCCCTCCATTGCCTGTCACAGCCTTGCCCATGATTGCTCTTCACCACCTTTGGCCACAGCCACCACCCACCATTGCCTGCCTCCACAGCACTGCCTGTCCCCCACTGCCTGCCTGTCACCCACTGCCTCCTTGACACCGCCATCATCACCATCCATCTCCACCCACAGCTACCTACCACTGATCACAGCCAACCACTGGTCACCACCCCCTGCACAGCATCCATTGTTCCTGTTCACATTGGCCACCTGTCCCCATCATCCGCTCTCCCTCCTTAGCCTCCCACTTGGAGGCTCTAGACTGGCCCATCTCATTCTCTGTACCTACACACTCCCACACAGACTACTTCTATCTGTACCTAGCCTAGGACCTCCTGCCTGAGTGTGCCACTCTCTTGGAGTCATCTTTCTCCTTCTAGGGTGTTTCTTTCTCTGGTTGTATAGCACTCTTGGGAGTGTGGTTCTTGTAAATTGTAACCCTTCTTTTGGGGTGTGGCTCGCATGGTGGTATGGCCCATGGGAGGGATGTAGGGTTCTGGTGGGGTGTGTCCCTGGAGAATGTGGCCCTTCCAGTGGATTGTTACTCCCTTGGGAATTTTGGATTCTGGGGGATTCCTGAGCCTAGTCTGGGAAGACCTTGGTCTCCAGTCTCACATGGCTACTTTTTCTTCCTTCTGCCTCAGTTTCTGGGCTATTATCAGACAAGCCTTCACTGCCCATGATCAAAATTCTCCAGCCCTGTTAGTTCTTTGCATACTAGACTGGTGTCCTTTGGCTCCTAGCATTGCCTGAGACTTTGTAGAGCCATCAATCCTATGTGGATAGAGCCCTGTCCTCCCAAGGTCCTCAGCAATCCAACAGCAGTTCACAGAGGGGTTTCAATAAAATTCATGAGGCATTCTCAGGAGAGATGACCACGGAGGAAGGGCTGCTTGGAGCCTGCCTCCTTGGCCAGATCAGCTATGGAGTTTACCTGACTTTGATTATAGGGGTCAGAGAAGCCTGGACCAGCAGAAGCCACCATGGTGGTGCCTTCTGCCTGCATCTTTCCACCTCTGTGCTGGGGGGCATGCATGACTTTGATTGCCCTAGTTGATGGGAAATTGAGTAGACACATGGAGAAGAGAAACAGAAAGCCTGTTCACAGAAGTTGCGTATGGTGTCCGGCTCCCAGCTGGGTCCTGCGCTTGTAGGTGCTAGCCCACATGCTTCTCTCCTGTATTTCTTGTGCTTTGGAAGCTGTATGCAGGAACCTGTCCTGGGCAGGTTTGTCGCAGTGTGGTGTGCAGAGCCTGTCCGTTGCTGCTGACTCTCTGTGAGTGAGTGTGTTTGTGGGTGGGGGGGAGGTAGTGGGGGTAGGGGGAGGAGCCTCCCTCATTGGTATCAATGCACTGTGGATACTTCTCTTAATTTAGTTGACTGAGGTTCAGGCCTCCTCCTTTGCACACATATGCATGCTCTGTGGGAGTTACAGGGTCGGTATGAACCTGCACTCGGAATGGCCTGCATTTCCTTTGCATGTGGCTGTTTTTTACCACCCTGGGGACTTTTCCAAAGGAAAGGCCAGGCAGCTTGCGTGAGTGTCACCATTTCAGTGGCCATCAACCTACATAAGACAGTTCACAGTGAAATTTACTTCAGGGCCATATGAACCTTCACCAAAAACGTGTCTTTCCTGGTGCTATGGTGCCTCCCACCTGCCTTCCTGGGTCCACAGCCTTGCAGCCAAGAATGGCAACCTGGGGCAGAAGCAGCTGACTCAGGGAAGGATTCTGGGGGAGACCCACTCTTATGGTTCTCCATCCATGCTATGTACCCCAGTGTCCCTGCTCCTGGCTCTGGCGTCTCCTCCCATCTACCCACCACCACTGACCACAATTTTCACCAGTCACAATGTGGCTACCCTCTGCTTCTTGTCCTCCTGTCTGCCTCCACCATCTGGCAAACTCTGAGAACTCTGGAGGTTCTCGGGCCCAGGACGCCTGATGAGACTCACAGACCCCAAGGTGGACCTTTTGCCTTTGTGACCACGTCTTGGATTCCCTGACAGTGCGGGTCTAGAATGTTTGTAGTTGTGGCTGTCACCCGTCAGCCTACAGCTTGCCCTGTTACCTATAACCTCATCCCGACCAGAGACCCTGGGATCATTCACTGAAGGATATCACCCTATATCAGGCAACTTCTCCACCTCCACTCTCGAGCCTCATGGGCCACAGGACCAGTGAGGGACATATTGCTGTGGTCACTTTCCGGGAGACAAGCTTGTGAGGCCCACTTCTTGTCTTTGGGCATTAACAGGAGCACCTGGTATCTCCCAGGCCAAAGCTGGCAGCACTTCCTGCCATAATTCCAGGTTCTCATCATCTTCCAACTTCTGGCATAGTAAGGAACTTGGTTCTGATCTGTGAGCGGGAAGAGAGCAGGAATGTGGGGTTCAGCTGTTTCTCAACAGCTACCTCAGGCCTCACACAGTGTTCTGAGACCCTGCCTGTCTCAACCCTAGGCAGCCTTACCATAGAAGGCTGGCTCCCTAATTTTCATGTCTCCTTTGATTGGCATCAGAAGAAGACTTGGCCTCCCTTTGGGCCTCAAACCCTGGTACCATTCTCCTCCTCTGGAAAGGCCTGTCCCCACCCACATGGGGTCTGTTTGTGGCTTATACCCCTCAGACTCAGGTTTTAAAGCGCTAAAGTGTTCCCTGCAACAAAAGGACCCTGCCTGGCAACCACAATCCTGCTTTTCCGAAATCTCCCAGTCTCCAGACCTCCCTAAAGCCCTGTGTCAAATGTGGGTGGCAGTGATGGGCTCGCCACCCCAGCTGTGTGTCCTCAGAGGCTGAGGAAGTTCTAGAGCCACACACGGGAGAATACTTGCTCCATCCACAGGCTGGAGACCCACTTCTTGGTTCTGTCTCTGTTACGGATGTAGGATTGTCTAGGAGACCAGGCAGCCTAGGCTCCCCTGTGCCACCAGCCTGTGAGTTCCACTCGCCTGTCCTCCAGCCATCAAAGGGGATTAGCAGTAACAGCAGTCAGGAGGCAGAGAGAACAGGCCTCCCAGACATGGCCACCGCTCACAGCAGGAGGCTCACGATCAAATTCTAACGGAAAGGTCACATTTGCAATAAGTAAGATGGGAGTCTGGGTAATTGGTCGGGAGCGCTGATGCTTCTGTGGCCGAGAGCATTTGGATGGAGTCAAAACCTTTCTGCTCAGGTAATTAAAAATGAAATTTCACAGTATCATTAAAATGAGGGTGAGGCAGAGTATGATGATGTCATCACAGGAGGAAAGCTCCCTTCAAGTGAGCATTTGTAGCCCTTGTCTTTGTTATTAAAAGGAACACAGCCTTGCCCTGGGTGGGTTGGGTATCCCCCAAAGAATCTGAAGCATAAGCCCCACAGAGAGTCAGTTTACCTGGTCAAAACCAGGTGGAGGGATTGGCAGACAGCCTCCTACCATCCTGACTTTTCCCGTGATGAACAGAGGGGATAAAGCTGGCCACATCCCAGGCCCCTCTGCTTTTCCAGACAAAGCGTTCTGGCCCACTGCTGCATCATCTGGAGCTGTATATGGGGACTACCGATTGGTCAGTGTGCAGGGGAAGGTCGCAGCTCAGCTGGCAGGCTGAAGACGATGCCACTGCCACAGGGTAGGGGCTGCAACAGGGTAGGGGCTGGAAAATCAGAACGAAAGCTGCACTGGGCAGCCTCACCATTTCTTCATTTAAATGAAGGTGAAATGCCGCATCATTAAATAAAATGCAGTAGTACAGAAACTTCTGTTTTTATTTGTATAGTTTTAATAACTTTCCACCAGTTCCAACTTCTGGGCAAGACACAGGCAGGTTCTCGAGTCCTGTCGGGGAGGCTTGGGAGGCTGGGGAGAACCTGGTCTGCTGCTGTGCCTAACAGTGGGAGTCTCTGTGACGTTACCAGGCTCCGAATAAAGGCCGTGTTGCTGCTGTTATGAGGCTCAGTGCTCTGGATGCTTGGGTGCTTTAAGGGCCTCCGCTGACCTTTGGTCACAGAATTACCTGAAGCTGGTGTCTTCTCTGCCAGCAACACAGAAAAGTGTCCCTAGCAAGTATCTTAAAAGAGACTTGGAGCCCCCTCCACCATCATGCTATTCCATGCCTTTATTTTAAGAAATATTTTTGTAGTAAGGGTAATTATTTACAAGGCCCATTTAATCTGTAAGTAGAACAATTAACTTTAGCCCTTTTTTTAAAAAAAAAAATAAACACTGAAATAGAGATGTTGGGGATGTGGTGACCAAAATGCTTACTAATTGAATTAAATTAATTTTTTTAATGTGAAAATGAAATGCTGTGCCAGAGAGGCCATTGTTCCCTGGGGCCCTTCTCCAGTAATTTTGATATCTACGACCTTTTATCAACACAAGAAACACACAGTTTGAAGCTTCCTCCTTTTATCTGCAAGGCTGTTTCCTTCCACCTGCGGGTAAAATCCTCTTCCACCTCCGAGGAAGATAAACGGCAGAGAGAGTTTGTCCGGAAAGGTAATAGCCAGTGAGGGGACATTCCAGGACAGATGGCGCCTGCACCCAGCGCTAGCTAGTTTCGTTGAGCCGCAGGCAGGCTTTGAGCACACAGTACTGATTTGCCCGCTCCCTTTGATAGCGGTGTTAACACAGCTGCTGGGGGCAGTGCCTGGCCCACTTCTCTTAGCAAAGGCATGCAGGACTCACTTTTGAGGACTCTAAGCCTCCTCTGCAGCCCTGTACTCCCTATCTATCAGCCCCATGCATTCCTTCACAGGGGCAATAGGTGACGGATGACAATCTAAAGGCCTCCAGGGATGGCGTTTGGGGCTGAGCTAATTCTGCTGATGGGAGATCTTTGGGCCTCCTCTTACTTTTTCTTTGCAAAAGCTGCCATAGTTGGGCCCCTTGAGTCCTATTGTAAGCTGGTCAGGCTTACAGAGACATTTTGTCAACACTCTTCCCAGGCTGTCCTCACACTGTGGCCATTCATGTCCCCAAGCCAGGCTTCCCCCCACTCCCTCTGCTTCTTGAGGCTCTCTAATGAGTCCTCTGTTTGGGCATTTCCTTCCCCCACCATGCTGTCCTCTAGGTAGGCCCTCTGTCCTGATGACCTCCAACTTTTCCCTGAGAGCTAGCTCATTCATGAGCTCCCTGTCTTTGCTCTGGGGGTACTTTAGAGTGTTTTTTATTTTAAGAGTCTCCAGGGCAAAAAAGACTTCCTAACACCTCTCACCGATTCCATCAGGCAAGAAAGGGCGGATTCTATGCAGAGGACTTCCCAGGACCCGGCAGCTGCTCCACTGGTTCTCACTACCTTTGCCACTAATGAGGACCCCTGAGAAGGTTTGGCACGACTCCAGGAGATGGCCCCCTTCAGTATGTGGCAGGCTCTGACAGTACACCATAACTCACCGGCTCACTCTAAGCCTAGAAGATATGATGTGGTGTCCTTGCAAAGATCAAGATGCTTTGCCTCCTAATTCTCCTGTGCCCTGCCCATACCCTGCCTCAGACAGTACAGAGCTAGGCTCTATGCTCACTCACCATTGCCGCATTGAACTCTGAGTGAAAATTAGCCCTTCTTGGAAGCCTGCCCATGGCAGCTAGTACCTGAAGGCCAAGAGAGAGTGCACTGTGCTTCTACCTAAACCAGGAGCAGCAGCCCTGACCACAGCCTCTCTAGGAATGTCAATTTTAGTATGCTCTCGTGCCCTGCCCTGGTCTGGTCACCTAAAGCCCACCATGTCACTCATTTCTACCTGTCTTCCACTAGACTTTTCCTGCTTTGCTTCATGTCTTTAATTTCCCTGGCTGGGCCCTGGCTGGGCTGTATTGTCTCACCCTCCTATAGAACAATGTCAGTGGTACCCAGAATGCTTAGGCCCAGATCCTGGCACTGGGCTGCTAGGACATCCCTATCCCCAGGGATCCATAGAGACCTGTGGGCTTAGACCCTAGGACATAAGGAACAGGTGCTCCTTTAATGGTTTATCCAAAAACACACACACTCTCTCTCTCTCTCTCTCTCTCTCTCTCTCTCTCTCTCTCTCTCTCTCTCTGCAGGACTATCTCTTTTCTCACAGCTCTATAGGCAGAAGGAGGCCGCTGTGTTGTCTCAGGACTCTGTAATCTAAGGACACCAGGCTGCTTTTGTCTCCCAGTCCCAGCCCCCCTTCTACCAGACTCTGGGGTTCTGGCTTGGACTAACTATGGCTGTAGCCTATTTTTGTTCCCTCTACTTCTCTGACCTGGGCAGGAAGGTTTGCTCACTCACATGGTGAACTTGTAAACCTGTAATCCCATCACTTACACTCATGTTGCAGGATGAGTCAACACACCATGGATGGGTGGCACCCAGTCTGGACAGCCAGTGCACACATACAACCACCTGAAGTAGGAAACCTTCCCTTTTAGCCCAACTCAAAGGCTAGAAACACAAAGGAAGGGAAGCTTCCGTTAACAGCTGTGTCTCCTGTGAAGCTGTGTCTGCGTATACATTTTTAAAACTAAAATAAACTATTACTGTGAACCCCATTCATTCCACCTATAACTGAAGGAGCAGAATTTAAAAAAAAATCAACCAGGCTTCCTAATGGGATTATAGGATAGGCCTTACCTCAATGAGAGATGAACTTTGTGTTAATCAGACTAGGACTTTAACATATGAGAGAGCAGCAGTACTAGATACCAATGCATAATATGCGGTAACTGCAGTAAAAGCCACGCTCATGTAGTGATCTCACAGTTTCATGAAGCTTGTTGTGACGCTGCTGAACTGTCGATTCTAGTTGTCACTCAAAGGCCTGTAGAAAATCCACTTTAAACACACACACACACACACACACACAAAATTATTTCTGCTTTACTGTGAATCAGGAGTCCTTGTTCAAATCAATTCTGATTCATTTCCACTCTGCCAGAGGCCTCAGGGGACTGGGGGCAGAGCCCATGTAGATCTGTGGACACACGTGCCTTAATGAGACAGAGGGCTTCATAGTGGCCTTAGGACTGACAAAGCTCTGCCTCCAGCATCTGAAGCCATTGTCACCTGCTCATACCTACTATAACAGGCTCCTTCTGGAAGTGTCTGCTCTGCTTCCAATGCAAGGATGCTCCAGTGTTCAATTCCAGTGAGTGAGCAGAACATGTACATGCCAGACACAAGCCACATGCTTTTGTCACATGTGTTTGTGCGCTTGATCTGGCCTGAGGGTAACTCTGGGGACTTACTTTGTCCTTCCTTCCCCAGCTCAGAAGACAGTTTCTAGGTAATTACCTAAGGAATTTCTCAGGAAGGGAGATCTGGTCCCTTGGAATAAAAGAAGCTGCCTTATGATTAGACGCCCAGATCTAATGCAGGACTTGAGCATGTGTGCGCAAGTAGGCACTCCCAACCTTACCCAGTCAGCTTTTAAGACGGGCAGCCCCCCAACAGTGCTCTTGGTGCCATCACAAAGCCACTTGAAATGGGGAGCACACATTTCAAAAGTGAGGGCTTCTCCACTGCTAATTGTGAGTGGCTCCTTCCTCTTAGTTTCCAAAGAAATAAATTTTGAGGAAGATTTTAGCTCACCTGGGGGTTTGTTTCAGAAAAATTCTGTTGCTTATAAAGTCGTTTGTTATTTTGCTGTGATTTTATACACAATGGAAGGGTGAGGAAAAGGTCAGCAATAACTCTGCCGCTGCGTTTTAGCTTGGAAAAAATGTAATATTGATCGATAAGAAAATGGAAAAAGCACAACTATTAGCGCCTTACTTGATCTTCTGCGACCTTTACCCACCGTGTCGATTTTGTTCTTAAATGTTATGTCTACTGCTCAAAAGGTTTGTCCTGTTTAGTCCCTCATGTAATTAACACGTGCTCTTCTTCGCGCTCTCTAATGTGGAAACAAGACGTGTGCCTTGATTTCCTTGTTGAACCACTGTCCTTAGATCATATTTTCTCCACCACCCAAACCGGGTTACAGAGCACTGTGCAGTGGCTGTCACAACCCTGGCTTCCTGAAAATTTGCAGGCGAGTCTCTGCTTAGGCACAGTAGTGGTGTGCCACGGGGGTTCATCTGAGCATGGTCCCCTTGTGCCCGAAGGACATAAGAGGTTCCTCTTCTTCCATGAGGAAGCTGACAGTCTCCTCAGGCCTGAGGAGGCCAAGATGCTCAACTGGCATGTTGCAGCGCAGGGACCACACAGGTTCAGAAAGCAGCTCCACGTCCTGCAGGGAAGAGGTTCTTGTGTGCCTCAGATGGGCCTCTAGTGAGGCTTGGAGCTGAGAGGATTCCCGGGGTCAGACCTCCATCTCAGGAGGCTCTGATGTGCTGATAGCTTGTGTCTAGTGTCTCTCTAACTCCACACTCAGTGCTGATGTGTACTCCAGTCTTGCCGAGAAGAAAGTGATGCCAAAAACAGGGTGCAGAGACCAGTAAACAGTGGGCAGAGGCTGGGGCGTCAGAGCTTCTTAGAGATCCAGGACAAGTTTGTTGGAGCCTCCACTGGATTGAGCAGGATCTCTCGCCCCTCGATGTATCTCCACTGGATGCTGTGTGGGACATTACTTGGAAACAGAGTTCTTGAGTGTATATAGTCAGGCTAAGATGAGGTCAAGTTAGCTTAGGGCCCTGGTCCCATGTGACCAAGGTCATAGAAAGAAGGCGGTTTGGACACAGCATCTCAGGATGCACACTGTATAAAGACAGAGACAAGGTGATCTATCTGAAACCAAGCAGCACTGAGGGTTTCTGGGAGTGGGAAGAGGTATGGGGCCAGCTGGGTGAATAGCAGCCTTGCTGAACCCTAGTTTCAGACTAACCGCTTAGAAGTATGAGGAGCAATTTCTAGTTAGGATGCCCCATCTGAAGGTCTCTGATGCTGCAGGCCCAGGGAATCAGTCTTAAGAGGATGAAGGGATTATCATGGTTGTCTCAGTGGGAGGGAGGGTGAGTGAGAATTCTCTCTCTGAACAACACTCAAAGTAGGGGAGCCATGGAGAGGGAAGATTTGATTGGGCCAGCTTGGGCACACTGCTTTCCAATGGCCACATCCAGATTTGGCTATTTCACTGTGGTCAAACCAGGAGGGCAGCCAAGGGATCCATCCACCACCATGCTTGGCACACACAAGGCCCAGGTATCATCTATTGCTGCTACTAATCTATCGCTAAACTAGGAAAGACAGTGTCACGTGGTTACTCCCTCAACAGGCCAGGGAACTCGATGGGTGTTCATGTTCCGTGTATACCTGGTGGCCTTCTTATAGGCTACATTGTGGGGGACACATGTCCCTGGAGGCCAGATAAGAAGAAAGCTATAGGCTGTGAAAGGTCACCTTCAGTGTCTCTCTTCATTGTGGCGAGAGTTTTCCTGCCATTTCCAGGAAGAACACTGGTCTGTGCTCTGTCAGCTGCTTGGCTTGAGGTTGATAGAGATGTGCAGTCATGAAGCACAGGAAGCACTGCCTGGCCGTTCTGGAAGTGAGAGTTCTGCAGACTTGCGGACTGAGTCCCGTTGCAGGGCCCTCTGAACCTGTCTTCACCTGGCTATCTGCTCTCTTCAGAGGCCCCTTTACATCTGTCCCTTTTCAGGAACAGTGGGGGAGGAAGGATGCAGATAAGCCTCCTGGGGTCCCTGGTTATCAGGCTTGACCTTTGGAGAGGCTGAGAGGGGAGTGTTGTCACCCTCAGAGATAGAGAGGTCATTTGGCTGGGAGCTGCCATCAGACATCCTGAGTGGTCAGAGGCAAGGCCATGCAAAGACAGGCTGGACTGGGGCCCTAGTTCGGCCTGTCAGCACGTTAGTGCAGACACCCAGACACCAGGTTCTGGGGCGTGTGTGAGTGACTGTGTTTGTCTATTCTGAAAGTTTTGTGGCTGGGCATTTGTTACTCAGGATCTGCCCCTACCTCATGATTGATAGACAGCCAAGCAGACCTGTGGGTAGCATAGTCACTTGGCCTTCAGGAGCAAGCAAGGGTGACTGACTGAATGTAGCCTGTGAAGACATCTAGCAGGCCCAGGAACAGCAGTCTCTCACCTGTGCAGAAAAGAAGAAAATGAATTGCTTAATACCGTGCAGACAGGGCATTGTGTGCTGCAGGGTGATTGTTGAATAACAGGGTGGACGTGGGTTTAAGTCTGCATTCCTATGTCTTCCAGCAGAACTAAGAATACAGAGAGGAAAGGAGCAAATTCTGTGTTTTCCAAATAGAAATTTTGAATTTCCATGAATTGACAAAGAAGTGGACACCTAAAAGACTTTAAAGTCATCTCTATTCACACCAAGTACCAGAAACATAATGCAGCATTTCATTGATGGGAAAGAATCAGAAAACTAGCTCTCTCCAGAAGTCTTTGCTGTGTAAGTCCCTGTGGTTGGCTAGAAAGCAGAAACTGTCCAGCATCCAATCCTACATGAAGCTTGAGAATGTCCACATGCTGGTGCTCACATCAGCAGAGAAGTCTGGGACTGTAGTCAGTGGATGGGAAGGACAATCCTCCTCATAGCACCAAAGGCAGTAGGAGGTTCCCTGGAGTGCACTCAGGTTAGTCGTGACTACTACATGCTTCATGATGAAATGATTTCATGTTGCTGATAAAGCTATAATGAGGTTCCATGTCACCACAGAGATAGCTGGCAGTATTTCACTAGTATGTGTCCTTGTTCATGTCTGCACGTGTGCTGCCAAAACTTGTATCTATCCATATACATGTCACCAAAGTGGGAAGCAGTGTTCAGTTTATAAGGGTGTGATCATAATATTTATAACAATTTTTTTGATACAGTTTTAATAGTCCTAGCTGGTCTAGAACTCCGTATGTAGACCAGACTGGTGATTTCCCTGGCATTACCACAGTGCTTCAGTTAGAGGTAAGCATAACCATGTCTGGCTCGGATAATCTTTTAAAGATGTATTTCTGGTGCTGGGAATAGAACCTAGGATCCTGCACACAACAGCCAATTTTCGGTATCAGTGAGCTACGCGCTCAACTTAAGACACTTTTCTTAGAATGTATATCCCATTTTAGTCTAAAAACTTATCAAAATGATAAATAAAGAACACATGTTTGTGACAGTACTTTCTTGTCAGTACTGCCAATCAGCAAATGATGACACGGAGACTTATTATTAATTATGAAAGCTTGGCCTTTAGCTTAGGCTTGTCTCAACTGGCTCTTTTAACTTTAATTAACCCATTTATATTAATCTACGTTCTGCAACTTGGGGTTACCTCTCTTCCATCTTGCACCTCCTGTTTCTTCTCCGTGTCTGTCTGGAGACTCTGCCTTTCTTCTCCCTAGAGTTTTCTCTCTGCCCGGAAATCCTGCCTATACCTCCTGCCTAGCTATTAACCATTGAGTTTTTTATTATACCAACCACAGCAACACATCTCATGGTGTAAAATGTCCCACAACATACATTGGTATGCAACTGAAGGAGACAAGGGATTTTAATCAACACAAATCTTCAGATTACATTCTACAATCTTAACTTAAAAACAAAAACAACGAAAGTCTAGTGAACCAAGAAATGTCTTCATTATCTGTAGTCAAAACTGCAGTTGGATTGCCTCCCATCATGGTGTGGAAGCCACTGCATAAACGTGTCGATCCATCAGAGACTCTGTTTTTATGGTACGTGTGTGTGTGTGTGGGTGCTTAGTGACATGGGTGCAGAGCTGGGGAAAACCTGGGTCAACCTGGTGGAGCTGACTTTGGGAAGCAGTGTTTCACGGACTCCAACCTGAAAGGCTTTATTGTTTTCTCTATGGACTACACACGACCATCTGGGGCTATATTCTCTAAAAGAGATATTTGAAGTTTTCCCTTCTTCCCTGAGAATCCTTGTTCTTAAAATGATAACTCAATCAATGAAAGAGAAGACCTTTAGGGAGTCAAATGGAAACACTGTGAGCTTTTGGAACATTCTAGGGCTCTGGTAGGTGGCATTCTCCCTGTCTTCTATTCTTCTCCGCATGGGTTAGGAAGATGCTCTGGTATAAGCATCACTTTTGGGAGCAATTCTGGTGTAAGCAGAAGGGATGTGTTCAAACTTGTATCACTTGGAAAGATCACACGAATGAACGTGAAGATCACAGCCTATTTCTTTCAGGGGCATCCAAAGCACACTCAAGGTGGCATGTGAAGACCATGGTGTGAACTTGGAATGCTGGCCAGAGACACAAAAACGCAGGATTAAGTAGCACGGTCTTGTGGCTGTAAGTACTGACGTACAGGTGTTCCAGCACTGGTGCCATCTCCTACCACCCCTCAGGAGAAATTACCTGAAGACCTCACGCCTTCCTGTAGTTGGTGCTGCTAAGAAGATCCTTCTGGGTTCTGGTAATGTGCTCGGCTCTGACCACATACTGGAAGCAAGGGTACCGGATGCTTAGCAGGGATGTGCACAATTCCCATTTCAGTGTCCCTTTAAAAGACAGATACTATGGTCAGAGATTTCCCAACAAGAGAGCAGCTCCACTCACTTGAGCTATCAATTATTTCACCCATGATGCTCTTCTTTACCTTGCACTTTCTGCCTTCCGTACTCACCAGGTACCTATTGTGCACAGCCATCCTTGTCCATGTGGACTCCGGTGTAAGTTTTCTTAGGGTTCACTTTCTGTTCTACAGAAACCGTCCATGAAAGGAGCCTCCTCACCCCTGTCCAAGTGTGATGTGTGGAGACCCCACCTGCTGCATCTGGAGCTGGGTGCTGATTGCAGCTGCTCTGTGCTGGCTAGGGGACGTTTCTTACGAGGTTTCTGGAAGTTCAAATGTTGTGTATTTATGTGAAACCCAGGCCACAGGGCATTGCCAAGCAAACCCAGGCCATTTGTAAAACAATTCCATCTTCTAGAAAATATCATTAAAACTTCTGTAACATCCTTCAAGGTCTAATGTCCTCTCTGTTCAATTTCTCTCCTATTATTTGGAGTCCACAGGACTTGAGGTTTTACAGTGTGGGTTTGGGGACCAGTTGCTTCTTACTGTGCTTTGGAACCCTAGGACACTCTGAGATATGAGCAGGGCAGACATTGGTCAATATTCCTGGAGTTTTCCTTTGTACCTGGCACTGTCATAGGGCAAGTTCCCCATTCAAGGATTTATTACACCTTCCTGCCCTAGAGTACATGTACACACAGACATGTACATACATCTGTAGCCCTGGCTATATATGCATGTCCATACACACCGGGATGCTTATGTGCATGCTACCTGATTTCTGTACAACTTGCTTGTCACCAGGACTTCCTACTGGTAAAGTAACCAGTTATCATCTATAGCAACAATTCTGTCCAGTTCCTTCCTGTGTGGGTCAAATAGGCCTCATCTCTGCCACATGTGGGACGCTAATTAACCAAGCCTGTCTTCCCCAATGTAAAGGGTACCAGGAGTAGTTCTCTTAAGAGAGAGAGTTTATCAAGCTGGGCTCGGCTCCCTGAATTCTTTCTATTTGATTAGCCTTTGGTTTGCCTTTCCTAACCATGTCTGTTTTCTTCTCCTCCTCTCCCCAAGGAGAAGCCCAAAGTGATGGCCTCCTGGCTCCCAGTAGGACTCCAATCACTTCTCTTCACACACATTCGGGCCACTGGGGAGGTTTTCAGGTTCGCCTGGATCTCCATGTAGCTCCTGGAGTCAGCATAGGAAGTCCCAATGTGAAAGTTGCGCTGTCAACTTGATACAACCTAAAACTATCTAGGAAGAGGGTCTCAATGAGGGATTATCTACATTGGTTTGGCCTGTGGGTATGGCTGTGGGAGAATATCTTAATTAAGTCAATTGATGTGGAAAAACAGTCCACTGGGGAAGCACCATTCCCTAAGTAGAGGTTTCTAAATGGAAAAAAATGGAGAGAGCTGAGTACAGGCAAGCAACCATCATGGTTGCATTCCTGTTTTTGTGGAGGTGATGTAACCAGGAGTTTCAAGTTCTCACTGCTTCGACTTCCCTGTTAATGTGGACTGTAACCAGAAATGGTGTGCTAAAACGAAACCTGTCTTCCCTGAGTGGCTTTTCATTAGGATATTTTTCACAGCAACAGAGATGAAAATAGAACACCCAGCATAGGCGATGCGGTTGGTAGCATGGTGAGGTCAGTGCGGTACTGAGAGGGGAGACTGCCTTCCAGTGTCCTGGGCTGGGTTGGTGGTGGGAGCAAAACAAACCATAGTGACAACATCCTGGCTCCTGGGCGTGAAACTTAAAGCTGAGATGTCAGCATATGGGGATCCCATGATGTAGGAAACTGAAGTACAGCTAGGATGGGGGTGCTATGTTATCACATGTGCACAGTTACATACATGATCATATGTGCATGGCTACACTAGTGACTGTATGTGACTACATGTTCATATGGCACAACTACATTATATAACGAGTTTCATAGGCACAGTTAAAACATGTTAATATATGCGTATTCATACAAATGTATGTAACTGTATGCTTGTTATCCACCTGTGGTTCCACATGTGCAATCATAATACATTATTATACATGTGTGGTTGGATGCAAATGGTTCATGCATGTAGTTACAGACATGTGGCTTCATGTCTGATTACATGCATGGGGTTGGATGTATATAATCATATATGTGTAATTCCATCTCATAGGACTATAGTGGCATGTTTTGGAGTCTCCCTCCTTTGCTGGTTCTGAGGAAGTTCATGAACAGCCTGGAGAGCTTCCCATACAACCAGAAGGTGATGCTGCTGACAAGTAGGTGGGCTTGGAGACAAAACCTCTCTGAACCTCAGATGAGAGGCAACAGGGCCATGTGTGGTGTGTAGTCTGAGAAGGCTAGGACCAGTCTCTGCTGCCCTAATTCCTGAGACACAGACATGGAATGTTCTTTGCAGCTGGATCTACTGTGACATTTTGTACAGGAATGTCTAACTAGTTGCCTACTGAGTATAAAATTCAACTGGCCATGCAGTTTTCTAGCCCCACAGTTTCAAAGAAAAGGAAGCGATTTTCTTGAGATCCAGGTTATGGCAAAGCCTGAATTTAAACCTGCCCCTCCCTGTTGGCCCTCGTGTTCCCTATAAAAGCCTTTCTCCGTAAATGATAGGAACACCACTCTCTGGGTGTGTGCTTGGGTTCATTGAGAGAGTCACCGACATGTTCAAAGTGTGCTTGGTAACTCCTGAAGGCAGCTGTGTCTACTTCCTAGAGGAAGGTTTGGAGGCCCAAGACACTCCCCACTCCTGGAGAGCAGGCCAGCCCACAGGCCCTGATTTACAAAGCAACCGGCTACCTGACATGCATGGAAGAAGTGGTGATGGCAGTGCCTCCTCCAGGGTCTTGCTCATTTATTTCCTTCACAGGGAAGGGCATAAGCAATGGAATGGCGGTGGGTAGTGTCTTGGGGGTTTCTATTGCTGTGACTAAACACCATGACTGAAAAGCAAGTTGGGGAGAAATGGGTTTATTTGGTTTACACTTTGGCATTGCTGTTTATCACTGAAGGACGTCAGGACAGGAACGCATAAAGGCAGGAACCTGCCTACTGGCTTAGTCCCCATGGGTTGCTCAGCCGCTTTCTTACAGAATCCAGGATCAGCAGCCCAGGGATGGCACCATGCACAATGAGCTGGGCCCTCCCCCCCATTAATCACTACTTAAGAAAACGCCCTGCAGCTGGATCTTATGGAGGCATTTTCTCAGTAGAGGTTATTCCTTTCAGATGACTCTAGTTTGTGTCAAGCTGACATAAAATTAGCCACGGCAAGTAGTGAGCTGTTGCGTAGGCATAAAGAAGATAAACACACTGCCTGCTTCTGTGCCCAGGACCGTGAGGCTCCATGAGGGTAGGTAGCCTTTGGCTCCACAAGGGGCAGAATGAGGATCTTTCCTGGAGAGCTGAGTTCTCCAGCCCAAGGAAGCTTGTTTCCAGAAAGGCCACTGGGAAGGGCAAGCTTTCTGACACAGATTCATGACTGGGTGTGTGGCCTGGCCTGGGGACCAGGTGTCTGGAGGAGGAGGGCATGATAGGTCTTAGACCATGGGTCTCCCTGTTACAGTCAGCATTTGGAACAGCTGGAGCTGGATCTAGAGAAGATGGATCTGGATGGATCCCCACGACCTCCCATCCTTTTACAAAGTTCTTCCCTGCACTGCCCTGTTCCCTGCAACCCACTGCCTATTAGCCAGACTCACGGCTGACTCCTTCCCACTCCTCTGTTACTTCCTGCTCCTGATGCTAATATCTCATGACCATTTCCAGCTCCAGTACTCCTCTCTGTGACTCAGCTCTGATGTCACCTTCACCTATGTGACTGAGCAAAGTCTACTTTGGGTATTTATTGCTACCTTCTCAGAGAGAGACAGTAGATGCACAGCCGCCCACAAGGCATCATCTCACTGTGGCAGACCTGTCTTTAGTAGGACAGGAAAGAACTTGGCCAAATGAGCGGAGGCCATGGGTGAGCTGGAGTGCATTGGGAGGGCCCCTTGCACCCCCCTGGACTGCAGGCGCAGAGACGGGCTGGCATGGAGCGGCATGGAGGGGCCCTGGCAATGGTCTCACGTGTCGTATGTTAAGCTGCAGGAGTGGTGACCTATATTTCTACCACTGCACCAGACACCACACAACTTTTGGAAGATGGTGCTTGAGAGCAGATGGATCTGGTCTTTGACGAGCAGGTCCAGTTCTGACTAGTCACAGTCACTGTGCTTTACACATGGGTTGGGGCATCTAAGTTTCTCGTACCATTTGATAACCACCATACTCTGCTCTGTGAGTCACCTGAGTGCAGGGAAACTTTAACAAAAGTGTCGCTAATGTTGTCACCATCCGCTGAACTATGTGGTGAGAATGGTTGAGTATGCATGAGTATGAACAGCGTAGTACACATATGTTCGTGAATGCATGTGTTTATTGGTATGAGTTCCTGTACCTGTGTTGGGCTGTGAATATGAAAGTGTGTGAATATTTGAGTGTGTTCACAGCTGATTATGTACATATGAGTATGTATGTATAGGTGTGCACATAGGTGTGCAAAAGTGGGCATATATGTACATAAATAAGCATGTATGTGTGCTTATTTCTGTATGTGGTAGATATGGACACACCTTTACAAGTAAACATGAGTGTTCACATGTGTACACATATGAAAATGTACACATGCTTGCGTGTGTGGAGATGTGAACACCTGTACATGCGTGCTTATGTGTTCATGTAAATATGTATGTGTAAGTATGCATATGTATAGCTCATGTGTGTGCAAGGGTTCACAGGTGAGTGTGTACATATGAACATGTGTGTTCTTGTCTTTGTATGTGTGGGTATATACCTGTATACACATATGAGCATATATGTGTGCTTCTATTTATGTGCAGATGTGCACGTGCATATGAATGCTAGCAAGCATGTGCTTATCTGTGTGCACTTGTCTGCATGCATGCACAGGTATTCACATGTGAGTCACACTTTGTACTTATCAGCTGGCCAGGTGTCTGACTCTTGACTCAGTAGAGGTTGCACTTGAGGTCAGAGAGGATGTGAGGCACGGAACAGCTGCTACACGGAAGCACTAATGGTGGCTACATCACGCAGATGAGCAGCCTCTGCCTCGAGGGGCCCTCGTCTAGAGCCTGCAGCCCCCGGACTCTGGCTGCCAGGCAGAGTTGGGACTTTGGACGGGGTAAACAGCCCCACTGCCTTTGCTCGTTGCTTTTCTGTGTTCTGTTTTCTCCAGCATAAGCCAGTCACTTTTTGTTCCTAAGGAGACTTGGTTCCTAGGCTGGACTGTCCACTTCTGAAACATTGCCAACATTCTCCCAACTCCCAGAGGTCACTGAAACCTGGGGACACAGATGCCTGAGTGGCATTCTGTGTCTTCCATCTCCACCCGGACTCCCCAGGGCCACAAGTGCCACAGGATGAGCTTTCTCAGGCAATCTGCAGCCTTGCATCCCTCCAGCCTCCTGCCTGCTTTCAGGTCTCTGCAGCAGAGGGCGGTGGTAAAGGACTGTGCCCTCTGAGCATGGCTGAGCACAGCTTTGACCTTGCCGCCACTCACCTCAGGGGAAGAGAGGCCAGTGTCCAGGAGCCAGGGCCCCCCTCACTAGCTTCTGTTCTTCATTCTCCCACTTCCTTCTCTCCTCTCCTCTCCTCTCCTCTCCTCTCCTCTCCTCTCCTCTCCTCTCCTCTCCTCTCTAATTCCTTTATGATACTTTTTAATTTCCTTTTTCAGCTCTATCCAGTGTGGAAAATCAGGGATGCTCCCTTCATAGCAAAGATGCACACCTGTCACAGGACTTGCTTACAAACCTTAGGCAGGCAGGACACGGCCCCATGTGTGAGTGATTGCCATGTGTGCTGTAGGTCCGCTCTGCACAAGTGGCTGGAAGGGCACTGTGCTGTTGACGAGAATGCAGGCAAGAGGCCCTTGAGTGCACACGGCCCTGAAGCTCTGATACAGAGAATGATTCTGCCACATAAGAAGCTGTGCAGTCTCAGCCTGTAAAGAACCTGGGCAGTCCCTACTGATGCCTAGGACATTTTAAATTGAACTTATGAAGGGAGGGACTGGGTAGAGATTAGACACTCTGAACTTACTGGGAGGGGGTGCTCACACAGGCATGTGTATGGCACTCACCTGCACACACTCACACATACATAGCCCACATTTTGGGTGGCCCTTGTTTTTAACTCATCCTATTTGGGCTGTGACACTTCTGGAGAAGGTGTTGAGATGCCCGAAGAGGCACCATTCCCTTGGGCACCTATATTTCTTCCCTCGGCTTTGCTAGCCTCCAGCAGGTGGGCAATGCCAGCTGAGAGGCCGGGACTGTCAGGGCAGTCACCTCTGTTCACCTTTGCCTGCTGCTGTGCTATTTGAAAGCCTCTGTTGCCACAGCCCCTGCTGCAGGGTGTGAGCCAGTGGCTGCCAGATGACACCTGTCAGCCAGCCAGAGCGGGCGCCTGACTTTTGGGGAGGGCATCTACCACAGTCATCTGGTGCATTCCAGAGGCCCTGGCTTAGTGGTGATGGGAGATCCAGGCCCAGGCCCTCATATCCTCAGAAGTACAGTTGTCTGGGGGAATTCTTGGTACCCTAAGATCCAGGGAGGGCCAGAAGTGCTGTGTATGGGCTTAGGTGCCTCCTCTCAGGTGTGGACTCCTGTTGCCTGCATGAGACACAGCACCAGGTCAGTGCAGGACTCTAGAGGTTGGAGAGGTGTTACTCTGTTGCGACCACTGTCCTGTGTGCTGGGGGCTGGAGGCATGGCTGAGATTTGTGCAGCTCAGAGAGATTCCCTCAGAAGAAGCAGATCTGGGACATGCAAGGCCTATTTCCTTCAGCTCCTCACATGTTCACGAGTAAGAATGTTTTATCATGGTTTTAAGATCAGTAAAGATTCTCCAGCAGTCAGTCTTGATTCCGAAGCAGCCAGGAAGCTGAAGTGATGACTCTCTCATGTGAGTTCATTATTCCTCTCTTGCTTTCTTCTTCCTTTACCTTAGATAACTTTGTGTTTTTAGAGGAGTTTATTGTTTCATGAAAATTTGAGGATTTATAGAGGGCAGCTGGGTCTGGTGGCCCAGGTCTATAATCCCAGCATTCATGAGCCCAAGTAGGAGGGTTGTGAGTTCAAGGCTGGCCTAGGTCACACAGTGAGACATTGTCACAAAATAAGCAAGTGAGAAAAGAGTGCAGAGAGCTACATACTTCCTCTCCATGGTTCCTACTGCTAACCTGTCATAGTAGAGCAGACATTGTACCAGCGCTCCAACACGGATGGATGCAGCGCCATAGTCAAGGTCTGCCTTTTTTCTCAAACTCATTCGGCATTGCAAAGGCTACATATTGGGTCAAAGGCATAATCAATGGGCCTAAGTTTCAGTCACACAGGCTGCAATATCTTGTGCTTCACCCTTAGCCCTTGGTCACCATGGTCCCCACCTCCTGTATACCCTGTATACCCTGCAGTCTTTACAGACTGGCCCCTTTCACTGAGTGGTACATTTTCCTGCTTCTGCTACCTTTCAGCCTTTATCTCCCTGCCTGTGTGCTGCCCCACGGTGACACTTGTTCCGCCCTGTACCTGTCCAGGTGTCCCCCCCGCCCCCAGGCTCCTTGAGCAATGAGATTTTCCCCAGGATAAAATAGTTACTGTCTCCACGGAATGGCTGCCAGCCAGGGGTCCGGGCACCTTCAAAGACTGTCTCCAGCTGAATCCAGTTGGAACCACTTTGGGATTCAGGCCTAACTACCTTGCTGAAGCCTGTATTTACACCACTCTGCCCTCAGATCCAGGAACCTCCGGAGATAAGCAAGCCTGTTGCCTGAGGGAGCCTGAGAAGGGGTCAATTTGGGAAGAAGAGCACTGACCAGAGCAACAGATGAGAATGTGCTAATTTCCCCTCTGGTTCCACCCATCTTCTGGACTCAGTCGGGAGTCTTTGGCCCTCAAGGGCAGGGCGAGCCTTCATCCCTTCTAGATTCATCAGCAGGAGCTGCCCTCTGAACCTCCTTCCTTGGGTCCCTGCCCTCACTCTATCCACTCTTAACGGATAAGATAGGCTCAGATTTTGCCCATGAGTACCTTCTATAATCTAAATTCTCTGTTTCCCTTTCCCAGAAGACCAGACTCTGTGACAGCCTCCTGGTCCCAGTGGGTGGCTGGGTATGATGGCTACAAAGTGATGGCTCTGTTGTCCTTGGGGAGCACCTGGTCACTCTCATGCATATGGCTCTCACAGGGTTTTTATCCTCTCACTTGGGACTGGCTTCCATTCTGAACTCAGGGACTGGCTGAAGTGAGATCCTACTCTTGATGGCTCAGTCCAGAGACTCTGTATCCAGTGGTCCCCCCATGAGGGACTGAAAAGGAGCAGGGCCGTGTTCCTGCCTCCATGGAGAAGAGTCTACAGTCATGTCAGAACAGGCTAGAGCGCCCACTCAGTTCATACACTGTGACACGGGAGCTACACGGAGAGTCCTCATGGTCCTGGGGCTGGAGCTGAGGGCTGGGACACACACTTCAGCTGCTTCAGAGAGGCCTGCAGAGTGTCTGGGGCTGCCATTTACAGCTCGTACAAGGGACTGCACTATGGCTGTTGTCTATCTCTAGTTAGGGGCCTGTGGGAACTCCCCTGGAGAGTGGGGGTGTCTGTAGTCTGACATCTTGGGAAGACAACCAGCTGGACAGACAACGGCAGGAGGCTGGGGTGGAGGACAGTAGACACACAGAGCTCTTGAGTGGGGACCTGAGGTTAAATGCTGCATCCAAAGCTCACATCAGCATGTTGTATTGCCAGCCTGAGCTTTCATCCTAGTTCCGGGGGACTCGGGAGGGTTCCTCAGCCCTGCCCTGCCCAAGCTCCAAGTGTCTGTTTGCTACACAGCAAATATTTCAATGCCCATAACATCACACAGCAGAAGTCTTTTATCCCACGGCCAGCTGCTGCTGCTTGTGCTGATGTCCTAGCCTCTGTAAATGAGTAGGGAGGTCCCCTGTGTTGAGCTTTTCTCAATCACAGACACGGAGAAAGCTCCAGCTCTCGGAGCTGCTGGTCTCTTGTGGTTCTTGTCGCACTTGCTCACATCCTGTTGGCTAAAGAAGGTAAATGGACTGACTGCACCCAGAGTCTGCGTGGCGGGACTCAGATCCTCCTGCAGGTGGCATGCCTTAGGGTACAAGCTTCCTCCGTGTAAGAAAGAAGTGGGTGGTTGCAGGTGACATCACATGGTCTAAATCGTCATAGAAACAAACTGAAGTGACCCTTCAGGGCTGGTGTGGAAAGTCGGTGAGTAGGGGAAGATGAGTGGAGCTTGGTCCACAGGTTGGAACTGTGTGCACACAGAAGGAGCGATGAGTGTGCAGAGGACGACCACAGATATCGCTGCACACTGTGTGTGCCCGGAGCCTCAGGATTGGTGGGGAGGCTCGACAGCATCCACTCCAAGACTTTCCTTCTTCTTAATAAACTTACATCACATGGACTCAGAAAGTGCATTTTTTTTCATACTCAGCCTGGCCTTTTTTTTTTTTTTAAATAGTCACTTGATGCCAATAGCTTACAGTAAGTAGAATTAGATGGGCTAAGAGAAACCAATATGGTGTGCATTTAATTCTTGCCAAAGGGTCTGAGATGAATTTTTATGTGTAACTGGGTTTCAGAATTCATGGTGGAAGCTAGGGAGGTGCTTGTGGCTTCTTCTTTCTTCCTCATGGGTAAACCTTCGTGACCAATTCCAACCTAGCAGTGAAGTGGGGAAGGAGGAACTAGGCTGGTCAGCAGTGCCGTCACCTGTGTGTTGGGCAGCCTCTCCAAGGGATAGGAAGGCTCTTTGAGAAGCCTCCTGTCATCAGGGATGCGGAAGCACACATACCATAGGTCTGCTCAGAGAAACTGTGGAGGATCCATTGTTGTTACAGCGAGGTGGGAATGCTAGGGGATCTGTCAGCGGAAAGGCAGGAATGACATGTTTGGAGAGCACATGGACACGTCTTCTCCTAAATGAAGCAGGTGGCGTGTTGGTGGCAGTGGGTGGCAGTGCCTGGTGGTATTCTGGCTGTTGTCTTAGATGGAGTTGACCCTGTGTATGGAAGCCCTCCCCTGAGTGACAGCTGAAGATATTTGTCAGTGGTCTTTTCCTAGTGTTCTCCTAGAATCCCAAGCAGCTTTTCTGGTTCTTAGTGTGAGGAGCTGTCTGAGACTTTGTGTGAGCGGAAGCTTAGCTGAATACCCTTCCGATGGAGGGATGGAGTCTCTGGGGGCACTCTGACTGTGGCGTGAGCAGCTATTTTATAACTATCAAGGGAGGAATTGACTCAAGGAAAACAGGTATCTATGTGTATAATTCTCATCCACAGACAACAGTTGTGTGCGATAGAATACAATTGATTATGGCCTGTGGACAGAGCAGAGTTTGCAAGCTCATTTCATCGTCCCGAAAGTGGGTATAAATCTATGTTCTGGACCTCCCAGGCCTGTTGTAGCTTCTCTGCTGCTTGCCAATTGATGGGGCTTGGGAGGCTCCCCTTCATTCCCCATCACAGGAGGGTCACTGGTTACTGCTGGAACACTGTCTCCAAGCATGACTTTTCCAGACCCCAGGACCTTCTTTACCCATTTTCATCCACCTCACAGGACCGACCCTGCAATGACCTCAAAGGAGGTTGCCTCTGAGGGGTTAACATCTATATCCCTCTCTTCCTCCAGGAGCCTTCAGAACTTAGGAAGAAGCCAGGAAGATAGAGGCATCTTTTATCAGAGTGTGCTGTGTACACCTCTGAGAAAGTGGTCCTGAGTTGTATAAAAGACAGAAAGAAAGAATGAAAGAAAGAAAGAAAGAAAGAAAGAAAGAAAGAAGGAAAGAAAGAAGGAAAGAAAGCAAGCAAGCGTCTGAGCAAGCCATAGTGACAAACCAGTGGGCCCGTTCTTCCACTGTCTCTGCTTCTGTTCCTGTCTTGAGTTCCTGCCTCGGCTTCCCTCGGTGATGGACTGTAACCAAAGAGCTAAACAAACCCTTTCCTCGTCAAATTTGTTTGGTCAGTGTTTTATCACCATAGTAGAAAGCAAACTGGTATAACTAGGTAGCCAGAGCCAGAGGCCAAGTGACCATTTGCTTGGGGAATCTTTGACTAAAGGAGTTTCCCTAGAGTGGGAGAGAGAAGCTGCACCCTCTTCTGAGGGACAGTGTCCTTGGGTCCTGTGTAGTTGCTGCTCTGAGTGGGTTTAGGGACATGAGGACACATATTGCAGATAGCCCTACAGAGAGCCGCCGGTTGTCTCTGAGGGAGATGCACCTCCTCCTCCAGTGCTTACGACAACTATGTAGCTAAATGGTGGTGCCATTAGCTCAGAGGAAATAAACAGTTCCATGCCACTGTGTATGGACTATGTCAGCTTCTGTTTAATTGGTGTGTAGGCTGCAAGGCATGAATTACAAGATGTATAATTTATTTATGCAATAAAATACCGTTAACTGAGAGAGGAAAAATAAAGAGGAAAAAATAATATGTTTCACACTGTAATTACATAATCAAGTTTGAATTAGAAGTACGGTTTGGCCCTCAAAGTTCCTCTGACCTGAGAAAAATCAGCAAAGTCAGCAGGTTCGTGGGAGGGGCCATTCAAATACCAAATGAGGGCTGGACAATGAACCATCAGGTAGTAGAAGCAATTGAGAAGCAGCTGCCTGTTGTGGGATGATGTGCCAAGCCAGGAAAGCTGAGATATGTGGAAAAAAACAAGGTGGGGGGAATCACGAGAAAATTAACAGTAACAGCTGCCTGGGCAGTGACACGACTCATGCGAGAGCAGAAACCAATCACACCTGAATATCCTCTGCTAATCTGAAAATCCCGTCTCATGCTTGCCCGGGCCCTCTAACTACGGTGGTGGGGTTCCACCAGGTTCTTTTTTAGCAGGGAGCAGTATGTTGTCCACTTCCAAGCTGAAGTTTCTCTCAAACACACAGGCCCACCTCCACACCGGTCACCCCACTCCCTGCATGTGACTGACAGAAAGTTTAACCAAAGGGACTATTACCCCCTGACTCTCCTGCGGATGGATCTTCCATGAAAGCAGATGGAGCAATTCCATGTGACAGCTCAGTCCAAGTCCCTCCTTCATGCAAGAACATACAGAGGAGGTAATGACCCTCACCAAGGACATACATGTCCATATGCCACATGGGGATTGACAGCCAGGGAGGCAGTCACACATCCCTGGGGATGAGGTCCTGGCAGGAAGACATCCAGAGTAAATGCAGGATACCACGGTCTGTCAGAGAGATAGATGGCAGGTAGGGCTCTCTGATTTGTGGTCCCAGGTCAAGGCCACATTCCTGGTCCAGCTGGACCAGTGCTTGCGCTTAGTGCTGTGACTGACGTTATGGACAGCAGAGGCTCAGAACAACAGTGTTCACCGTTCTGTAGTAGTCTTGTGGATACACTTCTGGGAAAGTGCCTTGACTCTAGAAGAGAAGAAAACCTTGGCAGAGGGAGGTGGGTGTCACCGGTGTATTTAGAGAACGTGGGGTGGTAGTTTTTTTTTTCCATCCAGAGGCCTGAATCTAATAATGACAACCCTTTCCTACACTGAAGATCTGATGACTTTATCAGAGCAGAGAAGCTGTCCTGAGATGAGGTCACGGAGGCACAGCCATGATCCTTGGGCAACTGTGCCATGTTCTAAGATGCACAAGTACTTACGCTGCACAGACCGCTGCTCGCCATGGCCTCTTGATGTGGTCAGTACACACTGACAGGAGATGAGTGAGTCAGTTGCCAGCATGCTACAGTGGATGTCCGTGGTACAAGATACCTACCTGGGGTGGTCACGCTTGGAAGTGGCAGTTCCCCATGCAGTGTAAGCAGTGTGCGACGGACTCCAAAATCATTCAGACACCATGAGAATCGTGTGTGCTCTGATCTCACGGGGATGGTCGGCTCGTTCATATTATACCATATGTGAGACTCATGGTGCACTACGGCATCACGACACTTATGGTATCTTTGGTGATAAGGTTTTCTAGTTCCTTGATAGCCTCCGGGACACTGGTACATTTAGGCCACCATCAAACAGTGCATGATAGCATTTTGGTTTGTAATAAGAACCTGTCCATCCTTAGCATCACCAAGCTTGAAGAGGGGTCCCAACCCAGTACCTTTTCCTAAGGCCCAGGTTTGTAGCAAAGTCTGTGAGTCCCAGAACCACCTGTGGGTCCTTTATGAAGTCGGAGCAGACGGTCCAGGATTCAAGGAGAGTGACTACTCTGGCTTTTAGGGATCAGAGACACATGTGGTGTGTCAATGCCAGTGAAGAAGGTATCTTATCTCTCCTAGCACTGTTGCCGACAGAGCCACACAGGTGCCTAAACATTCCAGGTGACACCATCGGGGAGGGAGGATGCAGTGTGGGAACAGGGAGATAGACACCAAAAGACCCTCGATGCTGGGATTACAATTACAACCACTCAGATCAACTTTCTCTTAGCCACCCTGCAGATTCTATTGTCTACAAGATAGGAAAACTGAGATTGAGCAGGTCATGAAGAGACTGGACCCCAATAAGCTCTATCCTCATGTCTCATTCTACAGGGGATGCTCCAGAAACCTGTTCTCCTTTAAGACATCATAGACTAGCTTCAGGAGAAACAGATGGTTCTCACTGCTCCCTGACAGAAGTTTCTTTGTGGCTCTACGTGTATACATTTGGGAGCCTCTCTTTAATCACACATGCACAGCTGAGAACATGAGGCCACAGCTGCGGGCAGTTTAAATTAGCACCTAGCAGCAGGCACAGTAGAAGAAGTGACCTTCTTCCTGCCCAAGTGGACAGGGCTCACTTCCTGATTCCACACGAACAGCCACTTTGTGTGGGCTTCTAGGTAAAGAGCCCCAGAAAATCTCTGGAGCCACTGAAGATCCACTTACAAAGACAGTAGAACTGTTCCACGGGGCTGAGTGGGGCGTGTATAAGAGATGTATGACGTCAGACACAGAAGATGGCAGCTATGGAACACAGGAGCCTCCACCTGAGGGGCAGCTTCTGGGACTCACCATCCACCGTGGTTGGCAGACTCCCAATGGAGGTAGTAGCACCTTGGCGTTCATGTGACACTTTCTGACTCCAGATACTAGGAGCTGAGTGCAGGTTTTACCACTCAGGCTTCATAGAGCCTGCATTTAGCTGGACAGAACCCAGCAGACTGCTTTGATACCTTCAGTGACAATTGAGTCCTGTTGGCCAATTGGCTTTACCAGGAACTCACCTGGCACATGGCTGTCTAGATTCTTGCTAAGGAGCATTAAAGGCTCTGAGTACTAAAGGTGTTCATATGAGCTCCAAGACTAAGTAACTGGGTACCCAGGGTAAGAGTGAAGTGCGAGGGAGTCTTGTGACAGCCATGTCTATGGGAGAACCTGTGTAGCCACATCCAGATGAACTTCAGGTTCCAACCTGTAGGTCCAGAGGATGTCCTGGATACTGCTCCTGAACCATGCATGCTTGTGATTCCTGGTCCACTTTCTTACCAGACGTGTGTGTGTGTAGAGAGAATCTGGAGCAAGCCCAGCACTATCCACCAGAGAGAGGTCTTCGTATGTACTTTTACTTCCTTGGCTCTAATCACCAAGTGTCCAACTGGCAAAAGAACTGACAGAAGGGAAGGACTTGCTGTTGATCCAAGGCCCGCTCACGTTGGAGGGCATCGGTCACATCTGAGCGCATGGAGAATTGGGGAGGGGTGGCACAAACCATCTGTGTATCTTTGCCTCACAACATGTAAGCAGTCCAGTGGTCCTGGCCACATTCAGGGGACAAGATACCCTGTGCAGAGTGATCCCAGCCTGATAAGTTGGATGTACGCACAGAAGGGATGGCGCCTTTACTGGACCAGGAGGGGGAAGGCCCAGGATATCCCAGCTCAGAGGGGCTCCTAAAGCCTGAAATAGGCCCACCGAGGCAGGCTTGAATGGGGCATGTCTGTCTGCTCTGTGGATACTTGCTCCTGAAAATCTTGTTTCAACTCAGAAGCAAAGTCCGGGCTGTAGTTTTGGATCTGCCTTAGGTTCAGGAAGTATAGGGACTCAGAACTACATGAACCCCTTCAGTAATCTGCCATTTCCAGTCAACAGGCTGTGCTATACTGGCTTGACCTCAGGAATCCCTGATATCCTGTGGTCAGGCAGTCAGTCTTAATCAGAGGCCCATATGAAGTTGAGGCCATGTCATTGCCTGGGATGGCAGATTTCTGTAGCATACAGCACCATTTTCTGTAATTTGATCTATTAGTCTGTATTGCTATACTCCTTCAGGGACTTCCAGAGATTCTATATGGCCTTCATCTTTGCTGAGACCTTTGAGGTTTCCTTGGATCTGCCTTTAGACAGCCAGGGATGGAGCAGACTGTCCTGCAGTCAGACTTCTGTGGTCCAGTCTGTCCTGTGTCCTGTTTTGCTCACATCTCCGGCTGGCAGTTCATTGGGTTTACTGGACATTAGGCCAGAGGCTCATAGCTTCTCAAGCAAGTCATTAGCCGCATGGTTGGTTCCACATGATACTCTTCACAGTGGACTAGACAATAGTTGAGTGGAGCCTTTGACCAAGAGCAAGAAACAAGATTATAGCTGCTATGGTTGTGGCCTGAGCTGATTTCTAGTATTAAAAAAGGAAGGCCAAAGCACAATGGTAGTCTGCTGCTGCCTTGCCTGAGGGCAGCCGTGTCTGTCTCTTTAGGTCCATCACTCCAGGCAGTGCGATAGAGCAAGCAGCGTGCACACACTCTTTCCTGGACCACCTCAACTGCTCCAAGGGAGCAAACTGCTTCCATGGAATCCTAGAAGAAATCCATTGTGGAATGAGTCATCTTCCCACCACGTAGCTGATCATTTCTTGACACGGCTACTCTATATGATCTCCACAGTTCAGCTACCCACGCTGTTCATGCCAGGACACAGCTTCCACGTGGTGGCCACTAGCTCTGTGTGGTGGGGATGACACTGGCTAGGCAATGAATTAGACACCAGGGATTCAGGGACACTACAGCTGCATCTTAGTGGCTGTCTCCTGTCAGGATGCCTTCTTTGTGGTTAAACCTGGAAACTTCAGATTGTTCTTTCTGCTGTACAAGAAACGAAGGGAGCTGTCATGCATTCCACTAGTAAAAAGACCTTGGCTTCATCGCCATTTTATTTGAATTATCCATGTCCCTTTCTGGTGTGATATTTTCAAGAGGCTCATGGGGGAGTCCCATTAATGAGGTAAGCTGTGTCAGCGGATGTGCCCATCATGGTCTTGACCGCTTTGCCCAGGGTTCTGTAATGCTCCCTGTCTTCATTGACCCTAGTTGCTCTGCAGAGCACCACAGCCTGGGTGCTTTGACTGCAGTTGCTGTAGCCTCTTACTGGAGGCTGGAGTCTGAGAGAGAAATACTGCAGGATAGCAGCTCCCTGAGGCCGCTTCCCTTGGGCTTGCAGTCTGTATTTTTCTGTTCTCACAGCATTGCCCCTCTGTGTCTTGTTCACATTTTCTATTCTTTCCAGAACCCACCCTAATGACCTCACTTTCTGAATTACCTCTTGGCCCTGTGTCCAAATAAGGCAACCACCTGTTCTGGGTCACCCTAAGTTTTCCTTAGACACAGAACAGAAAACGTGGAAAAGGAATAAAAAGTCAGAGAATCCTGAATCCCAAGTATCTTGCCCTCCCCTGCTCTATATGCCCCAGGGACCCAATTTTCTATATTCGTAAGACAAGTCACTGAACATATGAACTCTGTAAGACTAGAGACTTGAGCTGTGCAGTGGCATCTTAGGTGCCCTCTGGTGTGATTCTCCTTGGGCCTGTTTGCTCCTATCCCCTGGTTTGAAGACTCATTGTCTTCTAGGAAACCACAGTGTAACCAGTTTTTCCAGACAAGCAGGATGTCAGGAAGAGGGCAGCAATAAATGCCAGGAGGGCCTGGGAACCCCAAGGCTCTCACTGTAAGGTGTCTTCCATCCCCCTCCCAGTGCCACACCTGCTTCCTCAAACCCTGGGGCTGCTACTCGGGAATCTGGTCAACTGAGATGAGACCTGCCACAGACTCAGTTTGGCCTCTGGTCTCCAGAAATCACAGCCCTGTGGTTGTAGATGATAAGGATCTTATCGTGGCCAGGCCAGTGCAGATGCATGCTGAGGCTAACTGGTCATGGAAATTTAGAGCCTGGAGCCAGGCAGCCAGGCTCCACACATTGGCTCCCCTGTCCTTGTGTGCAAAGCAGCTTTGCAGGAATAAACAGGCCAGGAGAGATATGGAGCAATTACCTTGGGGCTATGTCCAGTGCTTTACCTGAAATCAGCTCAGGAGGCTCATGTGGGTTCTGCTTTGATGGCCAGCGTTTGGTACTTAGTGCTGACTGGATCACCTAAAACTAGCTTCTTTATTAGCCTAATGGTACTAGGGCTTTGTAGAGGGTCTGTGTTTGTATAACCATGAGAGGAACCCAGGAGGACTGGCTTGGAGGAGAAGAGGGAGGAAGAGGAGGCGATGCCAAGCAGGCTTATATCTGCACACCTGTCTGCCCTCTGCCTTGAAGCCTGCCTCTCCATCCTCACCTTCCTGTCCCTCAGGAGATAATATACCCACAGAGAAAGTGGCCCTGCAGGTGACCTCAGATACCAATTACCAGCATCCAGTCCAGCTCTGCAGGGTACTGAGATGACCATGGCCACAGAGTTTATTCTAGTTTTCCATGGAAGATTTGCCCAGCTGACCCTCAAGAGTATGGAAGTTCTGGACAGTCTCTGGGAGCACACACTGCTGTGATGCAGAACTCAGAGCCACAATTGCTCTTTGCCCTGAGTTCTGTTCTTTCTCAGCTGTGCATGGGGGGTTGAGAGGTCCTTAATGCCCAGATGCCAGGGAGGGTGGTGTAGGTAGGGCTTGGTAATGTAGATATTTGGGGCATATTGGTGAAGGGGAGCCTTTGGAAACCAGAGAGGGCCAGGAGAAGGCTCAGGGTGTGATGGGAAGCTAGCTAGGCCTTTCTCCTCACCCATTTGGGACAAGAGTGATATAGTATTCCCAGAATCATCTCAATGGGTCTTACCCCAGGCTCCAGGACCAAGACTGATCTGTGATATTTCCTATTTCAGTAGAGAGCATGAGAATTCACAGAGATGTGAAATACAGCACAATGTTGGAATTATAACCCACAAGTCAACAAACACAACCCCTGGAACACTAGTTGCCCTTTACAGTATATCCCCAGTGTCTGCTTAAGGGACACACAAGTTTAATTTCTAAGTGTCTATTGATGACTTTGTGTGTCCCGTACCTCCCACCCAGAAACACAGTCCTATAATTTTCCAGTTTTGTCCCACAAGATCTACCTAATAGCAGGGTTGGGTCTGGAAGGGAAGGGACTGGTGTGGGGCCAGCACCTGTCAAGTGAAGGACAACCCTTCAGTGAGAACCTACAGATGCCTCTACTATCTGGCAACTTCTCTGAGGGACGTTGATAAAACAAAGCCTATTTTTAACGCAAGGACTGTGCGCTGGCTCGTTTAATATCAACTTGACAGAGGCTACAGTCGTCTGAGAAGAGGGAACCTCAACAGAGAAAATGCCTCCAGAAGATTGGTCTACAGGGAAGCCCTAGGGTATTTTCTTAATTAGTGATTGATGTGTCTATTGGGGATGGTGCCACCCCTGGGCTGATGGCCCTGGGTCCTGTAAGAAAGCAGGATGAGCAAGTCAGAGGGAGGAAGCCAGTAGGTGGCATGTCTCCATGACCTTGCATCAGCTCCTGCCTCCAGGTTATTGGTCTGTTTGAGCTCCTGTCCTGACTTCCTTCATCGAAGTGTAAGACAAATAAACCCTTTTCTCCCCAAGTTCTTTTGGTCATAGTGTTTCATCACAGCAAGAGTAACCTACAGCTAGGACAGACTGCCATCTGAGAACACTCCATCAGCTAACGAGGTTGCTTAAAAACAAAAAGGTTTGCATGTCTATTTGACTGCCCATTCTGAAGACCTCTGTGCTTCTCATAATAGGAGTGAGCATGCGTGCGTGTGTGCGTGCATGTGTGTGTGTGCGCACGCGCGTGTGCGCACATACACACAAGAACTTGCTCATGCAAGCTTTTCAGAATAAAGTACAAGGAAGGAAACAGTAAACATTCAAGGTAATAGCTCACTCTGTACTCCAAACTAGAAGAATGAGTGATTTTTGAATTTTGGAAGCATTTGAATGAAATCAAGGCCCCGCCATGATCCGTGTAGCTGGGAAAGTGGGGTTAGGGGCTTTGTGCCTGCTGGGTAGAGGTCTCCTTAGGGATTACATGAGTTAGGCAGCCTCCTTCCAAGGTTTCCCAAACACAAGTAGCAAATACGATCAAGGTCCCCAGGTCATCCCGCTGAAGGCTCTGCAGCCTGCAATGGTGTTTGTGGTACCCCACAAACAGGTACAGAGTTGCAAAGGCTCTGATGACCCCTACCAGCCATAGCTGACAATGAGATAAAAGCAACAAACTCAGCCTCATTGGCCACCAGGAGCCCCCCCTAGTGCTGTAAACAGATACTAGTCATCCTGAGTAAGGGACAGAGGTGAAAGGAGGCAGGTCCAGTCCTACATCCCTCTGTGTGTGGTGGTGGTGGTGGGGCTAGTGGGCAGCATTCTTTTCCCAAGCCCTGTGGTTTCTTTTTACCTGCTGTAAAGGGGTCCATTGTGGGTAGCTTATGCCTTTTCACTCCTGGGCTGTCTGGGTTTCTAGAGTCAGACGGCTATAGTCTCTGGTCCTCATTCTCACCAGGGATTAGAGATATTTAATCTCTTTCTGCCACCCCCAGGTGTTTGTTACCCTCTCCCCACAGCCTTCAGGTGCTGTCCTACACTGTAGGGAGCTACAGTGGGCTCTGTTCCTCACCATACAAACAGCCAATGTCAACTAGGAGACAAGATGCGGACCCTCAACGCTGAGGTTCTCATACCCTAAGCACGACAACCTCCTCTCTCATGTGCTACATTTGTAAGACCCAGAAAGGCCTAGGGATGCTGACTTGTGATCCAAGATGAATGGGGTAAGACCCATAGGTGCCAGGTAACTAGGTAAACCTAACATCTCTGCCTTGAACACCGATGACCAGAGATTTAGAGATGCTGAATATGCACAGACACCTGTGCGGAGTGTCCCAAGGGTCCTAGGACACCTGATAGGGTGCTGTACTTTCCCATGACTGTGACATAAATTACACGCTTGCCCAAGGCGTGTGCTGTTGCAAAACTGGGGCCTGGTTCAGGCTGATTATCTTGAACTTGGGCTAATGTTCCATGAAAAGAGACTCTGTTATTAAATTCATTAATTAAGGTCCCATTTGCCGTCAGACTCTGAATGTGAGCCACTTGTGTGTTGGAATAGGCAGTGCACATTGCTGATGGGCCCATTGTGGCCTCAGCAGGGAAGGACCTGCCTTCCAAAGAGGAGAGTGGCCCCAGGGGTCATGACTGGAGGCAGATTCTGCCTTGTGGAGTTTGACCACGTTCCATCAAGACCTTGAGAGTTGCCCTTAGTCCTAGAAGGTGATGAGGCTAAAGCCAAGGGCCAGGCAGAGTTGGTGGTTCTCACTGCCCTCCTAGGATTATTCTATGTAAGATGGCAGTGGTAGTGAGCCCCACAACCCTCCTGAGAGTGAGGGAGCAGCTTCTAGGGACAAAGCAAACACCTTCTAAGAAAGATATAGGCCTGAAAGAGATGACAGCACACCCTGCCTTCTGCTCTGAAACGTGACCTATGTGGGATTACTGTAGCTCCATGAAGTTCAGACAGTCTACAGCCTTGTATGTGCAAGCACATGTGTGTGAATGTGCACACGCTGGGGTGTGTGGTGGTGAGAGGGAAGGAGACAAAGATGGAAAGGACAGTGTACATACACACGTGTGAGCATGCACATGGAGGAACATGTGTGTGCATGTGCATAAGCAATAGAAGCTTGCCTTCCGGGAGCTTCCCCTAAGCCCGACTGAAGCTGTTGGTAGCATAGAGATTGAGCTGCTTTCTTCTCTTTAGTGGCTTGCTCATACTGTGGGAGGTGGGATGGGAGGCAGTGGTTATACCCCGTGACCCTGAGCAATCATGGAGTGCTTTCAGATGCAGTGTTTCTGGCTTTACAGAGTCCTGGCAGCCCAGGGCAATACTAAGAGTCTGCCTGGAACCATTGGGTGGATGCCCATGGAGAGGTGAGGTGCAGATCCTCTAACCACACCCTGACCTATGCTCTGGAAGGCAGGCTCCCTCTTCAGAACCCAGACCAGGGAGATCCACCTTACAGCACCACATGGGGACGTGTGCCCTGTGGCTCTCCGTTTTCTGCTATTCCCACAAGCTACCAATTTATTAACTTAGCTAGAAGGTTTCCTGACGCAAAATCTTAGCTCTGATTTCTCCTGCCACGTTTGGTTAGATGACTGAGGTGTTAAATCATGCATGAAAATGCCTCTCCCTGAAGTCCTTTTGTTAGCTCTGGATGTTTTCATTCGGGTGGCCAGCCAGTGATATCCTTTCCTTCAACCTCTGGGCACCCTGTGCCAAATGAACCCAAACAATTGCCCCACAACTCCAGCCACCTGCACAGCAACCGGGCAACTTAAGCCTCTTTTAGCCTATCTCACCCCAGAGTCCTGCAAAAGTTTGGGCTTCTGCCTCTTGTTACTTGACAATGATTCTCCACAGTTCTGCTCACAAATGAGTCAACTTGCTCCCATTTGCACCACATATCTGGCCCTGTGCTTCAGTTAAGTGAGAATTGTCCTTTACAGTGGTCTGGCCTCTGGCCCTGGACCAGTCTTCTCTGTGGCTATTTTCTCTCCTTAGCTTTGTCTCTCAAAAACATAGCTATCCACCAAGACCCAAGACTTGGGCCACCTGCAGGTGTGTTTCTGCTCACCACAGCAGAGTTATGTCTTCTGAGAGACTGAGCACGGCAAGACAGCAGGAGAAACGGAGGTCCTGGTGTGTTCACCCAAGAAGTATAATAGGGAATGTTCTGGAATCCTGCACAGACACATGGATCCTGGACAAGGGGTGCCTAGCATGAGCACCAATAAGCCAGGAAGAATGTGGTCCAGTGAAAATGGGGTGCCTCACAGCATTGCACCGATGCCTCCCTCTGCTTTATATGTGCAATTTTGATGTGGTTATGTACATGCGGAAGATGTGTTTTAAAATAGTGCAATCCTTTGAAGAGCAAAGACAAACCAGTTTAGCTGGAACCAGAGTGTCTGCTGATATCTCTCTGTGGGGTTGACAGCACCTGGTAACAGGGTTTCTCTCTTCATCCGATTCTACTCCAGGACAATGGGTGGAGCTACAGGGACACCCCCACCCCACCAAGGCTATGGTAATGGCATCAACAGAAGCAGGGCAGGTGCTTTGGGGGACCCTATCTCAATCCTCCCTTCTGGGCTCTTCCTCTCCTGGGGGAGTTTCCTTCAGGTTAGTAAGGTGTAGAGGGGGTAGATGTTCTGATCTATGCTTGGCTTTTGATTTCCTGAGGAGACATGTCACCAAGGTGCTGGGAAGAGGGGACTCTGGTTGTCTAGGACAGGTTTGGATAATGCCTGACAACAGCTCAGGAGATAATCAGGAGGTAGTGTCCTCCCCTGTAGACAGCTAGGGGTAGCTAGAACACTAGGACTCCTGGGAAAAGAGCCTGACTCTTTTTTTAAAAAAAATTCATTTTATTGAACTACACATTTTTCTCTAAGAGTCTGACTTACTGACCTGCACCCCAATACAAGAGATCCTTTCCCTAAAAGAAAAAGAAAAAGCATTTGCACTGCACTGCTTCTAAAGTTGATGAGAGACATCAACTTTACTCCCACTGGATCTCCCTCCCCTCAGCCTTCCTTCACCCCTTCACCTCAAGTCCCAACTCTCTTCCATCCTTCCTCCTTCTCCTTCTTTTCCACACACTCCCTCTGGGTTCATTGTTCGGTGTCCCTTCCAGCTGGGCTCTGCACCAGAGTCCTTTAAAAGGTCACAGAGCCTCTTCTCAGCCCTTGATCCTTGCTGACTTCTCATGTGCTGACCTAAGTTCTGTCACTTGGGAGTACCAGTGGGAACAAAGGTCAGGTCAACAAGGCATGGGGGAAGGCAGCTGGCTTGTGGCTTCTGGGAACACAGAGAAGCCACTCATCCTACTGGAACTTTGGAAAGGGAAGAGAAGAGAGACACTTGGGTCTGGAAAGGGGAGAGTAAATGGGACACCCCGCCTCAGTCGCTCCAGGTGGAAGTCTGAGGTTTGGGGACAACTTGAAGTTCCTCTCTGATATTGTTCACCAGCTCTGTTCCCAAGAGATGGAGGCCTGTAGGAGAGAGACCACTCTGAGGACACCCAGTTCGCTCTGGCAGCTAGATGTCTGTGAGGAGGGCAGAGGCAATTTAGTCTCTCTTCATTAGCTGTTTGTGGACCTATCCTAGGAGACAGTTTCCCTATCTCCTGGAGGACTTGGAGAGCCTTGCTCAGAGGAGGAAAATCAGTGGCCTCCCCTGCTCTCCCAGTGGAGAGAAGAGGGGAGGGAGCGGGGAGAATACCTGCTGTCTGCTCTGCCTCAGCTCTCAGGCGGGCATGCCCTGGAAGAAGTAGGTGGCATAAATCGCATGCATAATCTCAGGAGACGACCACTTTAAATCTTAATTGGTTGCCTTTTAAATATCATTTAAGGGCCGGTTTCCCTGCCTCTCTCTAGTTAAGAAGGTGTTGTGTCAAACTCTATTACCTTGCAGTATGTCTCTCCCTTACTTTTTTTTTTTTTTTTTGGAAAAGGAGAGAAAAAGAAAAAAAAAAATGGAGCCGTCAGCCGCGTTTGAGGGGTCGATAAAGCTTTTAGATTTGGAGACGGTTTCCGGAGCCAGTTTCCTGCGGCTACGTGTTGTTAATGGAGCTTAAGGAATTATCTTAGACTGGGCCGGCCGGGAGCCGTATATTTCCCGCGCCTGTTCCCTTGTCGAGTCTGAATATGCTGCTGTCAGACTCGCTTAATGAAAAGTAACGCGCCGCTGATTACAGTTTTATTTGGCTCTATGTAAAGAGCGCCGTTAATTTAGCCTCTCCTCTCAGTGTGTTTGCGATCGCCACGCCTGAGCGACTGAGCGCGTCCCTGCGCTGCCGCCTTGCGCGGCCGCCCAGGGCAGTCTGACAGCATCCCGCAGGGGAAGTCGCGGCTAGAAATCCTCCCCCGCAGCGCTCCGCTGGGTGGGGGGTTGGGGGGCGGAATCCAGATCTTTCCCCTTCCTAGCGCCCTCATCCTGCACAGGCACCTAACTTTATCTTGGGCATCACCCTGGCTCCTGACCAGGGCCCCCAAGATTGGGTGAGCCTAATACCACATCCTTTAGACTGTTCCCCTGAGTCAGAGGTATCTTTGGGCGCCCTGAAATGTGGCTGAATGCCCCTTCCCCCTTGATATCTTTATTCACAATGTAGTACAGTTTACTCAAATAAACTCCTTTAGTCGCTAGGGTCACTAAGGGCTGGGGCTCTAGAAACTTGTTATTTGGACTCTCAGAGCTGGTGCAGGCGCCAGAGACCACGCCCAGAGGTTCCAAGCTCTACAAACTTGGGTGAGTGCAGAAACCTCCTATCCTCCGGCCTCAGAGGAGGAATTTGTGGACGTGAGCACTGATCAGAGCCTAGGGTATGTGAGCCCAAGGCAAATCTGTCTGCCGTTAGGACACAGGTTTAGGCCCAAGCTTGAATTTCTGACTCCCCTGTCTTTATCTCACCTACTCCTCGCCTGAATCTGTGAAGCCTAATTTTTTTGCTGAAAATACTTGGCTTTGTCTAGGGTTGTGTGGGGCACGCTTGGCGGCCGCATTAAAATTCCTCGCGCCCCAGCTTGGGCAGCAACGTGCCTCCCCTGAGACTCCACTTTCGCTATTACTGTCAAGTACCCTTGACTCTTTATTTTTGCCCTTTTATCTATTACAACTAATTCGAGTTCTTTTGCCCTTTTCAGTCTAAGACGTGGGCTTTCCGCAAAGCCTCCCCTGCCAGCGCTCTCTCAAAGCGCGGAGCCTTTAGAAATTGAGGGGTTTACTGTCAAAATGAAAATTTCACTTCAAATTATCTTGGCTGATGCTCGCTTGCTAGGCCGGGGGCTCCTGCCGCAGCCTTTTGACAGGCACATCAGCGGCAAGCTTCCGCGTCCCGATAATATCATCCAGGAGAGCGAAAGTCAATGCGGTGACAGCGCAGGCCGGGACAATCCAATTACTGAGTGCTGGCCAGGGCAGGCCTGCGGCTTGTGGGGCAGTTGGCCACTCAGTGTGCAAGGGCCCAGTGCTGGCAACCAGGATTCAGGGTGAGGACCATAGCCCAGGGGGCCCTGTCAGTCCTAGGGATCTGGTTCCAGCAAGGCTAAGTTTCTTTCCTTAGGGTCTGTAAACTGTCCCTAAAGCTGGCCCTACAGGCTCATTAGTGTGACTAGACTCCAGCCTAGTCCCACCCCTAGGCTTGCAGAAGAAAGACCTGGCATCTGTAAAAGGTTTGGTGTCTCTCAAAGGCCAGTCTCTGAGATGAAATGTGGTGTGTAATAGAAGCTGGAGTCTGGCTATTGGAATTTATTCTAGTCCCTGCCCTCCCCCCCCCCCAATCTCATAGCAGCTTGCCCTGGGTTTCCTGTTTTACAACCTTTCTGCTTGCCACAGCCACTTCCCTAGGAACACTGGGGACTTTTTTGAAGTCCAGAAAGGCCTGAGCAGCGGCTTGTAGGTCAGCAGAGAGCCAGGAATGGATGTTGGGCAGGTGCCTCCTGGAGATGCTGAGAACCTTGTAGAGAAGCACCACAGAGGACCTGAGTCCAAAGTAGCATCCACCAATGACTGTGCTGAGAAGGGTGTGAGGAGTCAGGCCTGCCCCAACCCAAGCCCCAAGCCCTTGGGTCCTCATCCCATGACTCTTTAGTTCTGCTCCTGACTTCTGCTATTAAGGTCTCCCCTCTGGAGCCTCCAAAACTTGAGTGACATAGAAGCTAAATTTAAAGCAATCAGGGCTGAGGCTGCATCTCTGGATGGAGACAAAGCATCTCTGGATGGGTAAGCAGCTGTTAAGAGCCACTGGGCTCAGAGAATGGTGGCCTCCCGGCAATGTCCCCTTCCCCACAGCAAAACTCCAGGGGATTTAGAAAGCCTAAATGTTATTTTAATCCAGTCAAAGAAACCCTTATTTCCTCAAAATTCTGGTGTCTGGCAGTGGGGGAAAACTTAAAGTTTGGGGTCTCACATTCAGTTATGAGTTCAGAAGAGTGTCCCTCCTGTGCCTTTAACATCTCAAAAATGTTGCTTAGTTAGACTTGGTTTGGCAACTACATTCTTGGCGCAGCATCTGGGTCAGCCCACCCTTCCTTCCCCTGGTGGGTAGGAATCACCCTTCCAGCCACACCTGTGGACCCCAGCTGTGAAATGTGTTCTTTCCACAATGCAAACACCATCACAGGGATTTATTAGTTTTGTTGTATTAGCCTTTCTCTGAAACAGGCAATTACTGGTGTGGATATACATCTTAGAAAACATAATTTTGTTGACTCAAGAGTGTGCAACAGTGTAAACACGGTGGGAGTGTTGTTGGTGAGCTTGATGTGCTGAGGATGAAGTCCACAGAGAAGCAGATTGAGGAGTCTTCCTAAGCAACACCGGCATGCCTCAAACCCAGAAGGAGACAGCGACACAAAACAAACCTCAGAACCCAAATGCCTTCTTCATGTAAACTTTGGATGTAAACTTTACTCTTCGGGGCGGGGGGGGGGCTCCCCTCTGTTTTGAGAGTGTTCTCTTGTCTTCCTGGAGTTCCGGGATGGTTCAGGTGGACACAAGATCAGGTGAAACCTGGTGATAGAATGCAAGAGGGTTCTTCCATTGCCCGAGAGCCCGAGTTCAGGTACTCTGCCTTAGATGGGATAGAATCCTTGGCTTGGAAATGCCCCCTTCCTTTGGAAACCCATTAAAAACAGTCCAGAGTCAGCGCCTGCAGCTGTTCCCTTCTCCACTGTTCAGGTGGGTGTTAAGTGCAGAAGGGTTTGCCACCGGTTTTGGGCGTAGCCAGCAGCTCTCGGGCAGCCCCTACAGGTGGGGCATCTTGGTGCACCGTGGGCGGGAAGGAGCAGGCCAGGGGTGTAGTCAGTACGTTGGTGCCCGCCCCCAGAGAGCGTCCTAGAGGGCCGGGATCCAGAAGTGCGCCCTTAGCGGTGGCCCAGGCCTGGTTCAAAGTGCTGTGCCTAAGGATGGGATCGTGAAAGACCCCGTCCACCCAGTTTCTGAGACTAGTTACTGGGGAGTCCTGGTGCCTTTCTAGGGCTCCCGAGGGGGCTGGGACTGCAGGCGAGGACGCCGGCGGCGCTGAGGATGCACCCGCCGGACCTGCGTGGCGTTTCAGCATGCAAGAGGGAAACTCAGTCTGGTTCAGAGCTGTGGCTGCGGCAGCTGTGGCTGTGTGAGCCAAGGACCAGATGCGCGGCTTGGTCTCGAGGCTCGGCGGCGCCCCCGCTGGGGCAAAGCTCAGTTTGGCTTCGCAGGCCTGTGGGCCGCCCTCAGCACCAGAGTCTGGCGCAACCACTGTGCTCCGGAGGCAGCTCCGGCCCCTCTCCAGGTCCTCATCCATGGCAGCTCCACCAGTGGTGCCTAGAGGCATCCGGAGTGTGGTGGAGGCCTCCTTGCCTGGGCCAGAGGCTTCAGATGAGGCAGGAATCCTCTCTGGTCCGCTGTCCAGGGGCTGGAAGGACGTCTTCAGATCGCACTCCGAGGTCTCTGCATCTAGAGGGTCGAAATCTTCTAGGTCACTGAGTTCTAACTCCTTGTCGTCTTTGCCAAGGAGACCTGTCAGGCGACAATTCGTGGCCAGTGGAGGGAGACAGGATGACACAACTACCTACCTTTAATCCTATAGCCCAGGTCTTTCTCTGTTTTCCTCTTCCTATCACTAGAGATCACAAATCTTGAACTAGTACCATAACACCAGCTGGGCAGATCTGGACTCACCGGTGTGTGAAATGCTTTTTAACTTGACTTTAAGCAAGCTCACATGGCACCACTTCACTCCCCACTTCCCAAGCACAAGATCTGACTGGAAACCAGTTCTCTCATTTGCTGCCCAGGCCCCAAGGTCTTTCCATTTCCTACCCAAAAGCTCCCAGAGACACCCCCCCACCAACATTACAGAATCTCCAACCCACCTTCGCTCTTGGCACTCTTGAGAGGCTCCTCCCTTGACTCCTCCTCGACAGCATCCTCCTCCTCACCCTCCCCATAGGGCCGCTTCTCATCTGAGCACTTATTTCGAGGAGGCCAGGTCATCTTGTTTTCCTTCTTGAGGCGCCGGCGTGCATTGGCGAACCAGGTGGAGACCTGTGTGAGGGTCATCTTGGTGATGATGGCCAGCATAATCTTCTCTCCCTTGGTGGGGTACGGGTTCTTCCGGTGCTCCTGGAGCCAGGCCTTCAGCGTGCTGGTGGTCTCCCGGGTGGCGTTCTTGCGCCGCGTGCCGCTGTCCACGGTCCCGTACCTGGAGACAGGCTCTGCAATGGGGTGCCAGTCGGGCCCCCCCGGGGGGAGATCACGCGGAGCGAGCAGGTGCGGGGCATAGGGACAGGCTGTGTCTCCCTGGGGTGGGTTGCACTTATGGGCAATGGCTTTCCTTTTGTGGGCCAAGGGCAAAGATAATGTCATTAAAATGACAGGGAGTAGGTCATGGCCTCTGCCACTCTGTAGACAAATTTCTTTGATTTCCACTGTGGGGTTTCCCTCTTATCACCTTGATCCGCAAACCATGAAAAGATATCACGGATCTGTGAACCAGCACCTGGGAACCTGAACCCAGAGACAGAGGGGAGGAGCAACCGGAAACCAGGCTCAGGGCTTTTGGTTGAACTAGTTCCAGAAGAAGATGGAGTGATGGACTGTCCCCAGCATGGGCACCGAGGACTAAGGGCCTTCGATTTTCTTTCGATGCCCACGGTAGGGCTGGTGGCCTTGGCTCAGACACCTATCTGGGCTGAGCTTCTTGGGGTGCGTGGAGATGTCTCAGGCTCTTCAAGGAAGCAGCCTAGTGGACTGAGTATTCTAGAATCAATTTGCTTCAAAGTGACAGCGATGGGAGAATTTAGGATAGAACACCCGCCTGAGGGAATTGTCCGTACTGCTGGTTACCCCACCTCCCGGGGGTGGGGCTGGTGGTGGTGATGAAGGGTGGAGTGGCTGGTAGCTGGTACTGTACTGGCAGTGGGGGAGGGAGGTCTCATCCCTCACCTGTCGTATGGGTACTGGCCCAGAGCTGGCTCATAAGGGTAGTAGGCTGCAGCAGCGGTGGGTGCTAGGCCCGCGTGTGAAGACCCTGTGCCGTCCTTGGACTCGAAACTGTTCTGTAAAAATCAAGGTATCTGAGGTCATAGCTTCTGGGGGTCCAGCTGGAAACCCTCCGTTAAGCCTTCTTAACTTAGCTCAGAGCCCCGAGTTTCCCCAAACTTCCCCAAGGCCCACAAACTCCAACCCATCTCCTGCTGGTCTCACTCAATACTCAGTTCCCCAGCCTGGAAGGGGAGAAAGAGGACAGACTGGTAAGGACTCCAAAGAGGCCACCAGGCCTGGGGATAAAGAACCCTTAGACAAGAGGCCTTGAGTGGGAGGGAAGG
>JAQHUG010000093.1:2168262-2190073 GCA_028555095.1 Dicrostonyx torquatus
AGAAGAGAGTGCTGGGTGAGGAGAGAGAGAGAGAGAGAGAGAGAGAGAGAGAGAGAGAGAGAGAGAGAGAGAGAGAGAGAGAGAGAGAGAGAGAGAGAGAGAGAGAGAGATCTTGACTGGAGGCTGTGAGGACCTCCCCCGCCTCGAGAACCTGATCAGAATTCAAAGGCAAACTAAACCATAGCAACAACGTAGGCACCGGGCCTCGCGGGCGGGTCACTCTGAATCTGAACCAGGGCAGGGGTGCTCTGCAGCTTCAGGCTCAGAGGCACCGTTGAAATCCTTCTTTTCCTCTCACCCCAACCTTTAGGGGATCTAGGGCACTCGCGCCCTCAGCGGAAAGAGACTTGGCAAACCGAGGGAGGGTTAAGGGCGGGGCACGGTGCGGTGGGAGGGGATTTGTCCCCTTACCAGCGAGTAGAAAGCAGACGCCTCAGAGCCGTAAGTCACGTAGTTTCCATAGCCCTGCGAGCTGCTGTAGGGGCTCCCGTAGACGCCGAGCGCAGCGGCTGAATTGAGTTCGTGGCGTGCGGTGGCCAGCAGCCGGCTCTCATAGACAGGGCAGTAGACAGGTGCCTGGGCTGAGGCCGAAGGCCCGGAGTCAGCCAGTGTGCGGCCGCCCGACTCGCAACACGTGCTCAGGGAGTTGGTGGTCATCAGGAACTGGAGAAAGAGGGACCACAAAGAAGCATGGGCACCTGAACAGAGGCTAGTGGGATGGACCCTCAAGGGCCTCAAGTGTCCCTAAGGGCCTCCTGCTGTCTATACCAGACTTGAGTTCTTCCCTCAACAGCCAACTGAGGCCTTGCCTTCTCTGGCCACCTGGGGCCCAGCCAGCTCTTCATATCCTTTACTGGGTTTCAAGGCCTTCTCACCAAGTGTGTCTGACTCAAGTGCTTTCCAGGGTCTCCCAGGGCACAGTCTGATGCGTTAAACAAAAGGGAATTCAGACCCACCCACAGGATTTTACTAGCACCCCTAAGCACCTCCGAAACACGTTTGGCTAGTACAAGGGGCCACTAGGCAAGGTCCCTGCTGTCTGGGAAATGACAGCCAGTGGTGGCTCTTTTCTCTCCCACTCCCGCTGTCAAACCCTTGCAGGAGTCCCTTTACCTGGGGAGCGGAGGAATAAGGGTATCCAAACTGCGGGTAGGACATGGCGGGTACCGCCTAGGAAGGTTGGAGGGGCCGTTAGGGTCCTGTGCACGGTGTGGCCACTCCTCCGGGGCTTCAGGCTCTTAGGCTCTGGGAAGGCGAAGGGCGAGGAGGTCAGTTCACGCACGTGCAGCGCAAACTTTCCGAACCAGGCAAGAAAGTGAGTAGCCTTCCTTGTAGTGATCCTTTTAGCTTCGAAGTCTGAACCCTTTAGAGGCCTCTGGGACCGGCTGGCCTCGCCACGAGGACAGAAACACATATTTTACAAAACGGAAGGAAGAATGGAAGGAAAGAAGGAAGAAAGAAAGATAAAATAAAAAACCGCGTCTTGCGGACTGTCAAGTCAGTTGTGCAAGGTCTTAAGGTACAGAAGCGCTGACGTCAGCCGACGCCACAGCTTGGCCTGGCCACAGACCTGCGGGTCATTCGGCTGCTGACCGGGCGGGGAGGAGACAGTTCACGTCTGCGCCAGCAGGGTGAAGGGCCATCGAGCTTTAACAAATGAACTCCATCTAAGGAGTCAATATCGCCCCCGACGAACGGTGTTTCTCCTTAGTCATGGAGGACGGAAGGCACTTTTAATTAGAAATTAATTAACGAGCAGCTGCTCCTTCACACCCCACTGTAATCATTAGTCTCAATTACAAATGAGACCTATGAAGGGACACACGAGTGAGTCTTCAGTGAAGATGTAATCAACAGTTAAATTAGCCGGGCGCAGGCTGCAGCCGCCCGTTGCCCATGCTGCATAGGGTGGAAGGACGCAGGCCCTGCAGACCCCGCAGGCCCCTCATGCTGAGACGAAGACAGCGTGCCTGGGCGCTCCACACACTTCTTCACCCCGTAGCTTTAGGAGAATCTCAGCAACGACTCTCATCAGTTTCAATTCCAACTCTGCACCAAGCAGAGTTTTAGAACCAACTGACACCACAGGAGAGCCCGCATTCTGATGGCGACCTAAACTCAGGTGTGTGCGCTTGTCTCCCGGGGCTCCCCATAGTCCCACACTTCCAGGACCGGTGGGGACCAGGTACTGCGGGACCTCCTGGGTCTAGCACAGGTTGACTGTGCCATTTTGGACAGCGGCAGTCCCTGGAAACGGCCCCTCCCCCCTCTCCACTACAGGTCAGCCCACTGCTCAGCCAGGCTTCGCTTCATTTCCTCTCCCCTCCCTCTTCTGGTCTCCCTTCTCGGCCTCCTTCCGCATCCCAAGGCTAAGACAGAGACTGTCTGACGCTGCTGCTTGCTGGGAAGAGCAGTTTCCCAACTTGGCCCTGGGGCTCTTCCCGAAGGCTCGCTGATCCTAGCCAGCCACAGGGCTGGGTAAAGGCAAGGGGCGTTGGGCGCCTAGCCCTGGTACCCTATGTCTGCTTCACACAGCTTCCTGCCTGGAGTGTAAGGTACTCTCGGAAAGAGGGAGAGGACAGTGGGCCTGAGCTAATCTGGGTCCTGTAACATTGCCCGAGTGTTCAAAGCGGATCTGAGTGGAGCGAGCAGGGAGCTTGGGCTAGCAGACCGCCTTTCACACTCATCTTTCCCGGGGCCAGGCTCGTCCCTACTTCTTTTGGCCCACCAGGCCAGCCTCTCGCGCTCCTTCGGCAGCAGAGCCGCTCATCACGGAGCTGTGCAGACTTGCTCCGAAAGATTCCTGGGTTCAGACCTGTGAATTGCCCCAGGGCCACCCTCTAATTAATGATGACGTTCGCGCCCTCTCCCCAGCTGCAAGGCTGCCTCCCAGAAACGAAATCTGCCGGCCCTGACAGCTTGGTTGAAGGTGATGGATGACTATCTGGAGACCGCAGTACACATCATATAATATCTGCTGCGTAATTGCTTTAATTTACAGATGAAAATACGAGTTCTCCGATCGCGCTGGACCGCAGCCGGCCACATCCGAACTGCTTGCAAAGGGAGAAACCATCGGAAATAATGAATAGTCGCCCCATGCAAATTATTCAGACAGTTTAGCGTTGGTAGCCGGAAGAGATATATACATATATAAGGAACACGAGTCGAATGACATTAATAATTGTTTTTGAATTCTGTATTGATTTCATGGCAAGCTGTGTTTATTTCTCTCTCACCAGAATTGCTAATACTACCTTCCTGTAAATAATAAGAAACTAGCCACCGGGGCTTCTCCAGTAGAAATGAATCTCAGCCTCTCTTTCTTCCTGCTTCTTCCCCTCCCCCAACTCCCTTCTCTTAGTCTCTTTCCGTTTTCAGGCTTTACTGAGGCTTTTGTGGAACATCCTCCTACTTTCATTATTTATTGTTTACAAACAACTCTCTTTCTTCCGTTAATGAGGTGCTAGCAAGGGAGGGGGCTCCGTACAGGACGGTGGAGGCTCAGGGACAGGAATCCAGCGTAGGCTAGTGTTTCTCAGTAACTGGTCTTTTTGTCACCTCATTCCTGAAGCCCAGGCCTTGGGGACTATGGTAAGCGCAGGCCAGTTGGGAAGGCTGGGAAGGCGAATGAAGACCAGGCTGTTGCCTCTGTGTGGCATTCTGGGGGCTTCAGCCAACAGCCAGCGAGTGAGCATGTACCCAGAATAAGCACTCCCTGCTTTCTTTTCCAGACTCCTGGTAGGGCCGGGTTGGAAGGTTGCCCCTGAGTGGATTCGGTACTGGTGTAGGGTACCCCTAGGGTCTCTGGTTTCTGGGGAAGGGGTTTCAAGGGTTTTCCTTTGGTCCTCAATGCGAGATGCTGGTTTGCCTTCCAGTCAGAGCTTCCAGGCCCCAGATGCTGTTGCTCTCTCTAGTGACCCTTTCCCTGGGTCTAGAAATGAGGAACATGGCACTTCACTATCCCTGAAGATGAAAACTCATGCTCTGCACCCTGCCTGCTGCATGCAGGGGACAGCCAGGACCCTATCAGCCTGCTCTGTCCTCACTCAGACCCTACTGCCCAGTCTTGTATCTGGCCAGCACCCACACCAGACATCCTGGTTTCAATCTGCTACCTGGCCAAAGCTCTCCCGCCCAGATGAGATACTCCCTAGGTCATCCTTGCTTCTGACCTTCCTCAAAGATGAAGCCTCCAGGAGAGGCACAGGGTTCTCCAAGAGCAGACAGGAGTCCCAGAATCTCAGGCACCACCAGCTAACAGAACTTGCATAAATGGTCATGTTGTGCCCAGAAACTCATAGGGCCCCTAGATATAAATGCACAGTTCAGCAGGATGGCCAGAACCACTTGACTCTCTGAAGGCTGGGTAGTTGATCACCTTTGGATCAGAAACTGAAGTCCTGATTAGATCCCAAAAGGGTAGAGCAGGGAACAGTTAGCCCCAAGAATTAGAAGCCTAGGGGCAGCTGGTATTTTCTGAGGTTGATGATGGCCGTAGAACTGGTGAGAGCTTCTGGGAGGTCAGGCCTGGTCTTGATATTCCTGCTACTAGCTAAATCCTGGCTCTCCAATAATTCTTGAACCCTTTCTTAACCAAACCATGAGCTTGATGGGCGCTCATTCCAGTCCAGAGAGAAGTTGATTACAACCTAAGGCCAAGACAGAAGCCAGGTACCTTTTTTGTCTGAGACTAGGCCGGAGCTTGGGATGCCTGGGTCTACTTTGGATAAGCAGCTGGTGTAGTCTCAGAGAGACACTTCAGGTGCCAGAGATGCTAGGTGGTGCGGACACCCGCCTCCTTGCCTCAGTTCATTCTTTCACACTCAGCCCCTGTTCCCCTTACCCAGACAGTGGGGGTGAGCTGCTGGGACATGCGTTGAATTTCCCGTTTGCTCCCCTCAATGCCCTCCTTTCTGGCTCTCTTTTCCTACCGCACCCCCCAGCCCCCCACAGACCGTCCATTTGGCGCTGCCTGAGGAAGGAAAGAGCGCACTCAGAGCGTCCAAGAGCATAAACTGTGTTTATCCCACGCAAGCCACCACTGTCCGCGGGGACCCTGGCATTCCGCACCTGGATGCCGGATCCTTCTTACTGCGCTTCCTAAAACTTGCAACAGATACAGCGGCCTCCGAAGACCCTATCCGCTAGAAGCAAACTTTGTCTCCTCCAGCGCAAGAGCGATCGTCGCAAAGTTTGCGCGGCAGAGCCCGTTCCTTACCTGCGTTGGGAAAGAGCCAAGCCCGTGCCGCTCTGACGCCAGGGCCTTCGGGAGCAGCGCGCAGCCCGGGACGCACCGGGGAGTCGCCGCAGCCGCCGCCGCCACCGCCGCCGCCGCCCGAGCCCCTCGGCGGCCGCGCGAAGCCTCTGCCTCCTCCGCCTCTTCGAAAGGGGGGGGAGGGGTCTGGGAACCCTGGGGCGGGGGCGGGCGCCGGGACCTTGCCTACCTGAGGTGGCGCCGGGCCACTCCTGGCCGCCCGCTAGGGCTCTGCGCGGCCGCTGGGCGCGCGCGCTCCGGCGGGGAGCAAGCGACAACTAATGGAGACATTTCCAGGCGGAGCACCTGGAGAGCGGAGCGCGCCGGCGTCCCCAGGCGCAGCGGTCGTCAGCCGAGCCCGCACCGGCGTGACGTGGGCGAGCGAGAGAGCTGCTCCCACCCGGCCGCCCATTAACGCTTTCCCCCCGCGGGCGCCCAGCGCTTGCCAACTTTCCCCTCCGCCCTGGCCGCGCACCGGGTGCGCGGGTGTAGGGGCTGGGATGAGGGGTTCCTGAAGGTGAGGGTTCGGGTTTGGCCTCCTCAGGAAGGTTGGGCGAGGGCGTTTGAGCCCTGAGAGGACACCCAAACCATACCAGGACAGCAGGCGACACTGGGCCCTGAGTTGACCAAATGCTTGGTTTGCTATGTGGATCCAGAGACTTTGGGTGTGTGGGCCTGTCTCTAAATGGTTCCCCTTTTGCACTCCCACTGTCTGGCTGGGAGAAAGCTCCTCTCCTTTTAGGACAGAGATTCCCCTCCCCAGACCATATTTACCCTGCCCTGCACAATGCCATCCTTGTGAGTAGCACAAGCTCTTAATCCCACCCCTTCTTTTCCTGTCCAGTCCTCCACACATGTACAGTAATGCACCCGTCCTGGTCCCCTCCTTGGTGTCCACAATAGTCCAACCAACCTGACTTTCGACAGTGCAGCAGGCCTTCCTCATAGACTTGAGCGAGAGAAACAGAATAGTTCAGTTTGATAGGAACTGCTTAGGGGGAACAGTGATCTGTGACCTCTATGGGAGGGAGCTGTCCGGAGACAGTTAGCTGGGCTTCTGCCCTGGGGACCAACAAGAGGACAGCTGTCCTTTGTTTTCTTCAAGCTGAGCCCAGGGCAGGAGAAGAAGGTCCAGGCCCAGACCCCCTCACCTCCTCAGCAGCAGAATCTTTCTTTGCCTATGCCTCCCTGCAGACTCCTTTTGTGGACTCCTTACAGGAGAGAAGCAGGGTGGTGAGCCCCACTTGCGGAGGTTAGAGCAGGAAGCAGCTGTGGCCTGCAGAGCCCCCTGGGCTTCCGTAGGACACCCCTTCCTCCTGCAATAGTTTTCACTTCAAAGAACCAACTTAATTCTCTTCATCATCCTCAGCAGTGCAATGACAGTTGAGATTTGTTGATTTAGATAATCTCTAAGAAAGTTATTCCTCCCTTACTCCTTTTCCTTTTGCAGCTGCTGGAGGGGTAATTCCAAGCTGCTTGCTTCCCTGGCAGCATGGAGCTGGTTTGTGGCTGCAAACTTCACCCATCTATCTTCCCCACTGGGAGAGAGAAAGCCAGCAGTGTCCATCTAGGCTGGGCTGGAGATCCAGATGCTGCTGTGGGCAACATTGTTTTAATCTCTGCCTGTTTTAGGTCACCAAGAGAGCCCAAAGAGCTATTGGATTCTGGGTCTCGGTCTTGTCCCTTCTGTTTGGTTCTAAGCCTGGGAGGCAAACGGGGGAAGAGTGTTCTTTATAGAGGAACAGATGGAAGCATCCACTTTGCAAGGTGGAAAAGCTTCCATAATTCCAACCGGAAGGAAGTAGAGGAAGGTTATGTCTGCCTCCAGGGAAGAAGTGGGCATTTCTGGGTTTTACCTTCTTCTGGGGCTCCTTTTGGACTGCACTTTGTTGGGTATAGGCAGAGAATGGCTTATCAGCACTTCTCTTGTGAGTTTTAGGCTCTTTTAAAAGCCAATACAAGCTAGGTGCTTGTGTTCATGAGTGTTACAACCATAGCCGACTTGACTCATTTCATGCTCACCAAGGTTTTCCAAAGTGCCAGCAACAGTTGAGAAACATCAGGACACACAAATCATGGCCACTAGCACTTTAATGGGCTGTTTTATCTTCAAGACCACGTGAGACACACCCAACACCATGGGAGTTTAATTGTGACTGGTGCCTTTCATGGGAGGAAAGCAGGGTGTCATCTCCTAATTTAGAGTTCGGTTGGCTGAATGCTGCCAGGCCTGACCTTGCCCTGATTACAAGATGAAGTGGTTACAGATATCAGCCACTACCTATTGCCCTCAGCCCTTCGCTTGCTGGGCAGGGCAACTTCCCTGAGCCCTCTTGTTATGTTCTAGAGCTTTCCTGGACCAGCATCCTGTGGAAATGACGGAAATACCCCAGGTTTTGGCCAGTGAGCCTGTAAGGGAAAGTCCCTTTTCTGGCTTCAGAGTGGGTGGTCAATCTGGAAAGTGGGTCTACAGCCCGAGGTGCAGCTCCAGGGAACAGTCCTGGGGACGAGAAGGTGGGCGTTCTGGCAGCCGACAGGGCTGCTGCTGCCCACATGGCTGTACCCCTTTAGATCCTCTTTCAATCCCGCTTTTGTCTTTTCTCCTGGTGCAGCTGCCAGAATGTGTTCTGGAATGAAAGTCTCTGTGCCCTTGGGGCTTGGCCACGTGGCTGCCTCCTCCTCACCTGGACTTTGCTACAACACGCACAGGCATCTGGGGCTGAGACTCCAGCTGGAACTTACAAAGGCCTGGCCCCAAAGCTGCCCAGCGTCCAGCATCCCTTTGGGGTCCAGGGTCTTGTCCCCCTGCCCAACTCTCTCTGGAGACTCTGGAGAAAAGTATTTGATCGGGCCAAGAGACATCCTTGGCTAGAAGGATCACTGAGTACAGTTGTCCTTGGATGTTGTTCTCCCACAGAAGAGGTGGCATCTGGGGAGACACGGTAACAGGGACCAGGATCTATAGTGTGGTCAGCGCTGAGAGTGACTGCACCTGGGACATTAGCGAAGGCAGCTTCTAGCCCAGAATTTCATTTCTTCCCTCGGTTCTATCCTTGTAGCACAGGAACAAGGTCCAGAGAGGAAAATCTAGGTTTCCCCTCCTCTGTTCTGGATCATCAGACTGGCTCTCAGAACCAGAGCACATCACTGCATTTCCCAGTGCAAATTTAACAACAAAAAGCTGTTGACTCAAACATCATCTGTCTTTCTAGATGTTTGAGCTTGGAGTGTTTGCCAAGCAGAGCCTCAGATTAGAAAGACCCAGGCTGGAAAAGTTAGTCACATGAGATTGACTTTGAATCTTTCAGGACGATGCCAGCACATATAGAAGCCTGTGAATACCACATAAACCTTTGACCTAGCATAAAATTGAAGAACTTTAGTGGTCAGAGAAGAAATGTACAAAGGTATCTTATGTTACTGAGCTAGTATTTGTGGAAGGAATCTCAGAAAAATTAAACAGCAGCTGGATGAGGGGCCTGAACACAGAGACCTTGTAGGTTTCTTGTCTGGGGTTTTCAGGAGGAAGAATATTACCTACGGTGGTTTGAATAGAGATGACCCTCACACTCTCACCAATTTGAATGTTCGGTCACGGGGGAGTGGCACATTTGAAAGGATTGGAGGTGTGGCCTTGTTGGAGGAAATGTGTCACTGGGGGAAGACTTTGAAGTTTCAGAAGCTCAGAGGACGCCCAGTGACTCTTCCCCTGCTGCCTGCAGATCCGGATGTGGAATTCTCAGCTGCTTCTCTAGGACTATGTAGGCCTGCATGCTGCCGTGCTCTCTACAAGGATAATAATGGGCTAAAACTCTGAAACTGTAAGCAAGCCACACTTTAATGCTTTCTTTCATATGAGTGACCATGGTCACAGCAAAAGAACACCGACTATGACAGTGCTCCATGGTAAAATAAAAAGTTACATGACTGTTCTCCAAAGCCTCTTACTGCATACATACATTGTGATGTTTTCACAGGCCAGCGTAGAAATAAGAAGAGTGGGAGGACAGGTGGACAGGTGAGGTTGGCCTCTCCTTGCAGTTCTGAGGTTTGATTTCTCAGCGTACTTCCCGCTTTAGTTTGTCATTTGGAAACTGGTCTTTTGTACTCTCCTCCAGGGCTTCCCATCAGCTAGGACCAAGTCATCAACACCCAGAAAAAGCCTCTAACATTAGGGAACATTTATAAATTGGTCTGAGTTTGCAGTGGACTGTCCTGTTCTTATTGGTGTGTCTCCTTTAAGTGATTGTTTAGGGAAGTGTGACAGTGACCCAAAGGTAGCTCTGAAAAGATAAGTGCTCTTCTGGCCAGTGGAGGGAACATCACAGATTCCCAGTTAAGACTCCAGGATAGCTGGAGGTAGTAACTAGTGTAATGGTCACCACTAATGACTGTGGCAGTAGACCACACAGGACTGTTCCCAAGGAGTGCACTCTCCCCCACCTCTACACACACACACACACACACACACACACACACACACACACACACAAAATGTTTCATAGCATTTTCCTTGAAATTCAATTAATTGAAGGCCCCAGATAAAAGGAACACATTCTTAATGGCTATAAAATAACCTGAGGGGGGAGACGGAGCTGTGGAGCTCCACTTCAAAGCATGACAGAAATACTTACTGTCTTCCTTTAAAAGTCGTCAGATCAATGAATGAATCAGTTAAAATTACTTGTGCATTTAGCAACCTTTTCATTTTCCATTTGGAAAAGGTGAGGTTATGTGCTTATTGTCCATGATTCAATCTCCTGAGAGGAAACTGTGGCTGACACCAGGTTGGAACTGGCCTGGGCTCTAGACTCCGGGTTCTTTGGCCAGGAGGCTGTATGTGTCTTTGCTGAAACACAAGCAGAAGGCTGAGCCTCAGACAGCAGGACCACTGTGTCTCGCAGTTTTCAAGGCTGCAGGCATGAGCTCAGGGGCTTAACATTGGGGTTCTGCTCCCTTGGTTGCTGGCAAACTTTGGGGTCACCTGTGCACTTTGCAGGTCTTTCTGCCCTTTCTGTCTGTGGAACACTCTCTGCACTTGTGCTTTTTAAAGACTGTAGTCACATTGGTCGGGGCCCATCCTACCCCAGCATGACATCATCATGGCTGTGTCTGCTACCATCCTGTTTCCATATAAGGTCACATTCTGATATTCTGGACATTAGGAACACAAGCAGACTCACAATGAATGGGTGTCTAGTAGTGCCACCCCTTAGACTCGTTTTATTTCTTTCTTTTTTTTTTGCTTTAATAAAGTTTCATTTTTCCAAATGTGCGGCTGATTGAACCTGTTCATGCATCTTCACCAGCAGCTGGGGCATCTCCACCCTTTGTGTTTCTGGTGTAAATTACTTGGGCTCTGTGCTTTGAAACCAGCTTGATAAGACCTTTACTAAGGAGCTCCTGAAGGGCTGCCCTGGCCAAGGAACCGCGAATCTTCAGTCTCTCAGAGACCACAGCAGGAGTAATAAGTTTATAGTTGGGAACTTCCTTACAGAGTTTGTCGTACAGGACTAGATTGTTGAGCTTGTCCCGAACTTTGCCTTTGGACCACTTCTTCTTTTTGGTGGCCTTGCCACCAGACTTATTTACTGGGTCTTTGTCTTTTTTGGCTGACTTTCCTGCATCTTTCTTCTTCTTGTCATCCTTGGGCGGCATGATGAAGCTCGGAGAGTGGCGACGACCACTGCAGCCTCCCTAAGATGTCGGGGAAAAAAGCTCGTTTTATTTCTTTAGGTTGAACATCCCAGCCTCTAGTTACTGCATTATAGCTTTCAGGAGGGTGAGCTTCTCTCTCTGTTACTCCCCATCTCTTCCCCAGTGTCCTCTAGGGCAGACACCATTGTACTCTTGGTTTCTAACTACATGAAGTTGACCTGTGAGCTTTTTGACAGCATCATAGGAAGCAAGACTCAGCACTTACTTGACCATTGCCTGACATTCATTCTGAGTAGTCTATTTTTTTCTTTCTTTCTGACTCTCTCTCTTTTTCTGGTTTATTTCTTAATTTTTGCATACTGGGTTCTGTCTGCATGTACACCTGCACGCCAGAAGAGGGCACCAGATCTCATTACAGAGGGTTGTGCGCCACCATGTGGTTGCTGGGAATTGAACTAAGGACCTCTGGAAGAGCAGTCAGTGCTCTTCAGTCAGAGCTCTTCAGTCAGAGCTGAGCCAGCTCTCCAGCCCCATCTATTTTTCCTTTGCTGTTCTTTCCCTGATAGGCTAGGATAGATGCTCCTCAATATCTGTGTTTGTTGTTTTCCGATTTTCTCCTGGCACAGAGAATATGGTAGGCATTTGATGATGTGATACACAAAGAAATACAACTGATATCCTCCAGGAAAGGAAAGCAAAGAGCACATTTAGCAGTGGCTTAGACAAGGAAACACATGGTCGTTCTGGATGGGACCTAAGATTTTATCTACCCATTGGCTCTATACTGAGTGCCTGCCACTCTTGATGTGAAAAAGACTCCAGATGTCCTCCATGAACACAGAAGGAGAAGGTAGATTCTGTGGTCTATGAGCACACAGAGAGAGGCAACAGTGAGTAAATGTGACCAGGAAAATGAATGCAAAGCAGGCTCCCAGTCTTCCGTGCTGTAGCAGGTGTGGCTTAGCCAGAGACAGTGGCTCACAGGAAACCATGGAGAGAACCAAGAAGCAGAGATCTAGGGAGCACGGAGAACAGAGGCAGCAAAGGAGGACAGGCACAAGAGTAGAGATGATTCTGGTACTTTCCTTCCTGCTGGGCAACACTGGGCTTTCCCTGCCAGGGTTTTCTTGGCCAGGCCTGCCCCATGCTTGTTATGCCAGGGAACTATGGCACACTGCAGGCTGTGTGAGGCCCTAGTGCAGCTAACCTCATTTTGTTCTCCACTGCCACAGAACGTCCTTGGATGGAGGAATGAAAGTGGATGATGTCTGATTCTTTCACGAAGAAGTCTTTAAGAGCCACTGAGCAGTACACCCCTGCCCTTTTTCCCTATTGTGACAAGCAGTGTTCCAAACAGCGGAAACCCTGCAGTCTGGCTCCCTGATACAGTGATATGGTGCAGAGCCTCTGCCCACCTCTGACACAGGGCCAGCTAGTTACAGTAGCACAGCCTGCTCCACCCCACTGATACAAGCTAGATAAATAGGATCACAATGTGATATATCATTATGGGATTATAGCATAATAAAGTTGTGAATTGTATAATTATATATTATAGTACAATTGTAGATTATGTGACTGTGTATTATGACTTTACCACAGAGGAAGCAACTGGACAGAGGCATTATATGTATTATTTTGTGGTTCTGGGGATGGAACCCAGGCCTTTGAACTTGCTAGTCAAGTTCTCAATGACTAAGCTATATTCCAAGTTCTTCTTCTTGTTTTTTTCCTTTCTTAAAACATTTTTCTCTTATTCTTAAGATTGTAGTTCTATCATTTCTCTTTTCCATTTCTTCTCTTCAAATCCTTCCATATACTCCTCCTTGCTTGCTTTCAAATTCATGGTCTCTTTTTTCATTGCCATTACATGTAGAAATGTATATGCATGTGTATGTATGTATACACATATTCTTAACTACAACCTGATTCATCTGCATGATGTTACTTGTATGTATATGTTTTCAGATCAAGGAAGACAATTTGGTTTTGCATAACTAACCAATGTGCTCTTCCCTGGGAAAGACTATTTCTTCTGCTCTCAGCATTCCTTAATTTCCTGCAGTTCTTTGTGCAGGATGAAGGCCTTGTGGGCTTTCCTCCATCCACTTTGAATTCATTTTGTTATTGTCCTTGCTCAGCTCATGTTTGGGTAGTCCTGTCTGTGAGACTTTATGACATTACTCGAAGACAAACATCTCATGGCAAACTCCCTTTCTTTCCCCAAGTTTTTATTTATCATGTTTCACTCTGGCTCTTACAATCCTGTGACATCTCGCACAATGTTTCCTTGGTCTTAGGTGTGGGACTTGTTTTCCAGATGCAGTCATTGGAACTGGGCTCCACAGCTCTGCATTTTGATTGGCTATGGTTTTCTGTAATGGTCTCCTCCTGCTTCAAAGAGAAGTTTCCTTGATGAGGAGTGGTGAGGATATTTATCAAGCTAGATCTTGGAGCAGGACACGGGAAGGTTTGCTCTATCTGCCATGTAGCTCAGGGTGGCCTTGACCTGGTGATCCTCCTGTCTCCACTTACCTGGAATCATAGGTCTATACCACCACATTCAGCTCAGATTATTATTCTCTCTCTCTCCCTCCCTCTTCCCCTCTCTCTCTCTCCCTCCCCTGCTTTCTCTCTCTCCCCCTCTTCCTCTCTCATACACACACACACACACACACACACACACACACACACGAAGGTCACAGGACAAGGCATGTGTGAGTGCTTTAGTCTGGGCCCTCTCTTAAAGGAGAATCAGAATGTAAAGACAACAAATTCATTGTCAAGGACGTAGCTCTATAGTAGGATACTCATTCAGCATGCACAAGGTCTTGAGTTTGATCATCAACACTGTAAAATAACAACAACAATAACACATTTGTATGAAAACACACACACAGCAATGCTAATTGAAGACTGGAAACCCAAAAGTTAGCCTTTTGTTCTCACAGGAACCTTGAACATCATTTTCAAGGTTATGTTTATCTCTTTTGGCCCTCTCCACAGGAGGCTATTCTAGGATCACAGTTGTGAGCAAATTGTGTGTGCTGAAGGATTCTTCAGTGTGTCTAGGAAAATGCCAGTAAAACTCAGGATGCTGGTTCAGTGTGCAAAAGACCAGAGACATTCTAATATTACTCCAAATTCCAAGTCGTTGTTTTGTAGTTCAAGGCAAGTAAAAACATTTAATATTTGATAGCTTTAATAACAATCGTTCATATTAATAGTTTAACAGAAATGTTTTATTTTAATGTGACCAAATCCATTACCTCCTGTTATCTGTTCCCTGTTACTTTTTAATTTTTTTTAATTGCAGTTGGCACATGCAGGCCTTTGATATCTATAATGTTTATGCTTTGGGGACATGGTGTAAGGCAGGACTCAGAATCTCTTTGCTTATGACTGCTCCTCTGATCATCACTAAAGGCATTGTTCTTATCACATAAATCTGACATTCCTGTTTATATTCTTCAAGTGTAAATCTTTTACAATGAAATTTGTTAAAATGTATAAAGTGATTGGTCCGACTGTAGGAGCCTGTAAACCCTGTCACCTCTCAGTTGTCCACACGGTATATTGATTTAATAACAGATGCGCTGTATGGAGCGTGGGGGGAGATTAATGACCCCAGAAGGAAGTGATGGCATTAGAGAGATCCAGAGGTTCTCTAGTAAGCCAGCCACTGTGTTCATTGCCATGTGTCTCCACTTTCTTCTTTATAAGGAGAAAGCTTAGGGACTGCATTGTTTAGCCTCTCGAAGCTACGTGTGCTTCTGAAGTGAAGCTCACCACTGAGGTGGGGGAGGGGAAGTTGATTGCAGTTTTTACATGGATGCAACTTCAAAGGAAGAAAGTAGTTCACTGCTTATTCTGACTTGCCCTTTGGCGGATGAATTAATTTTATATCTGTTTTTTTTTTAAAAAAAATTTTGTGTGTATATGTATGAGTTGTGAAGATGTGGGCATGCCATGCACACATGGAGATAAGAAAATAGCTCTCAAGAATCAATTCTTCTCTTCCACTTTGTGGGATCTGGGGACCAAACTCAGGTCATTAGTCCTGTGCACGAGTGCTTCCCCTCACTGAGCATTTTGCTGCTCCTCTAGTGTGCCAATTACATTTCTCTTAATGTCATGAATTCCCACCAGAATCAACTTAAGGCAGGCTAAATTCACTTTGGTTTAGAGTGTATTGTCCACCACAATAGCTGGGCAGGCAAAATGACTGTCTGTGGCAGTAGGAACTGGGAGTGTGGCTTGCTAAATCTCAGCAAAGTAGGAACTAGAGAGCTGGAGGCTCAGCACAGCTTTCAAGATTTTCCCCCTAGTGGTCTTCTTTTTCTTTTAATCAACTATGCCTTGCTTTCCAAAACAGTGCCATTAGCTGGGGATGAGTTGTTCAAATATATGAACACATAAGAGTGAAATTTCACATTCAAATTATAAGGGCTGAAGTCCGTCTGCTGAGCAGGTATAGCTGGTGTGCTGGACACACTCTGACCCCTGTGTCTGCTCCCATTTACAAGACTAGTGACATGCTTTTCTCTGCAGCCTCACATGTGGCACCTGCCGTATAGCTTTGGATGATGAGAGAGGCTGACGTGGGTACTGAGAAAGGTACAACATCTATAGTTGGTGTACCTGGGCAGGAGTGACATGCAGAGTGTGTACCTGGGTAGGAGCAGCAGGCAGGGTGTGTGTACCTGGGCAGGAGTGGCATGCTGGGTATGTGTACCTGAGTAAGAGCTGCATGCATGATGTTTGTACCTGGGTAGGAGCAGCCTGCAGGGTGGGTTTACAGGTGTAGAAGCAGCCTGCCGGGCAGGCATACTTGGCCGGAAATATCATCTATAGCTAGTGTGGTGTAGGAGGGTCCTTCTGTATTTCTGTTGTTTTCATTGGTTGAATAAAAAAACTGCCTTGGCCCTTTGATAGGGCAAAATCTTAGATAGGCAGGGAGGACAGAACAGAATTCTTCGATAGGGAGGCTCAGAGAGCTGCCGCCATGAAGCCGCCAGGGTCAGACATGCTGAATGATTCCCGGTAAGACCACTACCTCGTGGTGACACACAGACTATTAGAAATGGGCTGAATCAGATGTAAGAGCTAGCCAACAAGAGGCTAGTGATAATGGGCCAGGCAGTAATTAAATTAATACAATTTTCGTGTGGTTATTTTGGGTATGAGCTGTGTGGCTGGGAGCCTGGCGTTGGGGAATGCAGCCCCCACAGCCCGTTCCTCCTCTTACTACACTAGTGCAACTGGCCAGGGACAGCGTCCTGGGTGGGTGTCCCTGTATAGGTGAGGCTTTTCCCAGGGTTAACAGATGAAGGGATGGTGGGTCTGAGACCATCAGGTGAGGCTCTCCCTGGCTTTCCAATATCATACATTCTGTGATAGGAATTGCCTGTATGTGGAATATGCATGGAAAGGTGTTGGTGGACACACTTTGGGGAAAGAGTAGAGAACTTGCTAAGGTGACTGAATTCGATGAGGTATTCCCCTTAATCCCAATCCTTTGAGCCTGCCTCTGCGTGGCATTGTTGCACAATAGATACTGTTCACTGTGTATGGTGAGAACACATAACTTTCTGAGACACACACCCTAGACACTACCTGGTTACCAGGGTTTTGAGTGTGGGATCGCGTACCAGGAGACATCAATGTGGTAGCTTGGTATGGAGAGCTCATCCTCTTTTCCTTGGGGAGAAGGACACACCGGCTAAGGAGGCCAGTGGCTCCCTCTGCAGGTGTCAGACGCCAACTAACCAAAGTGCTGACACAAGGTTTGCATTAGCGGCCTGCTCCAGCTCCAACAAATGAGTTCGACCAGGTTGACAAATTACTTGTTGAAGATTAGATAAGCTCTGGCTAGCAAGAGACTTTCCATCTATGCCCAGGACACCGGGCAGACCTGACAACAGGATGGAGGCAAACAAAGAAACAATGTCTAGCTCTGGGCTGTCTGTTTCCTTTGGGGCACCTGAGAAGAGCCCCCTCCCAACTTAGCTACACTGTTGCCTCTTGCTTTAAGGCAAAGAAATTGTTTAGCATTTTGAGGCATCTAACATCCAAGGAGGCTGTGAGAGATGAGGTAACTAGCGACTCTGGTTGGTGAGCTAGCTGATGTTGCATGGTAGATTGTCAGTTTCCTGAGTTTCCCAGAGGTCTTGGGGTCCTGGGTCTACTGTCTCAGAAGCTGGCAGGACAAGGGCTGCACCTTCTGACTGTGCTGTATGGAAGGAGCTATTGGTCTAGTCTCTGTGGGCCCCCCACCTGACCTCACACTGTCCCTCAGATCCACTCCTCATTTCTCACAATGACACTCCCTCAAGGGTCCTTGAGAGATGAAGGAGAAAATGCAGGCGTGACCTGGTGGCCAGCCTATTTGGTACATTGCTTCACAATAAGAAGAATGCCTCACCATGTTCCAGAAGTAGTGTGGGTAGCTGGAATTGACTTTCAGACGAGTCTATACTCTCCATGTCTCCTTTCATGTGAGCACATAGAGACCCTGGTGGTATGGGTGCTCTCTGTCCAATCTGAGGTAATGTGCTAACCAACCACAGCCGAAAGGCTTCCACTACGCAAGGAGCTGTTTATGGAAAGCAGATGCTGTTTCCCGAAACTGTCTCCAGAGTGGTTTATCTCCATGCCCTTTACCGACCCACCTGCTGGCACTGCTGTCCTGTCAGGGGATGCCCCGGTAGTGACAGCAGAGAGAAAGAGACCTCTTTCTCTCTTTCTCTTGTTTTCTCAAGCTCACTTGGCATTTGTGTAGGCAAATGGGCCTGTCATTTTGTTCAAACCCTGGCTACCCTCTCCATTGGCAAAGAAATGACTCTATTTCCGGTCCTAGATCTTCATCATTTGGAGTTGCCTCCCCAAAGCATTCAGAAGCATTGGATGTTTTTCCTTTGCTTTGGTTTTGAGAGCTGTTGTACCAACTGAGCACTGGATGAGCCAAAGAGATTTCTGTGGGCAACTTGCTGAGAAGCACAGAATATTTGGTTTGCAGACACGAATTTTTGCTCTAATTCTCATTTTGTGGCTGGGACAAGACAGAAGCCCAGAGAGGAGGCAGAAACAGCCACATGTGGCTTATGTCCTGGGAACAGCAGGTAGAATGGGAGGGGGGAGCAGTTTCCACAGGAAGCCCAGAAATAAAAGACTGTTCAATTTGATGATGGCTCTAAGCTCACCTGTAAGTCAAGGTAGCCTGGTTCAATATTGTGAGTCCTGGACAGCTTGGATTATTGTCACATAGTAGAAGCAAGATCTCTTTATTGGCTGCGGATCCCTGAAGCCTGTGCCCAACAGGAAATCAATGCACATCTTCCTGGCCTCACTGCCTCCAGGAGTCTCATCTTCTGATGTGTGTTTTTTTTTTGGTCAGCTTTACAGTCTGCTTCTATCTCTGGATTATGGCTTTGGTTCAAATTCTCATTTCTCAGTTCCAAATGGCAGATTCTCACATCTCCTTGGCATTAAGTGGTGGGGCGTGGTTAGTGAGCACCAGGCTGTCTCAGAGTGCTACCTGCACAGAGAAAGACTGTATCCATCCAGTGCTCACCTTTGGCTTTGCTTTGTTTGGATGCCCTCCCTCCTAGTGAGCTTCCTGTGGAGGCTAACATTACAGGCAGCCTGGAGAGTCAGGGAACAGTCAGGAAGTCTGCATGTGTTGTATCTTGCTCTTGTGTCTTCTCCTGAGTGGCTGGGCTACACAACTCAAAAAGGAGAAGACGAACAGTGTTTGACAGGCAGATGAACTGTGACCGCTGCCCTGTACCATGGGGCTCCAGGGATTGCCACTGCAACTCAGGGTTTTCCTAGAAGATACAACCCCATAGCAAGACCAAGATGCTGAGAGCAGACTTGAGAGGGCCAGGAGGGCTCTCAGATTAACTGTAACTTGGATTCTGTCTGGAAAATGGAGTGTAGGGCTCAGAGGATCTGGTGTTTTCTAACAGCATCTCTCTTCTGCTAGTTGGAGCAGTTTTGGTTTCCATGGTCAGAGATGGCTGAGACTTTGTTCCTCCTTTGACTTTAATATGGTCCAAATGGTCTACATGTTTGATTCATCTATTCCTATCTTTACAGAGGCTTCAGCAGCACCTTCTTGGGTGACTAGAAGCCTTGCCACTCTGTTTACTGGTTTCTTCTGACAAGGCCCTTGGGGTCCTGATAGTATCTACTTTTGAGAACAAGATTCTGTGGACTTATCTTAGCTACCTTTATAATCAATGGGGACACTGTGCTGCTAATGAATTGGAGATTATTTCAAAGCAGTGACTGAGAAAACACGCCTTCTCTTTTTTTTCAGAGTGAATTCTGTTGCCACCATCTGAGTGAGGCCAGTAGAGTTTTATTCTTATGATTACTTCACAAGTCTGGCACGGTTTTCTTCAAAAATGGAACAAATCACCACAGTGCCTTGGGCATACTTTAGGAGCACACAGAAAGGTGTTGCAGTTTTCATGCATGGACGTGAGGCTTGCTGTGCTGGAGAGGTGGATGCAGGGGCAGACGTGGTCTGCGGCTTGAAGGGCACAAAGGGGCACAAAGGGGTAGCAATAGCATAAAGGGAAACTAAAAATCTAAAGAACTCTGTTTAGGACACTCTGGCAATGCATCCCAGCATTCTGCTGTGGTGGCTAGAGAAACCCTGGTCATCTTTTGGCCTTCTGTTTGTTCTGAGTAATTCACTAGCTCCAACCCTTGCTCATGATGAGGGTTGCACAAGGCCAAGGCTGCCCGAAGTACAACCCCAAACATCCCAGCAGGCGTGTACCTGAAGTGCAACCCCAACACTACAGAAAGAGCTGCTGAGTGCCGGGGCAACTTTGTCCTGTGGACCAGAATAAGGTCAGGCTGGGTCACTGCAGCTGAGGTTAGCCAGCTCTGGGCTACCTGTGTCTCTAGGCTGCAAGTCTTCTGGTGACCCCTTCACTGTTCCCGGTCCTTTTTAGGGAATCTCTGGAAGAAGAAAACCTGTACGGGTGGTCTGTTGCGGGAGAGAGGCTGGTTGGCAGAGAGGTGGTGTTTAGCAGAGGAAGGCAGAACTTCCACTGAGTTCCAGGTGTTTCCAAAGGCACAGGGCAGTGTTCATTAGAAGACACACTGTCTGTCTGTAACTATTTACCTCCCTTAAAGGCATACCATAAGAACCATTGTATTGAATAAAAAAAACAGATTGACTCCATGGTATGCTTGATCACCTCCAGGTAGGGCTGGGGTACTCGCTTACGGATGGCTCACTGTGGACTTTCCTCCCCTCTGCGGCTTGCTGAAGCTCTTCCCTTATGAGTTCGTAGCAAAGTTCCTTGGAATTGCAAGCGTTCTCCTCTAAACAATTGATTTTTATGGTACTCAGAACTGACTTTTTTTTGGTAAGCACCTCATTGGAGAAATATTCTTCAGTGTGTCTGCCAGCAAGCTGATGTAAAAAAGGGGCAGAATTCTCTCCACCACTTTTCCATGGTTTAATTTATTGCCTCATTTCTGCGGCTTCAGGAAGAGTCAGCCAACGTGGGCTCTGGGGGCATCATGGGGAAGGGTCTGATCACAGTGCAGCGGGACGCCAAGCCTGAGACAAGCCGTGGCCTTCTTGCCAAGAAGCAACTTTGAAGCCATTCCTCAGACACATGGAATTCCTCCCAGGCTCCCACTAACATTTCTGAGGCCCTCAGCCGGACTCGAAGGTGGTGTATTCTTAGCAGATGTGTCTGAATGAAGGGTGAATATGTCCCTCTGTTCAGCCACTCACACATGGCCAGTACATCTCTGCGGGAACTCTGTTGCTTTTACTCAAAAAAGATTCCTAGTCAAGTCTGATGTTTTGGTCCCCACTGGCTCTGCAAGGCATCTTCATCTATAGCACCCAGGATCACCCACATCTGTAGGGCCTCCTTCCTGCCTTGGTTGATTGAGTTTTGGGAAGTGGGACCAGAAGGTGCATAGGGAGATGCATTATTACTAAGAATGCTCACTTGCATGTTGGGTCATTTAGGGTCTCTAGAGAATCAGAACCCATGTGATTTAGAAGTGGAGGGGATAGCAAGAGGAATCACAGTGGGGCCAACTCACATCTACCCAGAAGCTGACAGGCTGCCCACAAACAGTAGTAGGATTTAGTCCTTGGTCTCGAAATCCAGGGCCTCATGGTATCACTGCCTAAAGGCTGGGAGACATGTTCTATTACTCAAGAGCAGAAGAAGGGGTCCCTCATCCTGGAGAGGCAGTGACTCCACTTTCTTTTTCCTGTCCTGTTGGTCCCCAGCAGATAGGACAGTGTTACCTACTTGGGAGGGTCGGGGGAAGAACGATGATGGGGATGGGCTTATGAGGAAGTCCCTGTGCTCCAGGAGAGTTGGGGAAGGGAGTCTTGAAGAAGTCCCGTGAGCTGAGCTGATACCTGAAGGGATAGTCTGAATGAAGGAGAGATGGAGGAGCTTGGCGCTAGAGTGGTCAGCCAGGCTGAGGGGAATGTGGCAGGCAGGCAGCAGAGCCATAGGGATATGTAAAGAGTTGGATTGCTCCAGGAGCCATGCAAAGATGGGGGACATTCTGCACAATGCAAACAATCACATTTTCCTTCATCTGAAACCGTCCTGGCTTGGGCTTGAGCAGTGGTGCTGAATTAAAACCCGAGATGATGTATCACTTCCTGGAAGCTGTAGTTATGCTGGTATCTATATTCTAGGCTGGTGCTCCACTGCTGAGCAGCCATGATGACTACATATTGATATTCTCGGGAAGATAAGCCAGAAACCAGCATCCTGGCGAGTCTGAGCCCCTTCTTCCAGAGAGAAAGAGTCTTTGTAACCCTTAAGGGGTGCTCCAATTCAGCAAACATACAGATGATGTTTTGTTGTAAGTAGGGGAGAGGTGTGGGTT
>JAQHUG010000093.1:2193035-2211654 GCA_028555095.1 Dicrostonyx torquatus
CTCTAGCCTCTTCTTGGCTAGCCCTCACCTCATAAACTAACCCATTATAAAAGTCTGTAAGCCACCACGTGGTGACTTACCGGAAAGGTCTAACCTGCATCCATCTGCAACGGGAGCCTCATGGTGACTGGCCCACTTCCTTCTCTCTTCCCAGAACTTCCATTCTGTCTTCTTCGCCCACCTAAGGGCTGACCTATCTTACAAGCCAGACAGAGTCTTTATTCAACCAAAGAGAGTAATACAAAATACAGGAGACCACTCCCACATCAATGTTTGCCTTGACCAGGCTACTCAGGGGCCATGTTCCATCCTGAATGGGAGCTTGGAGACCCTTGGCACACACTTTAATTTAGGAATAGGGACAGAACAAATCCAGGTGTACATTCAGTGGCTCCAGAGCTTCCACATGGTTAGATAGGAATGTGTGCATCATGGTAGTTCCTATGACCTGATGGGTGGGTGATATGAAGCATCTCGCTCACAGGATCTGCACCTACAGTGTGTTAGCTTTTTCTAGCTGTTGGGATAACTTTCCAGACAGAGCGACTTACAGGGGAATTGACTCATATTGGCTCCTGGCTTCAGGGCCTTTGGTCCTATGTACCTGAGAAAACTGCCATGGTTCGGGAAGCGTGTGGTGGAGAACGGTGTATCTAAAGGCTGAAGGGAGCAGAGGGAGGAAAAGGAATGGGTGTGACCTTTCAAGGTACACACCCCAGTGACCTATTTCCACCAGCAGGGCCCCATGTTCCCGATCTCAAAAGTAGCACCACCATTGTGGGAACAAGCATTCAACAACCCGCCTTCCAGGGAGATTTCAGATCCAACTGTAGCACCTGCCTCCTTGTGGCTGGAGGAGGTCAGGATAGTTTTGAGAATTACGGTGTCTCTTCCGAGGGGAGGCAGTGAAGAACCCTTGGATGGTTGTTCAAGCTCTCTCTCCCTGGTCTTGTAGTTCACAGGGGCCACAGCTTGAGCTGGAAAAGGTTGTGGGCAGCGTCTCACTGTAGAGAACTTCTGTCTCAGGAGTTGTCATTGCCGATCAGACCCAGGGGACTTTGAAGGACAAGTCCCAAATTACAGAGGCAAATTACCAGACTAGCGGGTTAGTTATTTTACCCAGGGTTATCTCAACAGGCCATAGATAAAGGCTTGCTGAGTCCCACAGCAAAGTACAGAGATTTGAGGGGACTGGAGGAAGATGGGAGGGTGTGCTTGTCTCGTGGATGATACAAACTCAACTCCCATTGTCAGGATCTGTGAATTTACAGGTTCTTCTACCTTATCAGCTTTCTGCTTTACTTAAATCTGCCCTGAAAGTAAAACATTTGAGATAAAAATGAAAAGTTGTTAGTGTGTAAGTTCAAGAATCGAGTTCTGAGTGGGTTTGCTGCTTAGACACATGCATTTGAGACTGCCTGGCAAAACTATGTCTGTCAGGACAAAACTCAGCACTCTTTAGCGGGAAATAACAGAATCCAGACTCCCTAAAACTCTGTTCAGTGTCTCCTATACAAACAGAAATTACTAGACACTCTATAAAGGTGAAAAAGGAAAGCAAATGCACTCACATCCACAAGCAACATGCATGTTGAGTGAGCAAAAACACTGATAGAGTTTTTATAAATTTATTACAGACAGAACCTACAGGAAAATACAGATGGAGACTATTAGCAGAGAACCAGAGAGTAGGGAGGCATAATGAGGCATCCAGAAATAAAACTGAAGTTTCTGGCATTAAAACGTTCTCTCAGGTAAAAGCAAACCAGACATAGAAGAGAGGATTCGTCCCCTCAAAAACAGGCAATAGAAGGGATCCAGACTCAGGCTTATGAGAAAAAGTGAGTCAAAGGGGAACAGAAGTCAAACAGAGCAAGCCATACATGTGGACCACCACCAACAGGATAGCTATGACACCTGAAAGCCCAGGAGGACACGAGGGAGCAAAGGCGTGGAAGAAATGCTTGGTGATTTACCTGTCAGAGCTCCTCTCGAATCTGCATGTTCAACCTTACAGTACCCAGAGGTCCAGAAAACTGCCAGCAGGAAAAATATACCCAAGAGAAGAGAAACAGGGATGTGATAGGCAAATGTCTGTATCCCTCAACAGTGGAGGAAATCTACAACAGTCGGAGAAGACCAAACTAAGATGCGCATTAGGATGCAACATGTGAGGGCTGACCTCAGCAGACCAGTGCTGCAGGGATGGGAAGGAGTCTGCGAGAATTCTGAAACCACTTGGCTAGCTAGCGCTTCCTTCCCTTCTTCAAGGAAGAGAGGGACTGGCAAGACTCAGCAAGCTAGAAGACTAGATTTACAAGGCTATTCCTCAAGTGTACAAACAATTGCTAGTTCAGTAGAGCTGCCCGCTCATTGCACAGGGATCACAGGGATGTATGAAGCTTTCCTGAGTTGCCTTTCACTTGGAGATGGGCTTTGCAGTGATGTAGCCACCTTTGACTCTCCTATTCTTCTGTAGGCAATAAACTATCAGGTTCGCCAAGCTAGACCTTCATGGAATCTTACCTTTGGTCTGTCATTGGTGCCCTAGCTGGTGTGACTAGTCATTTGTTCATGTGTCCCAAGAAAATGTCACAGGCTACCATGCCACCAAAGCCATCATTCAGCTCTGAGTGCTGCGCCCACACATTAAAAATATATAGAAGCAAAAATCAAATGACTCATTTTCAACTGAGCTGGTGCCCTGGAAAGTCTAACTAACTGTAACATGACGGCAGAGCAGAGAGAGGATGGTTCTGGATATAATGACAGAAGAGGACAAGAGGAAGCTGTCAGTGCTCTGGGAAACAGTGGGATGAAGGTGGCTGGCAGCAAGCAAAGTGTATTCCAAAGTAGCTGAGGGAAGGGATTCTTCCATGTTCCTAACGTAAATAAATGGTACACCTGTGAGCCTGCCACTGACCCCGACCCCAGCACTGCATGGTGTACATACATGCACATATCTGTACCCCATTGGTAAAAGCAGCTTAACAATTAGAAGTGAAACTTGTCACAACGAATGACAGTGAGATAAACATAAGTGCCTCTTTCCTTGGTTCCTCCTAACTTCTCGAACAAGCAAAAATAATTAAAAATGCATAGTGAGTTCTATGATGTATGTAGAAAAAGCAAAATTATATATATAAAGAGAATATGCTAAAAAAACAACAACACACAAGTTAGGAAGGGAAGAAAACAGCATTGCTCATGCAGTGATGTCACGTGAATTCCAGGTTTGCAGTGCAGGTTCAGAGAGTGGAGGGTTGCTACCAGATTAACCAGAAGATCAAGGAGACAGGTGTAAAACAAATACACACTGATTAAAGCAGCAGCATTGATGGAATCCTACTGAAGCCCAGGTAGAGGGGAGCACAGGGTTTTAGTTTATGGACATGGAGCCCATCGGAATGTATCGGTTGCAGCCAAGGCAGCAGCTACAGGGGAGCACATAGCATCAAACAGTGACAGTAAACACAAGAGGCTGAGAACCAAGCACATTTCCCTTCCCAAGAAAAGGAAACGAAATCCAATCAAACCACAAAAATTAAAGTAGGAACTAGATTAAACCATAGAGAAAACCGATAAAGCTACAAGTCAGTTCTTTGAAAGTTTAAATATTGATAGGTCTCCAGAGACCGGGCAGGAAAGGGTGAGACAACACAGACTTAGGAACCTGGATGGGAATGTTCCTGTAGAATGGAGAAGACGTGGTGTCAAGTCTGTGTCAGGTGCGTGTGCACAGCAGTCGTTGTGCCTAAAGCCACACAGTCTTTCCTGCTGGTCCCCCCTCTGACATAACAGCTTTCAAGCTGTTTCTTCCTCTTCCAAAATGTCATGCAAATTCATGAGTTTGTGCATTCTGGATGCCAATACTTCAAATGTTGACGCAGAGGCCACCGTGCTGGGGTGAGCAGCTGTGTCACAAGGACTCTGGGTTTTGGAGATGTCTATTGGTGACATTGCACAGGTCATTTGATCTGTTTTCAAAAATAAGCCTGCTAAGATGCCAGCGCTCAGAGCAGCACGCATTTACTTAAACTTAGTGGATAGCGCGAGAACTCACTATATCTTGCAACTTTCCCACTTAGAAGCTGTGTCTCCAGGGGCTGTCGCGGCTGTACCACCTCCTTATAATGGCACTTCTGCATGTGTGGTGGACACAGAAATTGGGCACCTGTGTCTGAAGCTCATCCTCTGGCTGTTGGGTCTTCCATCACCATGTAGAGAAGCCATGACTGGTCTATGAGAGACATGTGGCCCAGCTAGTGCCACTGTCAGATCTGTGCATAAAGCCACGAGGAAGCTGGAAAGAGACCACAGACTCCCAAATGAGTACACTCAAGTTTCCAGCATAGAGAACCATGAAAAATACAAGTTTACGCTTTTAAAGACATGGCTATCCAAGTCCTAGGAAAGACAATAATCAAAATCAGAAGTAAAGAAACACTAAATAAATAGACATGCTGCAATTAACCTAGTCACACGGTGTGACTGGGTCGTAGACCACTAGGAACCACCTGACCAGCTGGATTAGGGGTTGTATTCAGATGATGATAACCATGACAGATTAAAACGAGTTGCTCACTTCAGCCACTCTGTATGCAGAAAGTCCTAGGCCAGCTCCCGACATTTGGGGTTCATGAAGACCCACGTGTCTTTTGTTGTTCTGTTCTACAGTTCCAGTAAAGAGATTCTTACTGTGATGGTCACTTGATGATCCTAGATGGTCACGGGCATGCCAGTCATTAGAGTCATCTTCCAGCACTAAGCAGGGATGGGCAGATCTGCTTTGGTCACCCCCTCGATAGCCTGAGGGTCACAGTAACTCTACAGCAAGACTCTGCCAGTCCAGCATCCAGCATCCTTTTGGGAATTCTCTTTGCAGGTGACTCCATCTTGTTCACCCTTCTGTCATTCATGGAGCTCCTCTTCCACCCAGCAGTGATGCTTCTCTGCCTCTACTTTTCTCATCCCCCCGTCCCAACCTCTGAAACCAGGCTGTGGCATGATTTTACCATGCCCTTATAGTGCACATCCTGAGAGCTGCCTCTGTGGATTTCGGCTGAGGAACTTCTGGTTTTCAGCATCTCACCCTTGTTGTTCACTCATCTTTTAGCAGGTTGGGGCATGGCCGGCTTCCTGTTTTGGGCCAGGTCACCACAAATGAGAAGTACCTGCAACATTATATGGTGTGGCTGCTTGTGTGGCAACATAGAGTTCATATTTCTAGACTCATCTTGGATGTCTGTCTAGAATAGCTGCCGTCCTTCCTCGGCATGTGCCTGGGGCAGCACTACATGTATTGTGGAAAGACCAGGAGCACTTTAATGTGGACAGCATGTACCTGTTATGGCTGCTAAGGCATCCTGCCTCCAGGATTCTGTTTCTGCTGGAAATAGGAAGACCCACCACCTATGTCTGAGGACCTTCCATTCTCTTTTGCATTTCTACTTTGAACCCAAGAATGAGGGCCAGTAAAGGTGGTTGGCCTTCCATGGCAGCCAGGTTTCAGATGATTGAGCAAGGAGTGGCAGGTAGGACCCACCTGGCCCCATTCTTCTACCTCCCTTGTCCTTACTTGCTGAGGCCCCTCTTCCTTACCTGTGACTGCTTTTGTCCATGGCCAGAAGTGCTGGATTTATGTACCCCCCCAACACAAACACAGTTACAATTATGGCTTCTTAGTCCTTTGCTCTGCAGCCTGCAGGAGATGCTGTTCCTAAGGTTGTGGATATTTGTGGAGCATTTGGTAACTTGGTTTCACATCAGCAACCATCTGGACCTCTGTCCTTGCAGCCCTCCACTGCAGGCCTGGACCACATGGTTTATCTGCCCACCAACTGGCAGGCACTGAGTTGGTTCTAGCCTATTGTGAATTTTGCAACATGGAGCACTCACCTGTGAGTTAACTGAGCCCATCACAAAAGGCCAGTTGCTATGTGGTTGTGTTCAGGGGACTGGGGTGAGGTCAAGTCTTGGGACTCGTGACTGACTGCTTCTGGGTATTGGGCTTCTCATGAGCGGTGGAAGTGCTCCTCCTATTGAACAATACACTTTAAGTTGACGAATTTTATGGAAAGTGAGTTGTGCCCGAACAACACCACTCTGACGCCAGACCTGTCCTCTGAAGGCCATGTGTGCAGCTGTGCAGGCTGTAGCTCCCCCTCCACCTGCAGGCATGCTGGCACTTTTGTCTTGGCTTCAGCACATCTGCGTGGCCAGGAATAGTCTGTGCCATGTTCAGACTTGGCCTTTGACCTGAGGAAACTGGGTATGGGCTGGGCTGTGGAGGACCACAATGACGTGAGGTTGCTGTGGGTACTTGGAGCTGCTCTGAGAGCTATAGCTGCACCCTTGGGGAGGGCCAAACTGGGAAGGCCTCTGTCCTAGTTCACCTGGATTCTAGAGGCCCCAACTTAGTTGCTATGTGCATTTGTCCAGGAGAGGACCCTCTTCATGATCCTCCTCTCCCTCTGTGACTCTGCTGTCTTCCTGTCAGGGTGTGTGCTGTGGAAAGTGGGCTTGGGCTCAGGGTTCAACAGAGAGGAGGCTTAGTGGCCTGAAGAAAGGTAGTTGGGAACCTCTCTCTAACTTCAGGTCATTATTTCATTTGCCTTAGATTTTCAAGCTTTGTGTCTGAAGACTGCACATGCCACCTGGTCAACTCAGGAAAAAGGAGAAAGGGTTGCTTTAATGGAGACCTCAATCTCTGACATGTTCTTTCTCCTTGCTAGTCTGTAGCTCTGGAAATGGAGCAGAGGGTGGAGTGGCCTACACAGCAGCTCACCTGTCAGGAAGGGTGCCCCGTGACACTGGGTGTAGCCTGGGCCACAGTGAAAGGTGAGACTGAGCATGAACTCCTTTGGAGATCATCACACCTAAGGCTACACCAGCCACACACACACACACACACACACACACACACACACACATGCATACACGCACACACGCACACACGCAAACACGCACACATACATATGCACATGGGCACACATGCACACACATATACACAAACACTGCACATAGGCACACATACATATGCACATAGGCACACATACACACACATGCACAAATACATAGGCACACAGGCACACAGACATACCACACATATACATGCACATACACACACTATACATGTACATAGGCACACACACACACACACCACACACACAGACACACATACTTGCACAAAGGCACACACACATACCATACAGACACACAAACAGACACACACATATATATGCACACAGGCACACAAGCACACACACCACACAGTACATATCACAAACACACACATACCCTACACACACATATACATACACACAGGCACACACACCACACAGTACATATCACAAACACACACATACCCTACACATACATATACACACACACAGGCACACACACCACACAGTACATATCACAAACACACACATACCCTACACACACATATACACACACACAGGCACACACAGCCCCCTCACACGCACACATGCACAGGCTTATACAACCTCCTCTACATATGCATTCATATAGGCACACACACATAGGCACATACATGCATACACATAGGCGCACACAATTACAAAACCCACTCAAACATACACACAGGTGCACAGAGAGAAGAGAAGAGAGAGAGAGAGAGAGAGAGAGAGAGAGAGAGAGAGAGAGAAAGAGAGAGAGAGAGAAAGAGAAAGAGAGAAAGAGGCAGCAGCTTAGGGGAGGGGCTTTCCTTGTTCTTTTTCTCCATCTAAAATCTCATATTTCAGGTGACTACTGCAGAGCTGGGGACACATTATTAAATTGTTCATCTCCTTGGAGGGCAAGGTTTCCCTTTCCTAAAAACAGGATATCCTGGTTTCTGCCTTCTTAGCTTCCCTCCGTCGTGTTTCGGTTGTAGATAGAGTATGAGATGAACCATTCAGTTGGGTCAGCATTTGCTTCACCTACATTATGGGCTGTCATGAGGACAGGCACAGCACACCCTGCAAGCGCACCTGTGGGGACCGTGGCTCCCACGTGCTGACTCTTGCTGAGCAGTCTCTCCCCTTTCACCGGGAGCATGAGGATGATGAACGCACCACCGGACGGCTTTCATTAGGAGCAGCTCATTTTACCCAAAAGAAATCAGACAAATTGGCTTTTCCTTCCTTCCCGTTCTTTCCCTAGGAAGATTATTTACAGCAGGTTTTTATTCCTCTCTCCTATTCCTCCAAAGGCGATGAAAAGCAATTCTGAGAGCACAGCAGAAAATCAGTTTTTAATCAAGAAAAAACAATCTGCGGGAAATAGAGATGTGCGGCCTCACCGGGTAGATTCCTGCAGCCAACAGAGCGTGCACAGCCACCCAGGCTGCTCCCTCCTCCTGACACGGCCCACCTACACACTGAGGGGACACACTCAGGATTCCTGGGGGCTGGGACAGGTGCTCTGCATCTCTCTGGGACAGAGGGGTAGGGTTTGCTTGTCTGTCTTCAGTACATATCTCCTTTGCCTGGCAGTGGAAGCCGGGTCACAAGGCATGGTGACCATGCTCAAATGTCACCAACCTGGTCTTCAGTGTGGCATCATGGCACTTCCCTCCTCCACCAGAGTTAGAATTCCCAGCTCGGTCCAGGATGTTTGTAAATAGAGTCCTGACGTAGAGGCTCTCTCTGCCAAGGAGCTTTCTGAGGTGGCCTCTTCCATCATGACCACACTGAGCCCTCTCCTTTGGCTGAGCTTTTCAGGGTGTCCCTAAGAGTGGGGTGACTGTCCTTTGTGCACATTCATAACTGGGTGACCCATGCCACAAGTCTCACACTCTATGCCCAGTGCCTAGATTCTCAGCACGCAGGTTCAGAGTGAAATGTGAGAAGGTGGCCTTCTTGGTTTGACTATGTGTCTCCTATGAAACCCCAGATGAAATTAATTACCATGGTAACAGTGTTAATAGGTGGGGCATTCCTGGGGTGGATATCAGGCCTGAAGGGTTACCCTTAATGGTATGGTTAAAGCTACATCTGTCTTCTGGCCTGGAGTCTCCACATCAGTTTCCCCACTTGTGGGCTCCTCATATTCTATTACTTTCTTGGGGTCACAATGTCCTCTCTCTGTCTCTAAGGTCCCCAAGTCTTCTCATCTTTCTTGGGGATGACTACATCCTCTCATCAGCTGCTTAGTCTCTGGACCATTCCTTAAGTCCTTCTCTGTGAGAACTGGTTTTAGCCTGGACACCTGAAAGACCTGACTCCACACTGTGATAATTGATGTGTAATGGCCACCACAGGCTTGGCAGCTGAAGATTCATGCCCAGGGCTATAGCCACCACATTGCAGTGGTGGGGACTGGAGGTTGTAGGGTCCCCCAAGAAGCATAGCTGCAGGGCCACCCATTGTGGATTCCGAGTCATCCGTACTCTGCAGAAAGGTACAGAGGGTCAATGCAGAATGTGCTGGTGATGTAATAGATGTCTTTCTGCTGCAACAGGAACCTGCTGAGATGCAGGACAGCTCAGTGCTAAAGGCGGCTGGATAGTGGCTTCTCCGAACACCCAGATTCTGAGAAGTGAAACGCCAAAGACTAGAACGCACAGATGAACGCTGGAGGACACTGATCTTCCACTCAGTCCTGGATCAGGAAACACAGCCTCTGCCTGCTTCTGGTACTGTGGCTAGCCTAGTTAAGGAAGCTAGGGTGACTGAGGACCAGTGAGACCCAGTGTTAAGACATTAAACCATACAACTTAGCCCAGTGCACATGCATCTTGCAGGCTTTAGCATTTTTGTTTTATTTGTAAATTATACAAATAGCTATATATTTACAGAGTATTCAGAGTACAAAGTGTGGTATGACTTCCAAATACAATATGAAATAATTAAGCCAAACAACTTAACATATTCATTCTCCTAATATTTACTGTATTCTGGGACATCTTTGTAGAAAACAGGGTGCATTGTATCTTGAAGAAACTCGATAAACCTTGTGGGGAAACAGAATGGTATTTCCTTGGGGGTTTGGAAGCATGGCCCTGCAGCAGAGACTCTTGGCTGTGTGTCCTGGCTAGCCTTGGGTTCTTGTGTTCCTGTTGAGGGAAGGTTGAGGATCAGGGTGTTGGACACCCAGCCACCTCTAGGTGGGGAAACTGCTGTAGATCGAAGCTCTCTCTCTCTCTCTAAGGTGGCCTGATGAGGCCAGAGACCCTTGTCCATCTTTCCATTTGCTTTGCTCCCTGACACATTAGCAGGGGCAGAAGGGTGTGGTAATCTAGGATGAGGGTCTCCACCTGTAGGCTCCAAGCCAGCTCTGCCTCTCACTGGCAATGCCCGGAAACAAGTCGCTTAGCCCTTAGGCTCATGGTTTACCCCACATTCACGCCCTGTCCAGGGCACCTGGTTTCTGCTCAGTAAGCTCAGCTCTCACTGCTCTGTTGAGATCTCTGCAGGGATGGAAACCAGGGGCCTCTCCCTCCCCATTTCCATTTAGCTTCCTCTAGCTAGTCATCTTGGCCTTCCCCTCCCCCTAGCCTCCTCTCTTTTTCTCTGCTCTCTCCTTCCCCTCCCCCAACCCCCTCTCCTGCCTTTAGATCCCTAGGGTGCATCTTTATTACTTTTCATCTGCCAGCCTTCCTGTTTGATCTCCTTACCTGACCACCTCCAGGAAGCTCCTCTCTGCCTGGGAAGACACGCAGCAGGGCCACAGCAGTCCAGTCCCACGTGATGACAGCCTTCATAATTTCTTTTGAAAATAAAGACTACAAAGCTCATTTTAGAAAACACAGAAAATTCTGCAACAGAGATCGTTCCCAGCCCTCCTGCTTAGAGAGAGCCACTGACTAGGTGGTTGTGACCCATCGCCTCTTCAATTTACTTCAAGTAATTTGAAACAATTTTGTATAACCCACCAATACCACCCGCACCATGGGCATGCACTGGAGGCCGTGTATGTATGTATTCTTGTGGTTTACGTATGTGAGGGATAACAGGCTACTATAAGGGCCAGCCTCAAAACTTTTATCTTGAAAAACTATATCACCAGTACCTAAATGCACAGACTGCAGTGGTAATCCCGTTAGGGGCAATGGGCAAGTGGAGAGTGTAGGTAAAACTATTGACGAATGCATGCAAGATGATCTGTGTGGTATTCAGAGGAACTTTTTTCCTTTTCCTTTTGTAAGACAGGGTCTCATATACCCAAGTTGGCCTCAAACTCTCTGTGTAGCCTTGAACTCCTGGCCATCTTGCCCTGACCCCCCAAGTACCAGGATTTCACCGTGCCTAATTTTATGTGACTCTGGGGATGGCACCCAGGGTTTTGTGCATGACGGGAGAGCACTCTATCAATTGAGCTATAGCCCCAAGCATGGACAAAACTTTAATTATAAACACACATAAGCAGATTTGTGTCATGTGTGTGAATAAAACTTCACTGGCTAACACATGTGAATAGATGATGTGGTACACACCAATAAAACTCTCTCCAAAAACACGCTGTCTGAGGATTGGTTGGTGTGTACTTATAAAACCTTGTTGACAAGCAACATGTACGTGAATTGGCACAGTGTGCTGACCCAGTTTTATTTGTGAGCCCAGGTGGTAGGTCAGCTTATTATCAGACCTCTGAAAGTAAAGCAAAGTCTCTAAGATCCCTAAAATCTAGGTGTGTCCAATCAGACAAGGAATTTTTCTTGTCTCTTCTGCAATCCTTGTTTCTATGTATGCTTTCTTTCATACACTCAGAAGGATGAAACATTGGTTACTAGTGTTAGAATATGGGTAGTATTCTGTTTTGATTGACAGGCCCAGGTTGGAACTTTTGTTCACTGCGCAAGTCCTTTCCCATGATGCACCTGGTTTTAGTCACATGCACATTCATTCGTGCATAGACATAAGATGATAAGATTTTCCCCCAATTGCTCACTCAAAGAACACAGTTGGTTTTATTGAACTTATACTCATATCTAGTACTGACCAGGTCAGGACACTGTCTCTGGTTCTGGGATACACTCTAGGATGTGTTTGGCCACAAAAGGGTATTGCTAAGGGTTGCTAGGGATCTGTAAGTCAGAATGACCCATTAGCTTGTTTAGAGAGGATGTATGTGCAGTCTGATGCAGGAGAGGGTCCCAGGTTGCTAAGAGCTTTACTTGGGAAAGTGTGTGTGTGTATCTCAAGTCTAGTGAACTCTTAGATTGCTAAACATCTTTATGTTTGCCTGCCTCAGTTAGGGACTCCAGCTGCCTTTCTCAGGTGCTTGGCCAGGTGCAGGCAGCAGTCTGCCAAACTGATTTTTGTCTGCAGAAGGCCAGCCACTTGAGACTGATTCAATGATGAAAATAGTTGATTCCCAGAACCTGTGCCCTGTAATTCCTGTGTCTGAAGAGGAGTGGCCAAGGCTCTCTGTGGGATGGACTGAGCTAGAGTCACTGTTATGTGTGTTGTTGGGGCTCCGAGGAGTCCAGTGGCACTTTAGTTCTCTGTTAATCAGAGAATGAAGACAATGTTGCTGGCAGTCTGTAGGAGAAACAGCCCACATCCCCTTATCCTCCATCTCCTCCATTGTGGGAAAATGGTCTGTACCCTGTCACTTGTATTTTTTTTGGGGGGGGGTTTCGAGACAGGGTTTCCTGTGGCTTTGGAGCCTGTCCTGGAACTAACTCTTGTAGACCTGGCTGGTCTCGAACTCACAGAGATTCACCTGCCTCTGCCTCTCGAGTGCTGGGATTAAAGGCATGCGCCACCACCGCCCGGCCTGTCACTTGTATTTTAAATAAAGGCTGATTGGGTTGTATCCAGGCAGGAAGTATAGGCTGGGCAACAAGAATTCTGGGAAAAGGGAAGTTTCAGTCTGTAGTCATCACCCAGACATAGAGGAAGCAAGATTTGACTTTTTTGACTGCCTCGCCAAAAAAGGTACTAAGCCATGTGGCTAACATGGACAAGAATAATGGGATAATATAAGGTGTAAGAATTAGTTAATAAGAAAAGCCTGAGCTAATAGGTTAGTCAGTTTATAATTAATATAGACCTCTGTGTATTTCTTTGTGACTGAATGGCTGCCTGACTGAGCAGGACTGGGTGAGACAGACATCTCAGTCAACACTCCACGGGGAACAGAGACACATCCTGCTCCCTCTAGGATATTAAGTGCAGACAATGGGCAAAGGCATGAGTCTTGGTCAAGTGCAAAGAGGCGTCTGAAGTGAGGGATGCTGGGACGGGGTTCTCAGATGCACTCAGATACAGGTGGTCTGCCATTGTCCTGAGATATCTGTAACAGATACCACACACTGGTGGCGTAAACTCCAGGAACTTATCTCCTTGAGGCCAGAATCTGGAATTAAGGTATGGTGGGCCCTTGTTCCTTTGGAGATTCTAGGGATGACCTTTTCTGGTTCTTCCAGCTTCATGGATCCAGGTGTTCCTGGACTTGTGGCTATATTATATTTATACGATATAAAAGGTTTGATAATCTATTATATTGCCCCTGTCTCCTCTTTTGGTGATCTTTGTCCTGATATCATATCTAATTTTATTCACACTCAGTATCAATGGCATTTGTCCTTGGACTTGGGGCCCAGCCAGGTACTACAGATGGGTGCCTCATCTTAAGTTCCCCAACTCAATCATTTCTACATAGAGCCCTTTCCAAGTAAGGTCATACCCCTGGGGTTTTTAATGTCCTCAAGGGTCACCATCTTACCCTGACGGGCTGTAGGGAGCAGTTCCAAGAGCTGTGGTTTCAGCAGAGAAGGGAGAGGCTTGGTCTAGGCAGACCTGGGCTTGAGAGAATTTTTGCTTTATGAGATCTTCCAGGAGATTCCTAGAAGCCTTCACATCCCATTAGCTGAGATCAAAACCACTAAAAATGTTACTTAGGTCAAAAGGAAAATGGAATGAAAAACCCTGACTTAAGAACAGAGTCTGAGTCCAGGGCTAGGAATTGTTGAAAAGTTGTTTTTGATCAATACTAAAGAAATTAAATGAGGGTGATCTGAAGTGGGAACAGGCTATTCTAGAAAACAGTCTTCCAGTCCTGAGCTTTTCGCTCAGCTTCCATGAACAAAGTCCTTGCTGAAGAAGCAGAGCCTGTGCTGAAGGATCCAGAGGGAAAAGTTGGGTGGCCCCTAGGTAAGCGCAGAATGAAAGATGCCCACGATCCCTGTCAACAAGAATCTGAGCTTTCATGCTAGTAAAAGACACTGGAAATGCCAGCAGCTTCAACAAAAACAGCACAGTCTCGGTCTGTCATAGGCATCCACAGGTTGAAAGACAGGCCAGGATTCTGTGGGCTTCAGCTTCCTCCAGCATTGAGGCTTTTTCTGCCTCCAGTGCCATCTCATGTGACTTCGGCCCTAAGTGGTCTCAGTGTGGCTATTGGTGCTACAGTGCTGCACCTACAATCCAGGTAAGAAGAAAACGGGGATACGGGCGAGAAGGGCTCTTTCCCGAACAAACGAGCTTGGATCTTTCCATGAACTGTCTGATGCAGCAGACTTTGGAAGGCCACTGTTCACGGGGGAGATTGTATTCATCTGTAACCAAATGACAGAGATGAGCTGGAAGTGTGGAAAGAGGAAAGAATTTATTAGGCTTTATCTGTTTCAGTCCCAGTTCATCAGGAGCCAGGGCAAGAGCAGAAGCAGAGGCCATGGAGGCAGGAACGTGGAAGCAGGGGCTGAAGCAGAGGCTGTAGAGGCAGGAACGTGGAGGCAGGAACATGGAGGCAGGAACATGGAGGCAGGAACATGGAGGCAGGGGCTGAAGCAGAAGCCAGGGAGGAGTGCTGCTTACTGGTTTGCTCCTCTGGTTTGCTCTGTTTTCTTTCTTTCTTTCTTTCTTTCTTTCTTTCTTTCTTTCTTTCTTTCTTTCTTTCTTTCTTTCTTTCTTTCTTCACCCCAGAACCACCTTATGGGGTGGTACTGCCCACAGAGGGCTGGGCCCGCCCACATCAATCATTAATCAAGAAAATGTCCATTAGTTGTGCCTATGATCAATCTGACAGACTGTTCCTCTTCCCAGGTAGTTTAGCGTGTGTCGAGTTGACAAGAATCATCCAGCCTACTCACTTTGCTCCCCAGAAACACACCTGTTACCCATGTCTTCAGCTTCCGCTTCCTCTGTGTTTAAATGCCATGACTCTCCCCCTACTTTGCCTCTCATTTTCAGATCTGATCTGTAGACATTTCCTTCAGTAACTGAGGTCTACGTTTTAGGCCTCCTCTTTTTTTTTTGGACTGACTTTCCCATTTTTTAATATCCTTACACCGATAGTTTTAATTAAATTGTTTTTGTTTACAGTTAAGCCAAGTACTGTGCTGTGTTTCCCTGGTTCTAGGACTTTTCATTTCTCCTGGAGTTAATGTTTGCATGATTGTTTCCCATGCTTTATTTTTCCAGGAGTGCGGTGACATGTTTTCCAAGATGTCATTGATCTGTTAAACACCCAGTATCAGTGTTTCCAAACATTTAAGCAGATCAAATGGTTCAACAGCCTTCTCACCTCCAAAGGTACTTCTCTCCCACACAGCAGACCTGACATCTCTCTGGAGCACTGGCCTTGGGGATCTCTGATGCCTTCCTCCACGGCAGGGAGCATTCCATTCCTGCTGGTTTACAAATCTGTTTCCCCTACCATCTTTCTCTTCTTGTTTGGTTCACGTATGCCTCTCAGTGGCACCTTAAGAAAGGTGCCATTTGATACATGGGACCAAATGTCTTGAGACAGTGACTGCGTAAAAAAAGCACCATTTTCATCATTGGTAGGAAGTCTGGCTATTGATGGAATTGCAGGTTGTGAATCTCTACTCTTGAACGCGCTTTTCAAAATCACTTTGATTGATATGTGGTTTATCTGCGTACTTTTTAAGTACCCAGTTTAAAATTTGGGAAATATAGACTTTTTTTTGTAAATATTAACCCAGTCCAATCCTAGAACACTTTCTGTGCCCCTGGAGTCTTGCTAATCCCAATTCTGCTCTCAGTGGTGGGCAGTCTCCCATGCTGTTTATGTCCATATGATCTTTGATTGTCTAAAGCTCTGACATTAATGGGATCCCTCACTCACACTCTGGAGGTCGGCTTCCATTCTGGTGCAGTTTTGAATACTGGTTATCAACTGTGAGATGAGTGTATTGGGCAATTTTGATTATCAGCTTAATTGGACCAAGAAAAGTCTTGGGATTAGTGGAGGTCACCTCAGAGTATGGCTTTGGTGTTGTTACCCCAGTCAGTTAGACCTAGTCCGTGGATGGGATCCTGACGGATTTGTGATGTGACGGAGAGGCAGAGCTGAGGTGGAGGAGGCAGGACCAAGGCATATCCATGGGGCTATGTTGCATCCTGATCTCTTCCTGTATACCCCTTTTCTCTGTTTCTTGTCTATCATGACCCACGTTCTGTCCATGAGTGTGGGGTCAAGCAACCCCACACTGAACCCTCTGAGACAATGAGTCAAGAACAGTCTTTTCTTCCATAAATTGTCTATATCAGGCATATGGTCCCAGTGTCCTTTCCTTTTTGCAGCTAAAACTTCATGCAAAAGCTAAGAGGTTTCCTGACATCTTTATGGCAAGATGAGCATGTCTAGAGTTCTTGCTTCCATTTTAACCTTAAACTTGAGCTGTGTGACCTTGAGCTAAGCAGGTCCCCAAATATCCACCCTCTTTTATCTTAGACTGAGCATGCTCAGGAAAGTGTTTTCCCATCAAATGTCTATAGGTTCTCCAAGTACAATTTCTACACTTCCTTTCCACTTTGTGAATAACTCCAGGGCTCACCTTACCCGCTGCAGGCACCAACTCATGTCTTCATTCCTGTTTCTTGACCGTGCCTGTTTTGGTTTTATACTTTGAAAGGTGCGAGCCCTTGTGTTTGGTTATGGTTGGTTCTACTCTTTGCTGCTGTCTGGGATTCCATCATAGATGCTTGACTCCAACTTTGTAACACTGAAATGAGCACACAGACACATACATAATCTAGTCAGTATGGATGCAGATTTTTCCTGGTGCAGGGTCCTAGCAGAGTGTAATGTTTGGGTTTATCCCTTTAAGATAACGTCAAGCCTTCTGGGTGTGGTGGTACATGCCTTTAAGCCTAGCCCCCAGGATATAGAGGTGGATGTATCTCTGTGAGTTTGAGGCTAGCCTGGACTTTATAGCAAGTTCCAGGACGCTCAGGGCTATATGGCAAGACCCTGTCTCCAAAAACAAAAAGGAAGCCAACTGCAGGTTGGATGAGGTAGTAGTATATGCCTGTTATCACAGCACCTGAGAGTCAGGCAGGAGGATAAGGAGTCACAGGGCAGCCTGGGTACATAGTGAGACCTCATCTCAAAAATAAGCTAACAAATAAACAGCATCAGAAACCTCAAAATCTGTAAGAAAATCTGAATTGTCAGGGAAGTGGCTTCAGAGCCTCTCTGTGGCTCCTTGTACTTTGAATATTTATTTTGTGGGGTTCAGTGTGTTGTGTAATGAATTGTCTGGTGTTCCCCAGCCTGTGATTACACTCCAGTGTAAACACTGAGGTTCAGTGTTTTTAAAATGAAATGAATTATAAGTTGGGAAATATGCTGAGGTTTATTCTTGTCATTTTGGACACCAGAGTCGAATCTACAGAAAAACCATTTTTTCTTGAGAAGGTGAGAGGAAGGCAATTACTGTGAGTTTCCTACCAGGAGTCACTGCTGGTTGGAGAAGGGCTTGAATTAGCAGACCTGGCTTGGTGTGTGTGTGTGTGTGTGTGTGTGTGTGTGTGTGTGTGTCTGTGTGTCTGTGTTTCTTCTGCCTGAGTGCAAGCCTGGTCTCTGTGGGTGTGCCCTGGTGTCTGGCTTCTTCCTTTTCAGGAAGTCACCAGCATCCTGCTGGAGGACCTGATGCTGTTAGAGAGGCCTCAGGTCAGTAGCCATACTCTTTGAAGAGCCAATGGGAATTGAGCAGCCCGCACGGAGCTGGCCTGACTATCCAGGCATCAGCACCTTCTTCTTCCATGTGGCAGCACAAGCCCCACAGAGGCAGTGTCCCCTTCTTGCTCAGCTCTTATCACGACTAGGGCAGGCAATGGCCAGGGCCTGTGGGAGATGTTCTGCCTCTTTCTGGAAGCTGTCTGGTCCCTCTACACAGAGGTGGGGAAGGAGATTTTCCTTTGGGCTGAACATAGATTCACATTAGGTCGTAACTGATTGTAACTGCAGTGAACAACAATGAGCCCAATTTTTCTCTTCTATTTGAGAGTTTAGGCGAACAAGCTTATGCTCTTTCTCCCTTTGTAGTCTCTTCCTGATGAAAGCAGGATGGAGCTGGGGAGAGCTGCCCAGCTCCTTGTTACTCCTTTGTCCCTCATATTCATCACCAATGGAGCTCATCCTTGTGGTGAGACCCTGACCTGGGTATTATGTAGACGTAGGGCCTACATACTGGGCTCCATCAATCCCTTTGATAAATATGATTTAATGACACCAAAAAGCCTCTTTTTTTATGGTGAAAAAGTATATATTTAGAAATAGCCAGCTGGACTTGGTTTAGATGATCCCAATTTTGTTGGCAACATCCAGAGCATCATAATCAGGAGCCAACCGAACATATGCTTTCTTCTCTCCATCAGGCCTTATTAGGGTGTTGACTTTGGCCACATCAATGTCGTAG
>JAQHUG010000093.1:2212795-2248243 GCA_028555095.1 Dicrostonyx torquatus
ATATGATTTTCTTATAGTTGTTAAAAGAGCAAAGTTATGCTACTTCCAGGAAAATGGATTCAACTGAAGATATACATATTGAGTGACCTAAGTCTGTCTCAGATAAACTCCTCATGTTTTCTTTCATTTTGTGGTTTTGTGGTTCCTAGATTATATAAAGATATACGGAATCATTTATATGTGCATGCAATATATGTGTAAATGTATGACAGGAAAGTAGAAGCAAGACTGTGTAGAGAGTGAACAGCACAGACAGGAGGGTTGAGAGAGGGCACATGTGTTCAATGCATGATACACACTTAGGAAAACTTTACTATGTAGCATAATACCATGTGCAAGGGATGGACCTTAGTAAAAAAAAAAATTAAAAAACCAAAACTACCAATGTCAAATCCTCCAATTTTGATTTTTGGCTTATCAGCATTTTGAAATTTGTGACTGAGAAATCTAGAGCGGCAGCAACATATGCAACATAAATAACTTAAGATGTTTTACGATAGCCTAGAAAGTGCAAGTGTCTGGTCGCTATGCTGTGCATGACCTTCCGTGTCGTTTGATGATGGTGTAGTGAACTTGAGCATATGGCTACAGTGTTATACTGTGATCTGGGGAACTCAAACACGCAGCTGCTCTGTCTATGCTTGATTCCAGGCCCTGGATTGGGAGTTACACTGGGTTCTTGCTCAGGAAGTGCAATGAGTGTTTTTTTTTTTAAATCCCCTTTTCATGTAGATGGAGGTATAGCTGAGGAGCCAGCTCTGTGAGGTTTGATTCTTAGCTGGGCATCTAGGTTACTGGTTAGAACAACGCAAGAGGAAACATCCCTGTGAGGGCATGCAGGAACAGTCTGGTGGTCAGGAGTGCTGTGTTTAGGGCACGAGGATCCTTCGTCAGCCTGAAGGGAAGGCAGCCAGGGCTGCCACCATGTTGCCTTTCTTGTCAGTGTGCACACCAGGCTGGGTGCTCTGTCTTGTCAGGAGGGAGGTGGGAGCTCTATGAGCAGGTCTTTATGCCCTAGCCCCCTCTTCCAGTTTTCTCAGAAGTAATTTCTTGTCCTAACTGACCTTGAAAATTCCAGGGCCTGTCTGAGGGCATCCATGGGTGATCTTCCTGGGAGTTGTGATCACCAGGTTTCAACTGGGTGCTTCAATGTTTGTTGATTGGAGCTGCTCTGGGCCTCAGGTGTGGTTACTCAAGGGCAAGCCGTGGCCAGACAGTCCCCACTTCTTCAGCCAGGGCCAAGCCATAGTCACTTTCTCATGGGCTCCCATGTGTATCCCCGACAACACCATGGTCAGTCAGCTTCCCTGTAATGCCCTTGAGTGGCCCTTCCCCAGTCGGCAATTCTGTTCCTGATCTGTCCCTCTCCCTGGGCTCTGCTACATGACCAGGGTCCATTTTGTGCCAAGCAAGTGCTTGCCGTTAGGTGCTCTCTGTCTTGGCACAGTGCTCCTGCATCTTATTCACACTGAGACCTGCACACAGGCCACGAGAGTACCGTTCCCCATCCCTCTCCACTTTTGTCCTCAGCCACCAGGGAAGTCTCCCATCTGCCTTCCTCTATACTCCTGTCTCTCTCTGCTTGTCTCTCTCTCTCCTTTTCTGTTTTATTTTGAATATGTTTTTGTTTTCCTCCCACCGCCTTCCCACTCTGGGGACAGGGAAAGGGTTTTCTACTTGGCTGAGGTCAGAAAGGTAGAGTCTATCCCATTACTGCCCCAAGTCCAAAGTCAGGGAGGCTGGAATTACAGCATCTTGTAGCATACTTTGGTCTTCATGGAAGAACTGGGATTCCCAAAGAGCTTTCCTGGAACTCAGGGTCCAGTCAGCCTCATTATCAGGCTGTTATTAACTCTGAATGGTGAGGATTTAGGAACTGTCACAGCAGAAAGATGGGGAGCTGTCTGAAGTTACAGTGACTCTTCTTGTGTGGACCATGCCCATAGATCCTGGCTGTGTGGCTTCACCAAGTAGCCAGGGATGGACCCAGGGATTTGGGTGCTATCTAAAAGACCCTCAGGCCATCTGTGCTGTCAACTGCTGAAGTAGCCTTTCCGTGCAGTGAGACATCAGTTTTAGCAAGAGCAGACGGGAGATTTTCCTCTTGCTGTCTCAAGTCTCCCAGGCTGTGTTGTTCAATGAAATGAGTACATGAGCCGCTCAGCAAATGTATCTTTCAATTTCTCAGACTTGTTGTTTAGTAAGGAAAAAAAAAAGCTCTAATCAGCTGGGATTTTAGAACTTCAGCAGTTTAAATGGGCTGAAAGTTGGGATAATTTACAAAGGTTCCGATCCTGCAAGTGAAAGCCAAAGAAACTCAAAGTTTTGCAGGCTTGTTTTCAAAATAATTTTGTCATGGATTTCAAGACAGGCAGCTTAGGTCACATGGGAAATACAGTTCTCTTCCAAAGTCTTGTGTTGTTCAATAAATAAATCCATTTTCATATGGCATCTGCTTTGGAACATGATAATTCATGAACAGAGTGGCTGTTTTTAGAATGGGTAGAACTTACACGTAGTTTTCCATCAGCAAAATGTCTAAGCTCAGCTAAGTTCTGATCAATCACCTAAGCCTTGGGTTTGGGAGTGATAGAAAACCACTCTGAAAAAGTGTGATCTCTGTTATGAACATCATAGTCGTCCTTTCGCCCCTGGGTTCATCACAGGTCTATTTTGTGGACAGCTGTGGACATGGAGGGGAAGGTTTCACTGAACAAGCAAAATGGCAGGCCCATATCTGAAGGCTGCAGAGTCAAGGGAAGTGGGCTCTGCAGGTTCAGACACTCACTGTGGAGGTTTGAGTAAGAAAGTCCCCCATAGGCTTGCAGATCTGAATGCTTGCTTACCAGAGAGTGGCATTACTAAATGATGTGGCCTTATTGGAGTAGGTGTGGCCTTGTTGGAGGAAGTGTGTCACTGGGGATGGGCTTTATGGGTTTGGGGATGGGTCTGCGGCTGGAGCCAGGTCCAGTGACTCCTTTTCCTGCTGTCTGCAGATCCGGGTGTAGTATTTTCAGTTACCCCCCCTAGCACCATGTCTGAACACCTGCTCCCATGCTTCCTGCCATTATGACAATGGGCTAAGCCTCTGAAACTGTAAGCAAGCCCCAATTAAATGCTTTCTTTGTAAGAGCTGCCACGGTCATGGTGTCTCTTCACAGCAATAGAATACTGGCTAAGATCCTCACCAAATAAGACTCCAAGCTCAAGTTAAAAAGACCAAGCCCGACCTGGTGGCATAGGCTAAGATACCAAATACTTGGGAGACTGAAGCAGATGTTCAAGGTCTGCCTAGGCTATAGCATGAGTTTAAGATCAGCTTTGTAGCTTAGAAGGACTCTAACTCAAAATAAAAAGTAAAAAGGATTGGAGGTGCAGTTCCATGGTTGAGCACTTTCTTAGCATGGACAACAACTCTGGAAAAATGAAACTAGACCCATATGTATTACCCTACCCAAAATGAACTCCAAATGAAATCTAAAACTTGAAATGGTGAAACCACTAGAAAAAAAAAACAGGCAGTATCCTGTAAAATGTAAGAAATTACTTGGGGAACCATTTACTCTGGGTCTAAAGACAACGAAACAGCTACAGTACAGCAAAGGAAACAATTCAGTGTACAGGAGGTCCACAGAATTCTCCGTCAGATTCACCCAGCACCATCCTCACACTCTCAGGCTTAGTTAGAGTCATGCAGTTCCTGGATTAGCTTTCCTTGGTGAGTTATTCCAGAACCAAGCCCATGCCGTCTTCAGACTCCCAGGCTTGGATCTGGACATGAAAAGTGAGCTCTTTAGAACTTCACCTCCAGCACCTACCCACACCCAGCTGTGGTTGCCTGGCTCTTGTATTGGTTTTCCCGGGTGAGCCCCTCCGGAGTCAAGCCCACTTGTGTTGTCTCTACATCCCCACATCTGCTTTTGGTCTGGGAATGCAGCTCCTACTCTGGCCCAGCTTGAAGCAAGCTAGAGTCTTACATCAGATCACAAACTAGAGAAAGGAAACACAGTATATGGTTGAATAAAATGATGACGACAAGTAAGTTTTTGAGATCTGAATTCAGCAAAGAGAGAAATACTGGAGAGGGACTCAAGCAGAAATGAAGATGAAAAACTCAATAACTCAACTGAATAACTCGAAAACTCAGGGGAAAGCCTTTGAGTACAATGGATCAAAGTAGAAAATAGGATATCAGGAAGTGAAGATAAAGTAGAGGAATTAGACCATACATGAAAAGGATATAATTTAAAAAAAATAAAAGAAAGGAGAATACAGGAAATATGGGACAGCAAGCAAAGAACAAATGCTTGAATTGTAGGCATAAAAGAAGTTGAAAAAAATCCCAAGTTGATGACCTAGATGATCAGCAAGATCATAGAATAAAATGTTCTCAAAGTAAGGAAATATTTATCCACACAGCTATGAGAAAGCACACAGAACACCAGAAAGACAGGACCAGAAAAGAAACTCCACATGGCATATTATAACCAAAACACCAAAACAGAGAACAAAGAGAGAGTATTGAAAGCTACAAGGGAAAAGCAACAAGTCACCTATAAAGGAAAACCCATCAGAATAACAGCTGATTTCTGGAAATGTTGAAAGTCAGAAGATCCTGTGGTAATGTCTTTCAAATTCCAGAGGGTCATGGATGGCAACCTAAATTGGTGTACCCAGTAAAATCAACTGCAATAGTTTAAGGAGAAAAATAAATCGGGGTATAAACAGGCTAAAAGAATTCATGTCCACCAAACCAAACCTACAGAGAAAACTAGAAGCAATACCTGGGACTGATGGGGGAATACATATAGCAAACAGGCTCTAGGAAGAAAAATATGAAACTATAAATGACCCAAAATATAAACAGTGAAGTAACAACAAAATGACATCAATCAACACTTGCCTTTCAATAATTACTTTAGATATTAACGGCCTCAACTCTCCAATCCAAAGACACAGGTCAGCTGAGCTTATTAAGAAACAAAACCTATCTCTTTGTTTATCAGAAACTCAGCTGTAAAGATAGGCACACCCTTAAAGTGAAAAGATGGACAAAAATATTACAAGCAAATGGAACCAGGAGGAAAGCAGGTATTGCTATCCCACTGTCTGATAAAACAGACTTCAAACTAAGACTACCTAGAATAGAAAGGGAAAAAGTTAATTGAGAAAACGTTAATATCTTAAACACATATGCACCAAACTATAGTGCACCCAATTGCATAACAACAATATTGCTGTACTTAAAGACACAGATTAGCATCAGTCCTTAGAAGGTGATTTCAATACACAAATTTCTCCAATAGACAGGCCATCTGGATAAAAATTAGTAGAGAAGCGGCAGAAATTAATGGCATCATTTATCAATGGACTTAACAAATACCTTTAGAATATTATAATTAAACACCAAAGGCTATGCATTCTACTAGACAGTTCATGGGAGATTATTTAAAATAGACCACATCCTGGTACATAAAATGCAAATTTTAACAAATTCAGAAAGATTGAACTAACTCCATGAATACTATATTATCCTAGTACAATTAAACTTAATATTGACAGCAAACAAATACCTAGTTAGCGCACAAACCATTAGAGATTAAACAACTCATTACTAAATAATGAATGGGTCAAAGAAGAAATCAAGAAAAATAAAAAACTCTAAAACTAAATGAAAATGAAAACATAGCACAAAAGAACTTCTGGGACTTATTAAGAAAACAGTCCTATGAGAGAAATTTATAGCTCTAAGCACCTATATTAAAAAATTAGAAGGAGCACAAAAAAAGTGAATACAACTCAAAGACTGTGAAAACAAGAACAAATAAAACTTAAATCCAGTAGATTGTAAGAAGTAATAAAAACCAGAGCTAGAATTATGAAGTACAAACAAAAGTTACAAAGAATCACTGCATCTAAGGGCTGGCTATCTGAGAAGATAAGCAAGACCGATAGACTCTTGCCCCAACAACCCCCCCAAAAGAGATGTGCCCCAAATTAACAAAATCAGAAATGAACAGAGACACATCCAGCAGAGACCCAAGACATTTAGACTATTATAAGAGAATATTTTAAAAACTTATACTCCATTAAGTTGAAAAGCTTAAAATAAATGAGCAGATTTCTAGATTTAGCCAAACCACTGGAATTAAATCAAGATGAGATCTACAACTTAAACAGACCCATGGCAAACGAGGAGATTGGATCAGTAATAATAAACCTCCTAACTGAATTAAGTCCAGGATGAGATGGATTCACAGCAGAATTCTATCAGATTTTCAAAGATGTTTTCAGCTCTTTACTATTCAACAAAACCAAAACAGATGGAGCATTCACAAACTCCTTCTACAAATCCAGGATCACTCTAACACCAAACCAGATAAAGCACAACAAATAAAGAAAACATAGATCGATAGCCCTGAAGAACTTGACTAACACTGCTTAATAAAACACTTGCAAACAGAACACAAACTTACATACGAAAGATTATCCACCATGACAAGTGGGCTTTATACCAGAGATTCAGGAAGAGTACAACATACCCAAGTCAATAAATGTAATAAGCCACATAAATAGGCTTAAAGACAAATATGATCATTTCAATAGATGCAGAAAAAGTCTTTGACAAGATCTAACATGCTATCATGATAAAGTTTGAGGGTTTAGAACTAGAGGAAACACTCTCAACATAACAGAAACTGTATACAAGAAATCTGCAGTCAGCATCACCCCAAGTGAAGGAGATCTTGAAGCAATCCCCCTGAAACGAGGAAGGAGACAGAGCTGCTCGCTCTCACTACTCCCTTTTAATACTGTGCTTGAAGTGCTAGCTGGAGCAATAAGGCAAGAGAAGGAAATTAAGGAATACAAATAAGAAAAGAAGCCAAACTATCCCTCTTTGAAGATGATACACGTGGGAGATCCCCAAAGTTCTTCCAAAAACTCTTAGAAATGATAAATTCAACAACAGAATTAATTTGCAAAAATAAAAAGATTTTTTTCAGACACAAACAGAAACCTACAGAGAAAGAGATCACAGACACACTCTCATTCATAATAGTCTCAAATAAAATAAAATATCTAGGAATAAATCTAACCAAGGTGGTGAAGAACTCCCACAGTGAAGACTTTAGACCTCTGAAGAAAGAGTGAGAAAGACACAAGAAAATGGAATGATATCCCAAGTTCATGGATTACTGGAGTTTATATTGTGAAAATGAACATGTTACCAAAACCATTTGCAGATTCATTGCAATCCCAATAGAAACCATCACAATATTCTTTACAGAAATATAAATCACCATGCTGAAATTCATATGAAACCACAGAAGACCCTGGATAACTAAAAAACCCTAAGCAAAAAGAGCTGGAAGGATTACCATCCCAAATATCAAGGTAAGTCACAGAGCTATAGCAGTAAAAACAGTATCTTCCTAGCACAAAAGCAGACATTTAGATCGATGTAATGAAATCAAAGATTCAAAGATTATTACATATAACTGCAGCCATCTGATGTTTGACAAGGATGCCAAAAAAATACATTGGAAGAAAGAAAGCATCTTTAGTATGTGGTGCAGGGAAAACTAGATGTCCACAGGTAAAAGAATGGAATTAGATCCATATCTATCTCCTTGCACCCCGTTTATTTTCATGTTTCTATTCTCAGACTTTTAAAAAATATGTGGTAGTAAACTGAAGAAGTTAATTTTGCTACCAAGTGGTCATACTTTGAACCCTTTACTATACTTGCCTTGTGATTTTTTTCAGTACCTGTTTTTTTTTAATTTAATTTAATTTTATTTTATTTTTGATTTTTCGAGACAGGATTTCTCTGTGGCTTTGGAGCCTGCACTGGAAGTAGCTCTTGTAGACCACGCTGGTCTCGAACTCACAAAGATCCGCCTGCCTCTGCCTCCCGAATGCTGGGATTAAAGGCGTGCACCACCACCGCCTGGCTTTAATTTTATTTTTGAAGATTGAACTTTGGAGCCTATAGCTGCACCTCAGACTTCTTTTCATGTGTGTCTGGTGCATGTGCTTGCATGTATATATATATATGTGCGTGTGTGTGTATCCATTTGCTGTGTGTGTACTCATGTATGCGCTTGCATGTGGAGGACTGATACTGGCTCTGGGAGTCTTCTTTGATAGATGCTCACGTCATGCTTTGAAGTAGGTTGCCCTCTTAATCTAACTCGGAGGCTGTTGAGTCTCCGGCAGCTTGTCCCAAGGTTCCCTTCTCTCTACCTTCCCAGCTCTGGAATTACAGGTGGGTTGCTGTGCCCAGCCAAGCATTTTCATGACTGCTGGGGATCCAAATTCTTGTCCTCATGCTTATGCAGCAAGTTCTTTGGCAACACGGTGATCTGTCTTTCCAGCACCTTTATCATGATTTTGACATGTATTAAATGAAATGCAGACTTCAGCGTGCCTTCCTTGCCAGTTCAGCTAGCATGTGATTGCCCAGAGCCACTATCTGTTCACGAATTCCTTTGGAAGTAAAAATTAAATGAAATAAAGTGTTCAAATTGACTTCTTCTACTTGGCAACAGGTCTAAAAGGCCCCTTGTGTCTTTTCTTGGCTTGACAACTCATTTCCTTTTAGCCTTGACCCCAATCCCATTGTCTGGGGTGTCACAGTTTTACACTTACCTACTGAAGTACATTTCAGTTTCCTAGTTTTGAACAAAGCCATCATAAGCATCCACATATAGGCTTTGTGTAGACAAAAGTTTCCACTTATCTGTCCAAACCGAGGCTCATGACTGGTGTGTGGTGTAGAGGGTGTGGTGCATTTTGTTATAGCGAAGAAAAGAGTCACCGATACACTGGGTACTCTGATTCTGGATTGAAGTAGCTACCATCTAACACATGGTGGTGTTTAGACCACACTAATGTTGCCTCTTGCTCTCTTTTATAAGCCTTTTTTTGACTCATTTTCCCACTAATGCTCTCTGTGACCCCTGAACTCAGACTGGCCTGCTGTGTTTTCATTCTTTAGATGCTTTAGCATAAATAATAAAAACCCAGAGTCAGATATTGGGGTTCAATCTGAAAGCCATAAAAACAAAGCAGCTAAGCCACTAGAGAAGTCTTACTTCTACCAAGGCTGGGTGACTGCCTTAAACAGTCAGAGCCTCATTCTCTCTCCATTTTATATTCCCTCTGCCCCTGGGATTAAAGGTGTATGGCTCCCTAATGCTTGGATTAAAGGTGTGAGGCACAACCACATGATTTGTTTCTGCATTTATCTTGTGTAGCCCAGGGTAGCTTGGAACTCACAGAGATCCATCTATCTCTGTCTCCCAAATCCTGGGATTAAAGGTGTGTGCCACCACTGCCTGACCTCTAGTGGCTTAGCTTTGCCCTTCTGATCTTTAGGCAAGCTTTATTTATTAAAATATAAATAAAATATCACTATAGATGTTGTGCTAGTATTTACATAGCTTGAAATTGCCAGACCAGTGTCTTAGAGCCGAGGGATTACTGTGACCACTTCCCAGACAGTTTTGATTTCAGACTTCTGGCCCTCTGACTTCCTGCTGACTCATATCACTGAAGTCTGGTTTTGGATTTCCTGAAGTCCTTATGGCCTTATTACTACCGGTTTTTCCTGAACAGTTGTGCCTGGTTATCATCCCTTGCCTTGTTTATGCTACACACTCTTGTCTGTAGGTCTGTGTCTTCATGAAGCTATCCTTTCTGCTCTTCTGTTTCCCCACCTCTGTTTCCCCATCTCTTCCTGGTTGCTCTGAGTGTGAGCATTAGCTTAAATGAGCTCTCTTGGTTTTGGCACATCTCTGAAAGGGACTCCTATTTCTCTCTGGGGTCATGTTCTTTTATTTATGGTACAAAGCCTCTGCTATGAATCTTGATCCATCTATCTGTAGAACCAGCTGTGTTCTCACCTTTAAGATAGGGAAACTGAGGCAGAGATTTAAACTGGCATGTCCTGGCCATATGTTCAGTAACTTTCTAGAGCCGGACAATGAACACCAGAAGGTCTTGGAGAGCTTCTCCTCAGTTTCCACCTTACTCTGAAGGGTCAAAGAGTTGGCCCAGTGTATGATGTGGCAGCCAACTTTACTATAAGCTCGATGGGATCTGGCCCATGGGCTCTGTGGTGTGGCTATGCAGCATTTGTGGGTATGACTGGATCCTATCCAAGTGACTTTAACAAGATAGTTCAACTTGGTTGCTAGAACTCCTACAGTGTGATGAAGGCTCCATGCTCAAGAAGCTCTTTCCAAAGAGAGTAGTACCCATCGGTGGCTCCAGTCAGCTCTTAACCACAGGCTTACCTCCTGTTTCAGACTGAAAGCCAGCTGCCAGCTAATTCCTTGCATAAGGATTTGGAGAATCCAGCAGGGCTCTGAGTGACTGGTCCTGGGGATACTTGAAAAAGGGTGTAAGTCCTGCCTGAAGCAGCCAGAGGAAAACCATGTTGGTCCATAATGTATGCCTCTGTACTGGGGCAGATGGACTGAGGTTGTGAGAGACAGTGGTGGGCTTTTCACACAGTGAGGTTGGCCACTGTTGGAGCCCCCTGAGTACTTCATTGAGCCTCTGGCTCTCTTCCTGATTTCAGCTCAGGATAAAAGTTCATTCCATCCTCAGGTTGAAAATGTACAGAGATAGACCAGATCACTAAGGGAAGTCAAGGGGCCCAGGAACTGTGCTAGTGATGGATTTTCAGAGCTGTCACTCAAAGAAGAGGGATTGTTCACTGAGAAGGTTTGGTCTGATTTTTCTGGAAACCCAGGGAACAGCTGTGTGCCATATGGGAACAAGACTGTGAGGGACAGCTCAGTGAAGATACAGCCCCACTAGGCACATGAAGGAACTTTGGAGAGTGCAGGGCCTGGCTCAGAGGCAACACCTGTGCCTGCTCGGTGAGCAGACTTGCACAGGACTACTCTTTTCTCTTCTGCTGGTTAGAAGGTGGGTGTTGATGGAGCTCAGATGACTACCTCCTCACTTCTCATTGGTCAATTGTGGACTTAGCCAAGAGCAGCCACGTGCACCCTCCAGCCCCCAATGGAATGTTTCCATCCTTAGAATACACCAGCTGCAGAACTCTTGGGAATGTCATTATTGGAGGGTGGCGTATGAGCTATGAAAGACAAAAATAGACAGAGTGGACCACTGTGTTCTCTAACACTAACCTAACATGCAGTACAACAAGAGTCATGGCTGTGGAGAGCAAACACACATGCTCTTTACATTGTCAACAACTAAATATTTAGGGCACAAAGTCTTTAACAACCAGAACTCATCACCCAGGCTTCCTTGCAAATCCAGGTTCTCAACTGAGCATCCTGAGTTCCTGTAGCCTGCAAGGGAGGATACATCCGAATCCCAATGCCTTGAGGACTTACACAGGGCCCACTTTCTCCTTGTCTATTCTGTACCCTACCAGAGACCTGCAGGCCCTGGCTCTTCAGATAGCACAGCTGGAAGGTCTGGGTTCTTTCTCATTCAACGAACCAGCCCTACCATGAGAGCTGTGCTGTCTGGGGATTTTCCAGGGCTTTCTCTGGAGGCTGCCTTTGCATGCCCTGCCTTCATGCCTCACCAACACCTGGGTGCTGCCTGAGGCAGGGCAGTGATCACAGGCCTGTGCACCCCTGCCTCTGTCTGTCATCACTGTGTCTAACGGCCTGCGCTTCCCCCACCGTGCCCACACTCACTGGCTTATGGTTCAAACAGACCAGACGTGCCCAACTCACCGCCCACCTTCCCGTCCTCCTCCCCTCCTTGCCACTGCAGCCAGTGCCAGAGGCAGATCCAGGTGGCTCCTTGGTTACACTTATTTGTCCAAACAGAAAATAAAGAAATAGAGACTTCTTCAGCAGCCCCTCCCTTCTCCCCTGTGAGGTCCGGACCCCAACTTTGAGACAACAGGAGGCGATGGATTGTCATCTAGGAAATGGTTGTAGTTTTTTATATCAATCTGGAGAAACTGCCAACATCACAGAATATGGTAGAGGAGAGATAGCTCAGTTGGTTGCTATACAAGCATGAGACCTATATCCCATCTCCTGAATCCATTACAAATACCCAGGTATAGAAGCACATTCTAGAAACCCCATGGAGGTGGAGCGTGACAAATCCCTGCAGCTCAATAGTCAGACAGTATTGTCTAATTGGTGAGCTCCAGGTTCCGGTGAGAGACTGTCTCAAAAAAGCATAGGAGATGCTAATCTTGAGGGGTACGACCTAGAGTTGACCTCTGACCTCCACATGCGTGTGCACATAAGTACACATGCAGTGGTGCACACACGTGTACTCAAAAGAACATCCCCACCCCACTGTACACGGAACAAGCACTTCATCTCTGTTCCCTCGGAGGGATCCAATGTCCTCACTGAGTGATTGTTTGGGGACTATTTTTCTCTGCCCACACGCAGAGGACATCGTCACCACAGCCTTAGAGAATAGTATTCACAGTGACAAACCTCTTGTGTGCAGGTTTGACAATAGTCAGAAACATCTATGGTCGTAGATCAAAGCTGTTCTCACAGAACTGTTTGTTTTATGCTGGGAAATCTGAAGCTTAGGAACATCCTCAATGGAGACCTTAACGATTCCTCTGTTCCCTTTTTAAGCTAAGAGGCCTTCTGGGAAAATCTTCTATTTGCCTGTGCTTTAGAGCGGGATTGGAACGGGGAGTCCTGATGGATGTGGGATGTGTATGTGGTTGATGGATGTGGGATGTGTATGTGGTTGAGCGTTGGGAGTATTCCTGCAAGATCTTCTGGAGCCTGCAACCATCCTGGGTCTGCTTGCAGGGTGCCTGGCTTTGACTGGGAATTGTCTTTCTGGGATACAGAGGTGTTCTCAGGTCCTTATTGTTTCCTCAATGAATTGCCAGTGTTTCAACTTATCTCGCCCAGAAGCAGCAGCTGGCCATTAGAATCAATACACCATATGGGTGAGTTTTTAAGAGTTTCATTAATTCAGACTGGCCAGTCCAGTTTTTGTCTAATGTGAGGAGCTGAGGAGAGCGCACCCCTATCCATTGGGCTTTGACTACAGTCTCAGCCTCCATCAGCGTCACTTGTGGGCCAGCTTGTATTTGCACAAAACCTTTACCATATGTTCAGGAATATTACCGCAGTGCCCGGGGCGACAATCAAATGGGTTATGGACAATTCTTTGTCAGGGAAAAGTGTTGCCATGCTAATTGGTTGAAGATAAAACTGTGTGTGTCTTGAATAAGCCGAGTGGGTTTGCTGCTGAGGATGGTGAGTTGTGAAAATACAGTTTCACATGCAAAGTAAAGAAATCCTTGGGATACCCTTGTAAACCCCAACGCTGGACACAGGCCATGTCATACGGCTGGCACTCAGTGAGCTTTGTCAATGACGGAATGAATGCTCCTTCCCAACTATGACAGGCAGCAGGATTAGCTTGGTTTCTGTAGCTCGCCTGGACAACAGTTTGTCACTGTGCCCAGGTACTTACACTTCCCTCTGCCTCGCACTGGGTAAGCCTTTAGAGACCACCACTGGGCTTCTGCCTTTTAGGAAATAGGTACCTGTTCCAAGGTTCTACCAGACAGGGAAACAGCACACGGTTGATGGAACACTGTGGGCTGCTACTGTCTGGCTTGGCTCCAGCCACTCCCCTCCTGCTGGCTAACTCTGTCCTTCTTGGGTTTTTTTTTTTTTGTCCCAGCTGCCTTTCTGAATCAGTAACACCCCCGAGGCTGCGAGGTGAGCCAAACCTACTTCTGCAGCTGTTGACACAGATTGCAGTGAATCTGGGTGTTCACTGGGGTGCAGCTCTGGAAAAGCTGCCTGTGGCATCTTTTTGTGAGTTAAGGACCTGTGCCTTAATTTCCAAAGCTCCTAGAACATCTCCAGCCTGGTGGCTCTGAGCGTTTGAAGGAACATGCAATTTAATGTTGCCCTGTGTCTTAACCAGAAGTAGGTGGAAATCTCAGGGGATGGGTCAGTTCCATCTCCAGCTATCTGGGGATCTGAGGCTCTGCCACTGTGTCTAGGAAGCTCCAATTAAGGAAGGTGCATCTCAGGATGGTACAGGGGAACTGTCTGTGGCAAGAACACCTGGTTTAGGACGTTTGTTGCCTGTGTTTCCCTAGCACACAATTGCGTAGCCTGGGAAGACTTTACCTAACGGCTTCAGATGGGGAACTGGAGACCAGCACCTCTGCGTCAGCCTCACCTTGGCCTCTACAATGAACAACATGGAAGCTGTATTTAAACCAAACTGTTGTCTTATTGAATTTATTTCCTGGAACACAGTGATTATTTAATTGAGTATTTTTTTTTTACTGATTTTTATGTATTCTACTGTTGGAAAAAAGTTGAGATAATCTGAGTTAAATTTTTCAGAATTGTGGACTCATTCCTATTTCCCATGAAGGGAAAACCACTTCTTATTTCTCTATCTTAACAAAAGAGGGAAGTCTAAGACTTTTTCAGTCATACAGCTATTGATTTAGCACATCATATATATCTTATACTTGTCTGTATTTTCAGGATGAAACTCAGGCTCATCATACACTAAAGACTTCATCATCAACCTTTCAAAGTGCTGAAGTCAAGGGGGGGGGATTTTGGATACAGAGTGTCCACGATGGCTACATTCCCACCATCCATTTAATCAAGGTTCTTTCCTCCATTTGGCTTTTCCTGGGAACTGTTGAGAGCTGAATCTTTGTCAGAAGATTATGTGTATCACTGTGGTGCTCACCAGTGGACTGATGGCCTCAAGATGGAGGCAGAGGATGGCGTCCAGTCCAGCAAGTTCCCCTAGTGTAGAGAGGAAGCACAGAGTCCCAGGGCACCCAAGACCCTGGGCACTGGGTGATAGCTGCCAAATATGATAGCAGTAGCTTGTAGAGAGTGGAGCTTCCGCCAGTCCCCACATGTGGGGTCTGCAAGACTTGCAAGGAGGGTACAGTCCCTTGGGTTCTTATCTCAATCTGCGATTGACTCCAGTGACCCTAGAGGAGCACTGTGTGAGCTCCGTTACAAAAGGCGCAGACCCCTCTTATTTATTTAAAATGCCTCTAGCAGTACATCATGGCCTTGCGGGCCATGAGATCGTCAGCGCCACAGTTGCTGATTTCAGTTGTGCCTTTCTTATTGCTGCTCCTCCCAGGGACCCTGACTGCAGAGTCCCCATGTGGTCTGAGGCATCCATCTCCTATGGTGAGGCTCATGAGCTAGAAATCCTCCTCTCATCAGCAGTATACATAACACATACAGTGTCACTGGTTAGACATATAGAGCAGACATATGGAGTAGCAACACAGGCACACCGGGGATTTTCCCGTACATACATCTGACTCCTCCCTTTCAAAATTACTAGACTCTTCGACCACCAGATTCCTCTGTCTCTGTGCCACTTGCTGCCCTGTGTCCTCATCTGCTGGTGCAGCTTTCATTCAGTCTGCGCCCTGTGTGGTGTGGGAGCAATTTCACCAACAGACAGCCACCTGCTGTTGCAACATGCCTCGAGCCTTCTACCAGAAGTGTGGCGTGGTTGTTATCATTATTATTTTAAAGTAAAGAGGATGGACATTCACTGTACTTCCATCGCTTTCTGATGTCCTAGGAGATGATGGGTACCTGTTGGCTGTGCAAAGACTGGGTGGAAGTGGGATGCACCCTCTCCACACTGGATGGAGGTGGGTAGCGGTGGCTACCTTCCTCTTGATGAGGAAGGGGTAGAAAGGGTTACATCTGGACCATCCTTGTGTCTGCAGCATGGAGCTCTCTGGGAACTTAAAATATAATAGGAAAGCCGCTCCTTTCAGTGTTCTTCTGTCTTTATTGTTGCTAGTATCATTTGCATGTCTGCCCCAGACAGCATGCTGGGGAAGCAGCATCAGAAATGGAGATGAGCCCCTTCCTTCCACCTGCTTTGCGTGTCCTGATGGCTGTGGCAGGCCTGGCTGCGTGGCTGATGGAGATGGAACGAGGAGCATCATGGATGACCGCCTTATGATTTTTAAGTATGGGCAGCCCATGCGGATCTGGAGAATATGCTAAAGAAGCTGAACAGTGCACGCCAGCATTCACAGTGAGTGACAACCCGACAGCCCCTCGGAGATTTCCCTGCATCCTCGAGAGACACAGAACAAACTGCTTGTCCATTTGCTCCCTTGAAGCAACAGAGAGCAGATCTGAAATTACGGTAGCCAATTAAGATACTTGCTGTGAAGGTCTCTTCTTCATAGAGCGGTCCAAGAATTCTGAGGTCTTGCAGGACAGTTGTGCGGGTATGGGTGATGGTGCTGGGTAGAGCAGAGGGGAGACTCTGAAGAGCCCCCAGGAAGCTCCTCCCAGATTTTTTGTATAAACCATTGGTAAGCACTCCAGCAGCTGTATTGGGGTTGTCTGGGAAGGGAAATGCACACCTGGGCTGTGCATGTTCGGTCTGCTCTCCAACAAGGCCATGTAGGTCTTTGTCCCATGGGTCCTGGGGCAAGACAGACTTATGTCACCTCTTACTTACCCTTGGCCACTTGTGCTTTCTTCTGTTGCTGTACCTGTGTGAGCCCAGTGGTGGTGGTCACAGAACCTGTTGGTGATATTAATCATTGGACCCAAAGTGGCTGGTAAAGTTGTGCACCTAAAATCTCAGGGTTTACACCTCTCTGGGGTAGCACTTCTATTCAGTCACAGGGTAATCCCTCTTTGTCTCATTGATTCAGAAAGGAATCACTAAAATATAAACCACCACATGTATGGAGCACATGTGTGCAGGAACATGCATGCACATATGCACACAGATGGACACAGATACACTCAGATGGACACAGATGCACGTGTGCATCTCTCTCTCTTCCCCACCCCCACCCCCACACCTTCCAGCATGCTTCTAATATTCTTCATCCATGCTGGGAAAAGCTTCCTGTTCTCAGGGGGACTGTGATGGGAAGGACTTGGAGACTTCAAGTCCTGAGCCAGGACTGTAGACAGAGCTGGAAGAGGGAATGATTCAGGGCATCGCTGTCATGTCGCACAGACGGGAGTCTGTCTCTGACCTCTGGGAATAGGCCATTCACTATGGCAAAGGCATAGACAGAAAGGCCACAAGCAGGACAAGTGACTCCTTAGCAAACTAAGTCTGCTGTTCTTCTAGAGGATCCTGATCTAGGAAGGACCTTTTTAATACTAGCTTTAGGCTGAACTACAATAAAATGTGTTTTTTAGTCTAATTTGGTGATGACAGCCCAACTTTGGATCCACACCCTTGAGGCACACCACTTCTGTCTTCCTGTTTCCTTACAAGGACCTGCAGTGGTTTGAGTAAGAATGGTCTCCACACAGGCTTGTGTATTTAAATGCTTTGTCACCAGGGAGTAACACTATTTGAAAGGATTAGGAGGATTAGGAGGTGTGGCTTTATTGGAGGAAGTATGTCACTATGGGTGGTCTTTGAGGCTTCAAAAGTCCTTGCCAAATGCTGAGTTTCTCTCTCTTAAGATCAGGATGCAGATCTCAGCTACTACTCTAGCACCTGACTGCATGCCACCACGCTCCCTGAAATGATGATACTATTGTACTAAACCTCTGAAACCGTAAGCAAGCCTCCAATTAAATGTTTTCCTATATAAGCATTGCCTTTGTCATGGTGTCTCTTCACAGTAATAGAACAGTGACCAAGACAGGTCATTAAAAGAACACTCTTTGCTTTTCCTGGGCAGGCTGAAGCTTCTGCTTTAGACCTTGCTGCCTTCTGGTTCTCATGAACCCTTTGCTTGAATGTCAGTCCAATTCTGTGTCTCTCTGTAAGTTTGTTCTAAAACCTAGCAGGTGTAATAACATCTTTCTGGAGATGCAGGAGGATGCAAATAATAAAAATAATAAAAACTATGGGTCATGGGAGCCTCACTTGAGCTGGGGTGGTGAGTAGGAACTCCAGCAGAGGGAGATCTGAGGTGATGTACCAGGAGCAAGCATGGGGTGTTTTCAGAGAGAGAAATTCTCAGTGGCTGGAGCAGAATGGGGCCTGATGCAGAGAAAGTGGTCTCATCCAAGCCAGGGGTTTCTGTCCTCCCTGGTAGCTGTGAATGCTGAAGACCAGAAACAGAATTAGCTGTAGGCCTGTTCCATTTTTTTTTTTTTTAGTTTTTAAAAATTTAGTGTGTCTGTGCATGTGTATGTGTGTGTTTGTGTATGTGCATGTGTATGTATGTGTGTGTATGTGTGTTTTTGTGTGTATGTGTGTTCATGTATGTTTCTGTGTGTATGTGTGTTTGTGTATCTGCTAGTGTGTGTATGTGTGTTTGTGTGTGTTTATGTGTGTATGTGTGAGCTTGTATGTATGTGTTTGTGTGTGTATGTGTGTTTATGTGTGTATATGTGTGTTTATGTGTGTGTTGTGCACTCAGGCATATACATGCGAATGTATATATGTGGAAGTCAGGGGACAGCTCTCATGAGCCAGTTCTCTCCTGTCACCTAGTGGTATCTCAGGACTGAACTCAGGTCGTCAGGTCTGTGCACAAGGATCTTCATCCTTGAGCCATCTCCCTGGATCTGCAGTTCTATTTTTCATGGAAGGTCTAAATGATACCTCACCCCTTTCCCCACCTTAACACCCTCTAGCCCACTCTGTGTCCACTATGCAAAATCAGCCTGGCACCATCCTGGGTGCAGCGATTGTCTGGGCTCTCTACTATGATGATAACAATTCTCTATTTCCTGTCTGTCTGGCCACAGTGCTGCACTGTGAGATAGCCTTCCCTTGTCAGTAGTCCTCCACTTGGCACAGTGCTGGGATGAAGGGTGGGATGCTCAGTGGTACTCCAATCACTGAGAACAGAGTGGGATTAGAGGTTTGAGGCCCATGTGGTGTTCTTGTGGTCCTCCTGGATCAGTGTGGGATGAAGGATGTAAGGATCATGTGACCCATGTCTGGAATATGTCTACCTATGGGCAGTGAAAAATCTATCCCCTGGTTGCATATCTACAAGCTACCTCATAATAACTAGGTTTCCTAGGCCACGTGTTCACCTATGAGACTGGACAACACATCAGAAAGGTGCTTTTCTCCACTTGCTGAAGCCCAACAAGGCAAGAAACCATCTGGGCTAGTGCCTGCTGAGGTTTCTAGTCATGGTTAGTGTTCTCCTGGGATTGCTGACCCTCAATGTTCTGTCCCAATGCACTTGTCCCAGCTGACCCTGCAGGGATTGTCTCTTGGCCTGACACCTGCCCATATAACTCTACTCGTTCTACCCAGGCACTTCTTGGTAGGAAAGTTCAAGGTGAAGAAGAGCTGAGAGTCATCATGTAGGTAAGTGAACCAAAAGTCACTGTCAGGCAAGGGAGCTGATGATCCCTGCCCAGGTTGCCCAGGGTGTTTGCTAATAGCCTCGATTTGAGAGGGCCTAGAATCACTATCACTGAGGAAAAGAATGTATGGATATGTCTATGAAGGAGTTAGGTTAGCTTAGTTCTCAGCATCACTCCACAGGCTGGGTTCCTGGTCTAAATAAAATGGAGAATGGGAACATCGGTAATTTCTTTTCTTTGCTCTTATCTGAGGATGTAATGTGATCATCTTTCTCAGGCACCTCTGCCATGAGGGACTCTACCCTCAAACGTGTGTCAAGATAAACCCTCCATCCTTAAGTTCTTTAACTAGGTCTAGCCACTGACAACTGATATAGAAAACTGGTACCAGGGTTGGATTATTCCTGATCACATGGGTCTTAGAACCTTGCAAACTTATTTTCAGGAGTGATGTGGAAGAATTTTGGATTTTGTGTTATAAGTAGAGTTTAACAGATCATGCACTTGGGATGCTGGAAGACCCAAATGCCAAGAGAAATGCAGATGGCCGAAGTCTAGCTGGTGAGATTTCACAGGGGACCAAGGTCTCTGTTGGGAATTGAGCTAGAAGGGCTCACTAAGTGATAGTCAGGTGAATAAATTGACCTCATTCTGTAACCTGAGAACTTGAGTGAGGGTGAATTAAAAACACAGGTCAGCTTGCTTGGCGGAGGAAATTTCAAGACAGTGTAGCTTCCAGGCTGTGGCCTGGCTTCTGCCCGTTGATTTTATCTACATATAAAGTGAGAGAGTGAAGAAAGATTTGGGAAATATAAAGTTTGATGGGGAAAGAGATATGAGGGAGTTGAAGCTGTGGAGAAGGAGGGAATTCTAAATGTTGAACAGATTCAGGTCATGATCGGAATGACAATATGCTCCATAGTCTCAGGTATTTGAACACTTGATTGGTGTAGGAGGTCCTTCTGTTTCTGTGTTGCTTTCATTGGTTAATGAGTAAAGAAACTGCCTTGGCCTAGTTGATAGGGCAGAACTTAGGTAGGTGGAGAAGACAGAACTGAATGATGTGAGGAAGAGAGGCAGAGTAGGAGCGAGCCACCATGGAGCCACCAGAGACAGACATGCCAAATCTTTCCCGGTAAACCACTGCCACGTGGCGATATACAGATTAATAGATATGTGTTAAATCAAGATATGAGAGTTAACCAATAAGAGGCTAGAGATAATGGGCCAAGCAGTGATTTGATTAATACAGTTTCTGAGTGGTTAATTTGAGGATAAGCTACCTGGGCGGCCGGGACAAACAAGCAGCCTCCTTACAACACTTGATCCCATGTGGGTGGTGCTTTAGATGGTTTAGCCTTCCTGGCCCTCTGCTGTAGAAATTTCTTTGGACATTCTGGTCTTCCAAATGCCCAATAGGATGACTCAGTGAGCTCTGCTTACAGCACAAAGTCTCAGACTCTTCAATATCATGACTTAAAAATCAGCTCCAAAGGCCTATGAATGACAGATCATGAAGAACATATATGCCACTTCCAGCCATCTCGCCACCATGACGGACACTGATTGCTCTGGAACTATAAGCACAAAAATCTCTTTCTTCCACAAGTTGCCTTGATCTTGGTGTTTTATCACAGCAATGGTAACTGATACAGACCATTAAAAGGAAATCTTCTGCTATGCCCTGGGATTATAGGAAAGGTTCCATGAGGCAGGACCCCAATCACTTAGAGCTCCATTTTGTGAAAATCCAAATCCAAAATAATCTGAAGGGAGAGAGCCTAAATTGACAGAACAAATCTTGAAGGAAACATTTACTCAGCATCAACCTGTATGGTTGTTTGAAAGAAAATGACCTCCAAAGGGAGTGGTCCTAGAAGGAGGCATGGCTTTGTTGGAGTAGATGTGGTCTTGTTGGAAGAAGGATATCATTGTGGAGGTGGGCTTTGAGGTCTCATATATGACCAGGATACCACCCTATGCAACAGACCACTTCCTGCTGCCTGCAAGATGTAGGATTCTCAGCCACTTTTCCAGCACCATGTCTGCCTACATGATGTCATGTCCCACCACGATAATTGACTGAACCTCTGAACTGTAAGCAAGCCACCCTAATTAAATGTTTTCCTTTATAAGAGTTGCCATGGTCATGGTGCCTTTTCACAGCAATAGGAACTGTAACTTAGACAGCCTGGAAGACACACTACAACTGTGGGCCAAGCGGACCCAACTACATTTCAAGCCGGCAGGACTTACCAGTGTTATCCACATGGTACTGGTTTTTATAAGCATACTGGATGCAAGTATGGGAGTCATGGAGGCTTGTGTTAAGGTTCCAGAAGGCAGGCAATATGTGGAAGGGTTATATTCCCTGCATGGGGTACCTGAGGGGTTATTGTATGAAGCCATGACACTGAAGCCTAAGTTCCAGTGGAAACTCCAGGATATTGGAAATGCCAGGACTGTGGACCTCCATATAGGGAAGCTCCATATGTGGAATGAAATTGGTCCAGGAGACAGACTATGTATGCTGTATCCTTTAATGCTGAGTGAAAGGGCTATTCAAGCCCCTGGGAACCCAGGTGATTTCATCATAAGTTCGAAATGCTGGACGTGAAGTCAGAGTTTGGTCTTTGTTGTGTTGATTTTCAGTTTTGCTTTGGTCTGATATTTCATGCTATATTCTACTACACCTTTTGGAATGGGAATGTTTACTCTGTGTGTTTGTACAAGGGAAACATACAACTTATTTTTGATGTTATAGGGGTTTGCAGTTAAGAGACTGGTTGAGTCTCAGAAGAGACCCCACACTCGCACTTTTGAACAGTGTCAGAACTGTTAAAGACTGAGGGATTTTGAAGTTAGTTTGAGTGAACATGGCGGTATGAGCCAATCAGAAGCCTATGGAGACATGGGATAGAAGGTTGTAGCTTAAAAGTGGTGGACAAAGAGTAGAGCGATCACGGTTGATGTTAACAGGACAAGCACCTGTTCTGTGGATGTGTCTGTGATAAAGGTTCCAGGTTTGCTTAGCTGGGGTGTGCAGACCCACTGTGGTTAGTATCATCTCATGGGCTGAACTACTGACCGAACAAAAAGGACAAAGTGGACTGAGCACCGACTTTCCTCTTCCTGAATGGGGAAGCAGTGTGACCAGTAGTCTTAAGGTCTTGCCATTACTATTTTCCCACTGTTAGGGACTCCTACTCGCAATCTGTGAGTCAAAACAACCCCTTCCTTCTAAATTGCTTTCGTTGGGTATTCCACTGTAGCAGAGAGAAAAGTTAATTGATACAGGAGCAGAAATTAGCTGGCGGGATGGAGTCTTCTTTTCAGTATTTCCCCATCCCAGGCACAAAAGCAACCATTGTCCGCATCTTTATTTTATAGGGCCGTAGCTTGTAACCACTCTTGTGTTCAGTGCAACCATATCATTAAGCTTCCTTTAAATACTGCTGGCAGGATGTGAACCTATGTGCCCCGCCCCCAGGATGGGCATGTCTGGCCGTTGTTCACGTGGAGCAACTTGGAAACTCAATCCATAGAAACCTCTTTAAAATGGCCAGGTTCATTAGCGAGTATCCACCCTGTTTTCTACCCGACCAGGTGACCCCCAGGGAAGTTTGGTTAATGCCTGGATCTCAGGGACCCATAGACAATGTCTCTAAATGCTGGCTAAGACTCATGCGGACCCTTGTTGATTAGGTTTGCTTTTCCACTGTTCTTTATGTGAGTGTTGTGGCTCAGTCTATCATGAGTCTGTTCTTGAGGTCCTGGACTGTAGAGGAGGGCTGTCTGGGTCTCCTTCCCGAGGAGTACTATTGGGGGTTCTATCTGTGTTGCTATGTCTGGACAGCTGGACATATGTTTATCTACATAGTCTCTGACTACTTCCTGTCATGCTCAGAGTTGTCTCTGGACTACAGGATCAGGGTCCTTAGGCTGAGGTTCCAGTGTTAGTATGTGCCTGAGACTCTGAGGTAAAACCCCTTAAGCCTGTCAGATCGGGAATTGCAAGAGGCCAGCAGCTGTGCATTCTGCAGGGGTATCTAACATCCCTCAGGCTCTCACACGCTCCCCTGAGGTTACCTTAGCCCAGCCGTGTTCTCTGTCCCACCTCTGTCTCACTCTCTTTAGCCCATGACTCAATCAGTGTCCTTACTTCACGTGTGTCTCTTAGACAGGGGTATCTGCTGCAGGCACATCCAAGTTATCTCAGAAGTTCCCTGCTTTATCTACTTTGCTCCTCGGGCTCCTTACCATAGTCCTTTGCATATTTCTGTTTCTCTTATACACCACACATGTAATGTCAAGCCAAGGACACTCAGGCTATGGAGGCTTGGGGCATTGCGGAGGTATTTGCGATTGGACAGTCGCTTTTCCATGTAAACCCAAGGACCAGGCTAAGGCTTTGTGCTATACCGTCACCATTTAAACAGTCAAAGGAGTCAGTGGGAAAAATAACAAAATAAATGTATGATTTGGGATTTTGTTTTGTTTTGAGTTTTGGTCGTAGGGGCTTGGGCAGACTCGACAGTTGCTTTACTATACAAATACCTCTTCAGCCCTTATTTTAGATGTGGGGCCAGCAAGATGTTTCAGCAGGTAAAGCTGCCTGTTCCCAAGCATGACAACCTGACTCCAATCCCTGGAACCCACACGATAGAAGGAGAGAACTGACTCTCACAAGTTGTTTCCTGACCTCCACATGTGTCCTGTGGCATGTGTATGCGTGAACACACAAATGCACAGATTTAAAACATGTAAGATTTTAAGATATAGTTTTACTAAATTACCCAGGCTGGCCTTGAACTTGGAATCTTCTTGCTTTAGTTTCTTCAGTAACTGGGGTTGCAGATCTGCATCACTGGTCCTGGCTTTGAGTTGGGACACTTAAAAAATGAAGTAAATGTTGATTTTGTATTTAAAATTAAACAGGGCATTTTGACGTGGCCAGAAGTTCTGTTTTCCAGAACAGCAAACCCAGAGCTCACAGTCCCTGAGAGCTGGCTGGCCAATGCTCTGGGTAAGGATGCTCCCAGGGGTCTCCTGTAGGGAAGTAGAGACTCAGTGCAGCAAAGGGAAGAGTATCAGTAGCAGCCTCACACTGATTCCACGGGGCAGTAAGCTCTTGACTGTATTGGGTTAAATAAAATACGTTATTAAAATTACTTTCACCTGTTTCCCATTTCTTAGCGTAGGCATGGAAAATGCAATAATACGGATGAGGCTTGCGTCTGTTTCTTTTGGACATTCTGGTCTACAGGGTACCAGAAAGAGTGCATCTCAGCTGGGTAGGATGCCAAGCAAGTGGAGATGGGAAACCTGCTCTACCCCAAAGAGCTGGGCTCATCCTGGGATGTAGCCTTGACCAGGCAGAAAACTCAAGGCCCGAACCAACCATTCCAGGTCCTGGTGAGCTGGGTCAGGGTGAGACAGTCTGCTCCCTCACAGGAAATGATTTCTGTCTGCATTCAGTGTGATCTCTGCGGGGGATGTCCCAACTCCTGTGGGCCCTCTCCACTGGCAGGAAGTGCTCCCTCCTGACCTTCCTAGAACACAGAGAGCAGCTGTGGGAGACAAAAGGAAACTTCATTCTGTACATTTCTGTTCCATGGGGCTTGATGACCGCTTTCTTTGCATAAAGACAACTGAGATTTTTTTCCTATAAAAACAAGACACCTGGCAATTACTCACTTGATGAAGAATTAAGGCAAACCACATGATTTGGAAAACAGAAAGGATGTGGAACCATGACATAGATTTTATTGTCTGTGAGTCTGAAAGTCAATGGAGCTGTATTTTGGAAGAGTTATTTTAATTTTTATTCATTTGTTTTTTTTTTTGTCTATGAAACCTTTATCTTTACACCAAAATATTTTACCTAGCAATATAAATCTGACATGTGTTCAGGTGCTAGGGTCCTCCAGTGGCAGTGGAGTCCTCGGGTTGGTGTGATTCTTTGTGGGTTTCTGGCAGGTTTATGTTGACCTTACTGGATAAACCTCCGGGGGTATGTCGAGTTCCTAGCAGAGGTGCTGTGGTGAATGGATGAGGGGTGCTTGACGCTAAGGACCAAGAACCAGCCAGTCTTTACAGAGCAAACATGGAGTGGATGGCACCCAGTGAGAAATAACAATGGAGCAGATAGGAGTGCCAAGATCTCAACAGCAGCACTCCAAATGAAGCGTAAGGTTTTACGAGCCCATGGTCTGTGTGAGTGTATAGGATGCAGCTGCAGAAGCCAGGCCTGCCTAGGCACAGTACCACTGAGTACCTCATAGGCTCCCTTGGCCGGGTGTAACAAGGGTGACGATGACCATATGATGACTTGGGAAAGAGTTAGGTGGTCAGTGTGCGAGACCATGAGTGTTGATCATGGCTGGGTTTGGTATTCACCTCTTGGGTTTATAATTATAGCAGGGGGTTCTGTTTTGTGAAAGGATAAAATACATCCAGGGAAAGAACCTTCCTTCCTTCCTTCCTCCCTCCTTCCCTCCTTTCCTCCTTTCTTCCTCCTTCCTCCCCTCCCTCCCTCCCTCCTTCCCTCCTTTCCTCCTTTCTTCCTCCTTCCTTCCCTCCCTCCTCCCTCCTTCTTCGCCTCCCTCCCTCCCTTTCTCCTTCCTTCCATCCTTCCCTTCCTTCCTTCTTTCCTTTTCCCATTTTGGTTGCTGTTCTATGGTACAGGAATTGTAGGACTAAGCGCCAGCCTCCTTCCAGTCAGCCTCCCAATGCTTCCTTTGTCCTATGAGGTGAAATGGTGATGTTCTCTTCCTAAGCTGAGCCATTTCACTCCAATTTGTTTTTCTAGAAAAAAATCTTAGACTCATGTTTCCCCAGGTATGCTGGTGGATCTGAGGTTTTGCATAAAGCAGAGATGCCCCCCTCCAATGCCATGCTTGTACCACACACCATCTCAGAGCTGTTTTTCTATCAGACTATGTTCCAGGCAGGCCTGCATGGTCCTTGGAGAGCCATGGGCTGGTCCTGTATATTGTGGGCCCGTCTTCCTTGGCCTGCTCTTTAGGAGAGCAGCATCCATGTGGATAGGCACTATTGGAATCCGTGCCTGGCTCCCGGAGAGTGCACTCTGCCAGCTGCTCTGGGGCTCCTGTCCATCGGCTCAGCAACCTGACTCAATCTCTTTTTGTATCTGGAGCTGTGTTAATGGTGTCTTTCTGAGTATCTGTGAACTATGCCTGGGCTCCAGGTGTTGGGTGACTCACTGAGTCTCCCTCAAACCAATTCATTAAACGTTCTTTCAATGCTGTTGGTAAAAGAGTGTTGCAGAAGTTGTTTGGCACGGGAAAAGCAATTAAAAAAGAGGACAGGCATGAAGAAGTGGCCTGAACAAAGCCACAACTTAATTGGTACTTGTCACTCTTCTCTTCTAGCCAAGGGAGGTCGGTCCTGACTGGCATTTGGAGAAGGGAGTGTGTAGTGTCCTGGTCCTGTGATTTCCAAATTATGTTTCTGATAGATTTACCAGATCTCCAGGGAACTCTGGACAGGAAAAAAAATTGTTTTATGGTATCTGCTCTCTTAGACACAACAAGGCACCAAGAGAGAGCATGTTACCATTTAAAAACTTCCTCACCAAGAGAAAACCAGAGCTAAGCTTCCACATTATCACCACACTGGTTGTGATACGAGGGTCCTTCTAATTCTAGCTCTGTTCTCCAGGTGAGGGTCTTGCTCTCTGCTCCCAGGTTTGGGTTTGGCTTTTCTCCAGGATACCTTCAAGAGCTAGTAAGCCCGTGTGGACTTGGGGAAATTGAAACCAGTTTGGGCAACCATTTAAAAGCAAAAATATTATGGTCACCTTTCTCCTTAGAGTTGCTTTTCCTCTTAGAATTAGAGCCTCAGTTTTCAGTAAAGGAGCCATAAAATGATGAGCTTGTCATTTGCAAAACCGAGTCCCAAGTCAAACGTCTTGGACTCGTGTTTGGACCTCACTCTGTCTGCGTATCTCTTCTTTCTTCTTTGGCTGTAATAATGGGGCGTGTTGCAAGGGAAACGAACAATGGAAGCTTCACGAGTGACTGATTTCTCAGCCTTAAACATGGAACACCGTAAGAGCAGATGGATGAGACTTGACATCTCCACGGAGGAGAGAGAAACAGGGCAGCTTAATGGACCCCAGGGCTGCCCTGGGAGCAGGCACCGGCTCTGCCCATTAAATATTAACGGGCTCTGTGGTGTGTGAGCTGCAGCGGGCACTGTGTGCTCCCTCAGAGGCAGGAGTGAGGAGTCGTGCCTGCTCTCCAAACGCTTACAGTCAGGAGGTTCTCAGGGAAACAAACCCACCCAGGCATCCTTGTAGACACAGAACCAGAAACGAAACGTCTTTGTCAGAGTGATGAGCGGCTGCAGCCTCTGGAAGTTGATGCCTTCCCAATCCTTCCACAGTGGGCAGCTGGAAACCCCCACAAAGGCCATTGGAACGCATGGGCTTGAGTTATGGAAGGAATCTATGAGGGCAGAGATTGGCTGGCAGAAGCCCCTCCTGGGATTAACCGCCCTCGGTCTCACTCTGGATGACTGCATCTTTGGACAAGAATCTTTGGCGTCTCAATTGAGGAAGGCAGGGTGTGGCTGAAGCCACTGGCTGGGTAGTTTCTAAAGATAAATTGTTTATTCAGTCAGGCCAGCACTTTGACCAAAGCAAGGTGTGGAGTCCACACCATCTCCTTCCCCTTTCACAGGATTCCTCCAAAGCTGGCTGGTATTCCCGCTGCTTACATGAACTGCAGCATGGCTAAGGTTCTTCCTGAGTGGATCTACGTACAAGCTTGGAACATAGAAGTGTCTACTCCAAATTCTCACATGGGGGTAGGACATGGTTAGTGGCCACTGCGCTGCAGAATGTAAGACCCATTAAAAACATATTTCATAAAGCAAAGAAAATCGGCCTACAAACCACAATCTCAGAGAACTTAGACAACAATGAGAACCCTAAGAGAGACTTACATAGATCTAATCTACATGGGAAGTAGAAAAAGACAAGATCTCCTGAGTAAATTGGGAGCATGGGGACTTTGGGAGAGGGTTGAAGGGGTGGGGGAAGAGTCAGGGAGGGGAGCAGAGAAAAATGCAGAGCTCAATAAAAATAAATAAATAAAAATTTAAAAAACCCCATATTTCACTTGAACTCAGAATTAATTCTGAAAATGCTGCCCACGTGCATACCCCATGGAAAATGGAACTGTATTTAGGGACTTTTTCTTCATCTCAGCATGAGCAGCTCTTATGTAGCCAAAATTCTGCTTCCTCATTTTAACTGGGTGACCCTGGCAGGCTACAGTTCGACTAAAGGTAAGTGTGGGACACTGTTGAAAGACACTGAGATAGAGATTTATCCGGATCTGTGCTGAAACCAGGAGAGTTCTTACCTACATGTTAGACCGTTAGACTGACTGCAAGCGGCGAACCCCTGGGAGATGAATTCGCTCTGGCAGTGGCAACTCAGCGTCCTGCACCACGCTGCTCACAGCTGCATGAGGATTACCCTATGGGTCTGGAACTCTGAGAGGAGATGGCTCTTCTTATTTGAGATCTATGTTTTACTAAAATGCATGGCAGACAAGAAGGCAACCCCTGGTAAAATCATTTTCTGGTAAAGGACCATGTAGACAGAGAGATCTCTTCCACCAACCTCAAAGATGTCACCCAGGCCTAAGGAGTGCACAGTCGTTGATAACAGATGCTCTGCAGACAGTGTCTGTGCTGCTGGTAGAAAATTAACTTCGTTTTGTTTGTATGCCTCTGGGTTCAACCAGGGCGGTCCATGTGGACTTGGAATCACAACTACCCATTTGATCCTGGTGTGCACCAGGGAATACACAGCTGAAGACAATGATTCTCCTATCCCAGAGTTCATTGCTAGCCTACAGCTCAACAGTAAGGGCTGTCATCCCATGAACCTCTTCCCCTGTCTAGGACCAGCTTTTGAGAGAACCTGTTTGGCGCATGACCAGTGCAAGAAGCTGCAGCTGCTGTGAGTGCATGATTGCATTGCTTGTGTCCTGCTTAGCAGGTGGGATTTCACTTCTTTCCTTCCCTATTCTGGTTCTTAAATTCTATCCGCCTCCTCTTAGGGAATTTACCTGAGCTATAGAGGGGTCTAAGGCTGTGTCTCAAGCTGGTGGATAAACCTGGAGAAGTGTGAGAGTTTACCACGTAATTCTGGCTTTCACTGCATGAAGAGGTTATGGAAAGCAGATAAGGCTTGGCACTGTGTGTCATGATTGGAGTCTCCACGAGGACACCAAGAGAAGCCATTGGTGAAGGGGAATCCTCAGTGTCTGTGGATTGATGGGGTCAAGAAGAAAGGCAGGCTTGGCACCATGCGGCAGGGTGTGGGACCCTAAAGAGGCCTGGACAGATCACTGATGAAGGTGCAGCCTCTGTTGCAGCAGAGACTGCTGCAGATCAAAGATGCCAGGACAGTGAGACTTCTCCAAGGACGACAGCAGGAGTCAACCTGCGTCTTCTGAACAAACTGTGTGTTGCAAATGGCAGAACTGGAAAGGTGGGATCACTCAAGTCTGTGGGAGATCAGAACATCATACGTAAGTCCCAGTCACTGGACACTGAACCGGGGATACCATAGAATGTTGGTTTTGCTTGGATCTGATTATAAATGTTCCCTCTTAGAGCAAGAGAGTATTGTTTTATTTTATAGAAATCCATAATTAAAGGACTTTGGATAATTTAAAAAGACTTTGAAGTTTTAAATCATTGAAAAATTTAAAGGTGATGGGACTTGTAAAGCTATGCTATATTTTATTATGTTATATTTATGTGAGCTCTTAGAGATAAGAAGGGAAGGTTGGGTTAGTTTATGGTTTAATAGTGATGTGTATGTGTTTCAAGTTGGTAAGGGGTCAGTTGTGCTGATTATACATTTGTGAACTAGACACAAACTGAGTTATCTGGGAAGAAGAAACTTCAGTTGAGAAGTTGTCTCCATCAGATTGGCCCGTGGACATGCCTATGGGACAGTCTCTTGATTAATAATTCATGTAGGAGGATTCAGTCCACTGTGGGTGGGCCAACCCCCAGAAGGTGACCCTGGGTTGTATATGTCAGCAAGTTGAATATGCTCTAGGGAGCAGGCTAGTACGCAACACTCCTTTATGATCCCTGCCTTTGTTACAGCTTGAGTTCCTGCCTTGGCGTCCCTCAATGATGGACAGATATCAGATGTGTAAGTCAAATAAACCCTTTCTTCCCCAAGTTACTTTGTCGTGGTGTTCTACACAGCAACAGAAAGTAAACTTGGACACTGGTTATAAATGTTGTATAAAAGAGTTTGTTGATTTGCTTATCTTTTAAAAATTATTTTAAAAATTTTATGTGTATTTGTGTGTGCTTGTATGATTTTATGTGCATCACATGTGAGTAGGAGCCTCTGGAGACCAGAAGAGGACATCAGCTACCCTGAAACTGGAGTTACAGATGGTTGATATGTGTTATAACATACAAAAATCTTTGTAATACAATAAAGTCAGCCCTAAGGGAAAAGCTTATGACCCTAAGTACTTGGAAAAGCAAGAACAAATCAAACCCAAAAGCAATGGATGAATGGAAATAATTAAGATTGGGGCAGAAATAAATAAAATAAAACAAATATAAAATTATATGAAGAATCATTGAAACAAATACCTGATTCTTTGAAAAGATAAATAAAACAAGGTTCTAGTTTTATTTAAGTGCAGTACAGAACACTTAAGACTCTTGGAGAAGATCCAGGTTTGGTGCCCAGCATCTGCATGATGACTCACAACTGTCTGCAACTCCAGTTCTAATATTTGGGTGGAGTCTTTCAAGGATGTGTGTTATGTCCATTTGATTTCTGGTGTCCTTTAAGCCCACTGTCTCTCTGTCATTTATTTTTCCTCAGGATGACTCATCTATTGGTTAGAGTAGGGTATTGAAATCTCCTTTGATAATTCTGTTGGAGTTCATCTGTGGTTTAGAACTATCAGTGATTGTTTTACAAGATTACACACAGCTGTGCTTGGTGTGAATATGTTTAAGACTGTACTAGCTTCTTGATGAATTGCTCTCTTAATATGAATGAAATAGGCACCTTTATTTCTTTCAAGTAGTTTTAGGTTGAAGTGCATTTTTCTAGCTATTAGAATACCCATGGCATCCTGTTTTGTAGTTTCTTCTGTTCATTTGACATACCCTTTCTACCTTTCTGTCTAAAGGTGTTGTCTATTATTGGTGAAGTGTGTTTCTTGGAGGCTGCAAAAAGCCAGATCCCATTTTTTATCCAGTCTGTTAGCTTATCTTTTTACTGAATAGTTGAGACCATTAATATTTAGAGTTATAGTTTACACATAAACTATAGCTTATTCCTGCCATTTTGCTTATTTTATTTGGTTTCCTTAGACTTCTTTTCACAAATTGCCTTGGGAGTATTTACTCTTCTCCTGTGACCTCTTGGGTAAGTTTATTCTTCTCTTCAGTTTCAAGTATCCCTTTCAGTATCATTTTAAAATATGGATCAGTGATTATAAATTCTTTTAGTCTGGTTTTATTGTGGGTGGTTTTATTTCTCTATGATTTGTAGAAGACAGTTCTGGTGGGTAAAATAACCTGGGTTGGCAGTTGTAAGCTTTCAGAACTTAGACTCTTAGTTATGTCTTAAATATCATCTAAAGTTTCTCCTTGAGATCCCTTTCTATAGGACTGATGACTTAGGGGAGAGAGACATATTGTATTTTTCATATTGTTTGTTATTATCATTTTTTGTTTTCCCAAGACAGGGTTTCTCTGTGTAGCCTTGGCTGTCCTGGAACTTGTTTTGTAGATGACCTCAAACTCAGATTTATACCCGCCTTTGCCTCCCAAGTGCTGGCATTAAAGGCGTGTGTCACCACTGCCCAGCTATATTGCTTATTTTTATACAGGTCACCTGGTAATGGAATTACAGTGTTGGCTGTAAATTTTGATAAGCTTTTTGCCCACCTTGAGTCCCACTGAAGGATGGTGGATCATATGGAGGAGAGGGGAATGGTGGAGAAGTTTCCTGAGTCATCAGGCCATGGGTCTTGCATATGTACTTCTGTTGGCCAAATGGAACAGAGTTAGGGAAGATCTCATGTGCTTCAGGTCTTCTTGCCCTGGCTGTGCTGTGCAGTAGAGAAGCTTGTGATGGTGGTTGAGGTAACAGGGAAGGGGGGATTGGTATGTGTTTGGATCTCTAACCTTGTCAGCTATATGGAACGGAGAAACGGGACAGTTGCTGAGGCAATGAAGTCTGGGTTTAGAGTCTTGGTATTTTGAGTGTCTTACAATGATGACCATGTGGAATGGAACAACAGGAAGTTATGTAGGGGTTCAGATGGCAGGACCAGAGGGTTTGAGATCCCAAAGAGGATGACCAAGTGAGCTGAGCAACAGTTCAGCTGATGGCTATACCTGGCTGTTGAGGGTTATTTGTCTTATTTGTCTTGCCCATTGCGTGGAACCAAGCATAAGAAGCATGGTGTATCTCATAATGTGATTTTGTTTGATGGCTTAAATAAAATATACGTTCCGTATTTTCTTAATAATGCAGTTAGTTGAATTTCAACTTAAAGTTCATAAGCAAAAGCTATTTTTTCCAGTATTTTAGAGTACTAGAGATGTTTGCTATATAATATTATATCTGATATTGTACAAAACAGGAGGAATTTGGTTTCATAATGTTTTAAATACAGTGAAATATCAGAACTGTTTGCTTTATAAAATAAATGAATTGCAGAAGCAGGAGGCAGATCTGAGCCACTCAGCACAAGAGCTACCACAGGGAGTGTTCTCTAAGGAACTACTTTTTCTGCAGCCTGTGGTCTCTCCCGAGAGCTCATTTTTAAGCCTCTGACATCCTAGCTATGCACAGGCTTCCATCCTCTGCAGAACCCTAATGGTCCCAGTGGAGAAGACAGTGGATGAAGTGGATTATTCTCCTCAAAATCCGGAGATGTCCCACAGTGGTACCCGAGGATTTGCCCTCATAGCCCATAAGTGACCCTTGAGACCCAGCAATCTCACCCATCAAAACCTGAAGTCTTTGTTCTTTGCTAGATAATCTTCACTGTCAACTTGGCTGGATTAAGAAATACCCAGGGCATTAGTAAGGCACACCTTGGGGTGTGTCTATGAAAGGATTTTCAGAAAGATTAACTGAGAGGTAGATTTATCTCTGAATGTGGGCAAGATCTTCCTATGGGCTGTGGTCCAGAACTGCAACAAAAGGGAATATTAAAAAGCCAATTGAGCCCTGGTATCCCCTACTTTTTTTTTTTTTTTGCTTCCTGATTTGTCTAGATGCAAGAAATTAGGACAGGCCAGGACTCAGCCGCTCCCAATGCATGCCTTTCCTGCCATGAAGGACTGCACCTTCCAACCATGAGCCAGGGAGCTTCTTCCTACCTGGTATTTTTTTGTTTTGTTTTGGCAGGTGTTTGATTATAACAAGAGATGCAGCTAACATATTAAACTGTTACCAAGAAGAGAGTGCATTGCTGTGATAAACCTGATCATGTGGTTCAGATCTTATGAACTGGTTCCTAGAAGGAAAGTGAACAGTCTTGAAGCTTTGACTAGAGAAACCTTAGAGTTTGGAAGAAGAGCTCAATGAGGTAATTCTCCTTTAGGAGAATTTGGATAGCAACGACTGCTCAGAATATTCCAGAGAGGAATAAGAACTCTATTACTGTAGTGGTATATTATTTGTGCTTTGATAAATAAATCTTGCCTGAAGACCAGAGGCAACCACTAGAGGTCAGGCAATGGTGGCACACACCTTTAATCCCAGAATTTGGAAGACAGAGTCAGAGGGATCTCTCTGAGTTCAAGACCACCCTGGGCTACACGAGATCAATGCAGAAATGAAACCAGGTGGTGGTGGTAGTGGCCTGTACCTTTAATCCCAGTATCAGGGATTCATACACCCTTAATCCCAGCACTAGAGGGACTATAAAATGATAGAAGAGAGAAGCTGTCTGCTTAGTTTGTGGTCGCCCAGCCTTGGTAGAAGTTAAGACTTTTCTAGTGGCTTGACTGTTTTGCTTTTCTGGTTTTTGGGTTGAACCCCAGTATCTATTTCTGTGTTTTTATTATTCATACTACATATTAGGAACTGAAAAAGGTCATTTGTGCTATCCTCTGGAAAAACACTGATATATAGGAGTCAAGGTGAAGGGGTGTGTGTACTCCACAGTGTTCACATGCAACGACAGGTCATCAGGCATAGGTCTACAAAAGTAAAGGTGTGTGGAGGTCAAAGTGAGGTCTCTGGAGGTCAAGGTGATGTGTGGAGGTCAAGGAGAGCGTGTGGAGGTCAAGGAGAGGTCTCTTGAAGGTCAAGGAAAGCATGTGGAGGTCAAGGTGAGGTCTTTGGTGGTAAAGGTGATGTGTGGAGGTCAAGGAGAGTGTGTGGATGTCAAGATAAACGTGTGTAGATGTCAAGGCGAGGGTCTGTGGAGGTCAATTTGAAGATCTGTGGAGGTCAAATGAGCATTGTGAAGGTCAAGGCAAACAAAACTGAAGGTCAAGGGTGAGCATCTGTGCACAGAAGAGGATCCCATGCTTCTACCACTGGCTCAGATGGAGATGGCCACAATTTTAGTCACGTTTCAATATGCCTTTTCTGTGTAGTTGTAAGAATAATTCTGCTATTGATTTGGCAGTAGATTTTCTGTTAGTGCACGCAGGAGCCTTCTGAGACACTGCCAGGAAGCAATTCTTTAACAAGGATTGTGGGTCAAGTAAGTTCAGTGTCTGTTACTTTAATGTAACTCAATGGGAGCACAATTTTTTTTCCTATGGGAATGAAGTTCTCCTAGGCAGAATCACTTCCAGATCTCTGCTGTGTAAGTCACTGGTTTCCTTCCATTGTAATAGTAATTTTGTGTGAGCTGGTATGTGTTGTAAATAGAGGAGAGGTGTGTGTTGTGTTCCCAGCACCCAGCCTCCAGCCCCCAGCCACTGGCCCGCTCAGCCGCTGGTTGCTTGCCTGAAATAACCACATGAGACTGTATTCATTTAAATACTGCCTTGCCCATTATCACTGGCCTTTTCTTGGCTAGCTCTCACATCTAAACTAACCCATTATAAAAGTCTGTATGTCACCACGAGGTGGGTGACTTACTGGACGGTTCTAAGGTACTTC